>PVJL010001888.1:152871-228568 GCA_004026885.1 Lyroderma lyra
GCACCTGGAAGTGAGAATTCAGCTGCCCATTCAGCTTCAAAAAGCCCATTAGAACCTTCCATGGTAACACCCTAAACCCTCCCTTTTCTTTAAGTTAGTGCATCAACCTTATGTCATTACTGAGTACTTACAAGTGCGTGTACACATGGAAATCAACTTTGTTTTGCTTCTGTTACTCTGTCTGTTGTCAGTTAATTCACAGACCCCCGTCACGGAACCTAAGACAATAGAAGGAGTTTTCCTCTCCACAAAAACTAATGGTCTTGGCCTCTGTCTGCTCATCTGAAATAGGTTCCTTCCTGATGCCCGTTTTCACAAGTCAACTGATGAGAACTCATGGCCAAGATGACACAGGAGCCCACGTTTCTGGGACAAGACAGAACGGCACTGGCAATCTCACATGAGGCATTTCATCTCATCCTCACAAGGGCACACAATGAAAGGTGGAAATGGCTTATACCACCATATTGGCAAGACTAGAAAAGGCGAAGAGCCAAGGAGTTCACTAACGTTTTTGTGGGTCCCCTTTGCACTTCTCAGGCCTGGACTGGGACCCCCTGCAACAAAAGACAGATGAACAAAAAACACACATTCACACTGACTTAATGTAAGTTCTACGTGACGCGGGAGCCTTCATAAGAAAATGACGACCCGAAGAAGCAGTTAAACCTGAGTGTTTCTATGCTAGTTTAGGGAAGCGTGGAAAGCCCGGAAAGACATGATAGGACAAAGGGTCTGAGCTAAGGGTCGTGGACTGGGAGGACTTGGCAAGGCCCATTGTTGGGGCTCCCACCGGGTCCCTCCATCTCTGTAGAAAAGGATGCTCCTTCCTCGGGTAGAGGGGTACACCTCTCACAGGGGGGTCTCGTGACCTGACTCCAGAAGGTCAGAGAGCCCTTCCCGAACCAGTTCCCGGACACAGAGCCGTTTGTTTTGACCCGGCCAGAGTCCCTCTGAACATTCCCCAGTGCCACCGAAGAGGGTTGTCACCACGAGCAGGATGTGCATTTGCTCAGAAGCAAAAGTGGAGAAGACTTGAACTTGGAAACGGAGTTGACATTAGTTGGCCCAATAGGACAAGCCTGAGCCTGACGATAAAGCGTGAGCAACGGCTCCTGGAAATCAGCGCCGGGAGCGGCTGGTGAAGAGAGCGGGCCCTGCGGAGGGGAGGTGGTGGGAGCTAAGGGCGGCTGGGTGGGAAGTTTTCTTGAAGGACCTTCTTTACCTTCTCGGAGAGCTCACGTCCATCAATCTCAAGGCGATGGTCTGGGTCGTGGCATGCTGCCTTGGGACGGTGCGTGTGTGTGCGTGTGCGTGCATGTGTGTGTGTGTGTGCGTGCATGTGTGTGTGCATGCATGTGTGTGCGTGCGTGTGTGTGCGTGTGTGTGCATGCATGTGTGTGTGCATGCGTGCGTGTGCGTGTGTGCATGCACGTGTGCGCGCACGTGTGTGTGTGTGCGCGCGCGTGTGTGTCTCCCTGGGGAGATGTGAGCTGGCAGAATACAAAGCTTCACATCAACAAATACTCAGTGGACCAGTCTATGGAAATACGGTCCTTGCGTATCCTTCTCCTTCTTTGCAGACTTTAAAAGCAAAAAGAATCTTCTCTCCATGACGAACCAGCCACTTACAGAGCCAATCCAATTCCTATAGATACAGAACAAATTTAAATAGGCTAATTTGTTTTATCAATATATCACTTTATTTCTGTGACTATTGAGGCTTCGTGTATACATGTATTTACTTTAACAGGGGAAAGCAACAAATTCAAGTAGCAATAGAAAGGTATTACAAACCTTCTAATAGAAAAAGGTATTGTTTCCATTTGGTTAATGTGAAAATTAGATTTCGGTGAGCCATGCAAGTGCATAGCTCATAACAAATACATGTGAACATTTAGCTGTACAAACTGTACAAACAACTCAGTAAGGTGTCATCATGTTAGCAAGGTTATGTACATGGCTGCCAACGTAAGCTCACGGTGGCAAGTTTGTGAACTTACTATAATTGTCAGATTTTGGGCACAATGACAGCTCTGAGGGCCATGCCAGAAAAGGAGTTCCAACACTGCTTTGAAGGGTGGACTAGGCGCTGGCGTCAGTGCACAGCTTCCCAAGGGCAGTCCTTTGAAGGTGACCGTAGTGATACTCAGCAATGACATAGGCAGCACTTTTTCTAGGGTGAGTTCATGAAATGAGTTGTCTGACCTCGTATACAATACGGTATCATTAACCATAGCCGCCATGCTGTACATTACATCCCCAAGACTGCGTGGCAGGTGTCTCTCGTCAGAGCTGAATTCACTCCAGCTCGTGTCCACATTTCTAACCACCTTCCTGACTCTTCCATTGAAACTTAAACCAAAGTGACTATGCCAAAGCCAAGACTGATCTCGGGACACCAAGTGTCCCACTAAAATGTCCCCTGCTCATCCGTGGCACCATCTTCAAAAGGCTGAAAGCCTTCAAATGATGTCACATAATGTTTCCTGTCCACGTTCAGTTCACTCACCATTACTCGAACAGTCCCTCTTCTGCACATACTAGAAATACGTGCATCAGGAACAAGTAAGAGGTTAGTACTGGGCCAGGTGTGCCATGCCATCTGAGCATGCATTTGAGAAGACCTTGACTCTGAGAGCTCCTGGACACAGGGAAGAACTCGAAAGTCCCTGGCTTCTGATTGACAAGCTGATCAGAACCTGAGCATCCCAACGAGGGCCACCTTTTAAAATACTGTTACCCACTTCCTTCAAGAGGCTGAGTGCCGAAGAGCTTACAACTGCAAAAGCTAACATCCGTTTCCAGGACAAAGACTGTCTACCACTGAGAGGGATCAGAAGAATGGACTGGAATCCTAAAGGCATTTTCAAAAACTAGCTCCAACATAGCCTAGTTCTTTGAAATAAGTGCCCCCCACCCCATAAGACAATCGTAAATATTAATAGCTTATACCCGTCCTTACCATTGTGTGATTCAAGACTTGGTGAATTTATAGCTGCTGCACAAAGAATGCTTCTCCAAATCAAACTATAATGGGAACGATATTATTAAGTATTAGACTGTCCCAGACATAGAAAATAATGCTCTGGAAATGACTGGTATTCAAGTACTCTGTGTGTGTGTGTGAGTGTGTGTGCGCGTGTGTGCGTGTGTGCGCGTGCGTGTGCGTGTGTGCGCACGTGTGTGTGTGCGTGTGTGTGTGAGTGTGTGTGCGCGCGTATGTGTGTGAGTGTGTGTGCGTGAGTGTGTGTGCGCGTGTGTGCGTGTGAGTGCGTGTGCGCGTGTGTGTGTGCGCGTGTGTGTGAGTGTGTGTGCGTGTGTGTGTGAGTGTGTGTGCGCGCGCGCGTGTGTGTGTGAGCGCGTGTGTGTGCATGTGTGCGCATGTGTGTGTGCGTGTGTGCGCGTGTGTATGTGTGCGTGTGTGTGTGCGTGTGTGCGCGCGCGTGTGTGCGCACGTGTGTGTGTGTGCGCACGTGGGTGTGTGCGCGCGTGTGTGTGTGTGTGCACGCGTGCATATATTCTGAACTGCGATATTACCCACAATGCACCCCAAGCCTTGAGAGTCAGCTAATCGAGAACCCGCCCTGGGTCCCTGGGAGAATTTGTAACCTTGAGCCTGTTTGTCTGACATTCCCCAAGTTCCGTAGCAGAAATGATGCTTCAGGAGGGGTGAACCTGTGACACTCCCAGGCTTTTAGGGACTTGCCTGGCAGAATGCTGCTTTCTGTCTGGCACTTGTCTTCCCGCAGAAGTTCAGGTCTTTCCCTCTGAGGGTGACAGTTACCAGGCTCACCCACCAGACTGCACAACTTTTAAAAGGAAAGACTCATTTACCATCCTCTTTTTTAAGCTGAGACCCGGCACCCTAGTTAGTGCTTTATTTAAACAAGGCTATCAAGGTTCTGAGGACCGAGAATCAGAGAATGGCAAAGCCTAGAATATTCTCTTAAAAAAAAAAAAAACAACACAACACTTTCTCATAGAAAATGCTAGTTCTGTTTGGCTCCCACAACCATAACCCAATCTGTTAGGGAAATAAAATTTAAAGGTTTGAGTCTTTTTTTTTTTCCTTTTCCTAAGAAAACTCAAAATGAAAAATAACTATTTTAGGGCAAAGCGATTAAATCTGAAAAGGAGAACCTCCCACCCAAAGAGCCGGGGTTACTTACATCTTAATAATTATCACAAATTGCTGAAGTCCTACTTCTTGAGCCTTGCCCTCAAATTCCTTTAAAAAAAAGAAAACTGGTCACGTTGGGTCCCTTTTTTCCTGCAATGTTTCTACTGTACAGAAACAAGTACGCTTTATGGTCTGAGAGCGTCCTAGAAGACTTAGGTTCTGCTTTGTTAGAAACGTGGTGTTGACCTTGTGGCCGAGGGCCCTCTGTCGGGGGGAGGGGGCGGGGGGGATTGAGAATACGCACAAGGCTGCCTCTGGAAGGGCTGAGAGCTTTCTCTCCACCTGAAGCCACGCTCACGCAGTCCCCCCCCACCCCCACCCCCACCCCCACTCCCTCTTCCGGCCGCACTAGGACTGTCGTGTGTACCCGGGGGTCAGCACCATCCTGCCTCCTTGCTCCTGTCCCAGAGGCAGCTTCGGTGACAAGCAGAAGGTTTGGACTTGCTGTCTTCCACGCTTGCCTCCCCGGACCTCTGCCCAGTGTACCTACCTGGGGCATCAGCCTGTGGCCCACCCAGCCTTCCCTCCTGCTGGACGTTTCCTCCAGTCTCTGTGGGATGGCGCCGAGATGGAGCGCTTGTCTCCTGAAGGGACGGCTCCCGGCGCTGTCCCACAGGGCACCCACGACCCTGTCACAGGGTCAGAAACAGAGCTGAGGGACAAGGGCGTTGTTTCTGCATCTTTGGGGAGTAGGTGTCCAGAGGCTCATTCTCTTATGGTTCTTAAACCTCTCAGCAAAATACACCCCAAATGTACAAAAACCATTTTTTTTATGGCCCATGAGTTTCATGTCAGCTCTGCATCTCAGGAAGATTAATCCTTGAAACCACTGCAGGGACATGGGAATTCTCTCACCACCTCCTCTGAGTCTCTGCTCCCCAAAACACAACAATTGTTTACCAAAACGGGCCCATCCCAGCAAGCTGCCCTGAATTTAAGGAGCAGAAGCCCACGTCCGTGTCACACAGAGGGGTCCTGGGCCAAGGAAACAGCACCCCGTTCTGGGCCTTAGGCATGGGCACCCAGCTCTGCAGCTGGTCCAACCTCTCTCCCGGAGGTTTCGGGTGCGGTGCGTGAGCTCCCTGCACTTCCCTTCGTTGGTGGTTCCACCTCTCAGAGTGAGGAGAAAGCGGCCGAGAAGCTGTGCATCCTCCCTTGGGAGATTTCATGTCCCAGGTTCCCTTGGCCCTGTGCAGAGGTCCCCAGACACACTGCCGTCATGTCCCTCAGTTGTCCAGTGGGACACTCAGCTTGACAGAGAGCACGTGGAATGCAAGCAGCCACCAAAGCTACCATCCTCATCACTCTTGTTGGCCTCCATAGGGGGAATAATTTTCCTTGAAAGCAATTTGTTTTTAAAAGCCCTAAGACTCAAATAACTCCTGTCCAGTGAGCAAATAACTCCTGTCCAGTGAGGACATAATCAGAGCTACCACCCTCACGTACACCCCCCGTTCTATGGGGCGTATTGTATTTGTTACCACAAATCCCACCATGGGATTGGTGTTCCAGTGAACAATGACATCTTCAGGGAAAGTGGGCCACGCTCATTTTTAGGAAATATTATCTTCCGGTAGGGAAGGCTGGGTCTCGCCAACAGTTTCTGTCCAAGCCAGTCGGGAGCAGGATATGATCAACAAATTGAATGATTTTCTCTTTAACACAAAGTCATCCGTCTGCTCCGGTAGAAACGGCATTCCATTTTTCTTGCTGTAATGGCTTCCTCTTTAGATGAAATGGGCCTTTTGTGTGCATGAAAAATGTGCATCATTTTGACTGCTGGCTGAGATAGCTTCACAGCGTCCCGAATTCAGATATCCGACGTGCATGTAAAGCAGCGGCCAGCAATCAGTAGGCCAGCGATTGGCCCATCCTCGTCCGATCACAGGCCGCATCGTAAATCACAAGGAGTTTTGCAATTAGGAAAATGTATCCGGAATAACAAAGTGCTGTTATCTTAGTCACCTTAACAAGTGTGGACTAAAGCATCACAGAGGTAATTACCGAGGAATAGGCGTACGTGTGGACAATCAGTCTCCATTCATCACTGACTATGAGCCTCTTGTTTGGGGGGACATGGCAGTACCGGCTAAAGGTCACTTTATTAACCGAAATGCTCAGTTAATAACTCCAAAAGTGCTTGCTTGTCCGCCGGGGACTTTTCCATGGCACCCTCCTCTTTCAAGTACCAGCAGAGCCTCCCAGTTCCCCCTCTCCACAGGTACTGATTAAAAGCTGCTTGATTTCAGCGGTGCCAACCAGCATCCCGGCCCTTACGGGGTTTTCACAATCCCCGTTACAAATCCTACTAAACGGCCAGCAGGAAAGCCTAACAGAGCCAGCCAGGGACGGCGCTGGCATACAAAGACTTCCGCCTGGGAGCAGGTATTCTGTGCATGAAGAGATGTCCCCATTATTCCTAAAATATGGAGACTACTTTTATTCACATTTGCCATCTATTGCCTAGAAAATATACCAAAGTGAATTGTGTTATTCTTTTTATTTTGACTTATATTGCTTCTATAAAAAAACTGGAAACAACTTTTATCCTGGATGACTCCTTATTTGGAGGGTTTCTTTTGTGTTTTTCTGATGCTATCTGTGGAAAGTTCAAAGGCTATGACCTCAGTATCATTATTTGGTTGAATGGTGCCTTTCAAATATTTATCACCCAGATCCCCAAGAAAGGAAATAGAGTCAGTAATATTGTGACAAGTTTGCATGGTGACACATGATTACTAGAATTAGTGGGGTGATCACCTTGTAAGATATACACATGTCAAATAACTATATTGTACCCCTGAAACTAGCATAATATTGTATACCAACTATACTTCAATAAAATGTTTTTTATTGTAGAGCTGAAAGGGAACTTCAGGTCAGGGATCCAATAGTCATTTTCGAGATGAGGGGATGGGGGAGGAGATAAGTAAATGAAGGCGCTTAGGGACGCGCCACCCCAAAATACAGCGCATTGGCGTGCTGAGTATTTTGAGCTGAAGATGCCTGAGGGGCACAGGACACAGGGACAGGCTTTCTCTGAATCCCCTCAGCTGCCGAGGTACAGATCCTCCAAACGGGACTCGGTCTCAGCAGTCCCCTCTCGGGAGGTTCACCAATTAGAAGACTGAGTCTCGTCCCAGGAGAGGGGACTAGAAGTCCGCACCACACCCAGACAGACTGTCAGAAACTGTCATCGTGCCATCTGATCTTCTAAAGGCCCAGTTAACTTTCCTAAAACTTAACTTACTCTCCCCCCTATTAAGACAACATGTAAACTCTCAAATCTCACTGCCCTTTGAAGTGTGCATGCTTTGTTTTGTTTTTCTGTGATGCCCTTGAGTGTGTAATGCTAATAAATAAATTTGTATAACATATCTCCTGTTAATCTGCCCGTGGCCACTTTATTTTTAGACCCGTAGAAGGGTAGAGTGAACTCCTCCCTCCCCTACATAACTCCCCAAGGTCATGGACACCCTAACTGCAGAGCTAAGATTCAAATGCAAGTGTGTGCCTAAGGCCAACCCTGAAAGTGCCTGCAGCAGATTCTGCAGCACGCCAGGTCACAGCACGTCTGGAACACTTCTCCAGGGTGCCTCTCAGTTACGGAGCAAGATGGGTAAATAAGGCAGTCAGACCAACCAGGTATTCTCTGGTTCATCAAGAACTGCCACCACCAAATGCCACTATTAGGTTGTCACTTTTCGACAAATGAGAATGAGACAAAGCAATTGAACTCCAAATGACACCTTGCACAATTCAGAGTTGTTTTCACGGAGTGGGGGGATGTGTAGGCATAGGCGTGTCACAGTGCGCTCCACCTCTCCACGCGCGGTCCCGATGACAGCACGAGTTGCTTCTCGGTGATCTTCATTATCTTTGCCCTGGAGACTGATCCGTTGTTCTGCTCCTGTGTTCCTTTTCTGATGTGGCAGCTTATTATTTAGTGTGTTAATATTGGTGAAGTTCTCCTTGTTTCCGAAAACAAATCTAGGAAAACGATTTGACTGTCATTTCCAACCTCTGGATGCAATTTGTTATGTCAGATGCGTTTCCTGTCGTGCACACGTAATTCAGCCACACGAAGTACTTCTTTAATGCAAATAACAAAGATGTTACAAACACGTATGGCCAATATTGAACTTTGGAAAACAGTTTCGTGCCTATTCCCTTATCTCTGAGATAAGTATTTTCATCCCAAAGTGACCAATAATGAACTACAAGAGAGAGAGACCCAGGGTCACACAGCAAATTAAAAATAGGGTCTCTTCTCCCTCCGTGGAGCCCTTGCACGGCTGTGCCTTTCCTCCAGCTTGGCAGTTCATGGCGGACTCTGTGTTTAAACTGAGTAGCTGGTCAAAATTTTAAAGACACTGTTTACTAATCAGACAGGTATTTGGTGGCAGAACTTAAAGTGAAACTTGCCTTTCTGGTTTATTTTCCTTCTTCCTTCAATAAGATGGTCCCAGTTTCTTTCTCCTGTTGAGACCAGAGACCCACCAAACACAGCCATCTGAAAAGTCCCATGCGGAAGACTTACACTGTCCCTAAATGAAGAACTTGGGTCAATTTGATAGCCTCAAACCTCGTGTGTCTTGAATCTGCCACTCCGATGTGAAATCGCAACTATGCTAACGTGCTGTAGAACTATACTACAAAGCTTGGTGGCCTGTGCAATTTTCCACAGCTCATTTAGTACGCAGATATTGGAAATCTGCTCCCCACTGTGCCTACACTGGGGAGGACACAAAAATGACCAAAATATGGTTTCTAATTACTAGACATTTGCAGTCAGGGTGGATGGGGGCGGGGGCCGGGAATCCTGGGGAGGGAGGAGGCCCACTTTACCATCACGTCATAAATCTGATTCCTACCGATGAACGTACTTACACACGGCATCATTCCCTTGAGTAAAAACACCTTTTTTTTTGCAGGTTAAGAAATTAAAAGTTGAAGAATACTACGACATGATGTCGGAGGTTAGTACTACTGCTTTGTCTCCACTCTGGGGTTTGTTCTCCAGTGTGCTGTGTACATGACCCCATTTATGGGGTCACACTTGGGTCTTAGAAAGAGAATTTTCCCCTCTAGAATTTGCACAGGAAAATCCCCAAGGGACTCATATTTTCTAGGGCGCCGTCATGGCCGTAGCAGGACCCCACAACTTACTCTGCACGGTAATTAGAAAGCACAACAGGCAAATTCGGATTCCAAGACTCTGGGTTTTATGGTTACAGATGGTCTTCTCAGCGCAGTGTGTTCAGCAGTTCCTTGGGTCATAAATGTTTAATTTTTAATCTGTTTTTTATCGGTTTTGTGTAATGCAGACTGCTGGTATACCGAAAGAACTTTTACTAGTGCATTATACATTATGTGCAGGAAGTCTGTGATAATAAAAGCTTTAGTGAAATAAAATAAGATATGTGCCCTTAAGAAAATGAACATGGTTTTAGCTGAAAACACAGGTGAGTGTCCTTTGCACAGGACAGGGACTGGATGGATCACATTCACAACATTGTTTGTGAGTGGCAGTCTGTTTGCCAACTCAATATGATCCTGGGAAATCACATGACTTGCAGGTGTATTATTGAGAGGACACAGAGTTACATCATTTATTTGCACTGGAAATGTCCTTTGAAACGATTCAGGGACTCCAAACAATGGACATTTCAGGCCATATTTATCTTTTATGACTCAAACAGCTGCCACACTTTTTGGGATATGGACAGAACTGCTGAAAGATAAATTGTTACCACAAACAGGCTGACGAATCACCAGTGACATCACAAGTTCACATACTTATCAGTAGCTGTAAACCTTCATTTTAGTTGGCTTGGAAACATAATTGTCGCAATCTACTCTGGTGGGGGGGGTGTGTGAAACTTTGAGGTGAAATCTTCTATTGGGTATTCGTTTTCATATACGACATAGCACAGAGTTGGATTATTTTAAAATGATGCCCAGATCTCTCATTGAACTCGACATAGCCAAAACCTGTTCTCAGTCCGTGCTTTCGGTTGGGACTGTCGGGTGCACAGCAGATAGGGTGGGTTCATCCTTCCGTTTTGGCAAAGCAGACTTACCGAAAGGGAAAAGGGGCAGCGAGCTCTACAACTGGGGCCGAAGAGTGAATGACCATGAACGGTGACCAGGAGGGCGAGGTCGGCCCTCCCAGGAGCCTCGAGCCGCCGTCCAGCCGCCTCTCATGGCTCGGGGACACACATCACGTGGCTGCCGGGGCTCCTGTGGGTCCCCCGTCTATTCCAGAGAGGGCCTGAGAATTCTAAACCAAATAATCTTGCTTCAAAGCCCCGCTCTCCCCAGTTTTGCTAAAACCAAAAACATCACGCTAATTCCATGACTGAAGTCGGATTTCCAGCCACATTCTCAAGGTCATGTGGGCTCGAGGTTACGCGTGGGCGTGGTCTCCCTTGGTTCCAGGCGCTCCCGCGTGTCTCGTGCGCCTCGGACGGATTCAGAACGGGGTGTCTTCTCCCTCCGCGGGGCCTTCCGCCCTGCTCGGCGGTTCACGGCGGACTCTGTCGGTTTAAACTGACGAGCTGGCCAACATTTTAAGGACACTGTAAATAACAGTGCGCGGCAGTGACGTCATGACACGCTGGCAACTTATTAATAAACTTTTACTGCTTACACCTCCGGGAGGGAGGGCTGAGATTCGGGACACCTGAATTCCCGCCTGTCCTGGGTTGGATGAGTCAGCTCAATTCGCGGTCTCCTTCTGCGTCTGTCTCCATGGTAACGATGCGCCAGCTCCCGGAAGAGGCGGTGCTCAGGGCAGGCCTGGGCTTTGTTCCTACTTCACGGAAGAAAAACGAGAGGTTCTGCCATTGGCCTAAACATACCCAAAAGCTGGCCGATTTAGGACGTGGACTTGAGCCGTGATTCTCCAGCGTTCGTGCTGGGGCCCCAAGGGATCCCCAAGACACGTTCACAGAGCCCCTCAGGTCAAAATTATTTTTATAATTATTCCAAGACCTTTTGCCTTTCACTCTTCTTCTCTCATGAATGTGCAACCGGGTCTTCCAGGGGCCGCGTGATGTGTGCTACCACCGTACATCCATCCATGTCAGAGCAGATAGGAAAATCCAGCTGCCTGGGTTAGGCCAGACGTGAAAGAATTATAAAACCACAAAATAGCGCTGTTCTCACTAATGTTGTATGGAAAACGTAGTTATTTTTTGTGAAAATAGTTATTCATATGAACGTGGAATGGGTTCATGATTTTAATGTCCAAATAAGGTAATAAATACCTTAAAATTTTTGGTTTACATTTCTAGTTTGGTGAGTAGAGTTTAGCTTGAGCCACAGAAACAAGAGTTCTTGAGTAGCTACTCGGGTAGCTAAGTTTTAAGAATGTAGCACGGTGCTGAGACGAAGGTATTTAAGACCTGCTGGATTTGAGCAGCGTTGCTCACACTTTAATCAGCACAGGGCCTTGTAAGTGCAAGTTCTGGACAAACAGGGCTAGGTGGGGCCTGAGAATGTGCATTTCACACACACACACACACACACACACACGACTACAACAGTCTTCTGCCTTTGGTCTAGCACTTTTTCCCAGAATGGTAAAAGAAAAAAAAAAAAAAAGGCTCTCTCCTGGCCTTACCTTGTAAATGCAGCTGTTTGCCTCCAGAGCTGGTTGCCATCAGAGCCTGGGACATGTGGGGGGTCAGTTCACTTCGTGCCTGTCTGCTGAGTCTCACTCTGTGCCCTACAAACATTCCCAAGGGTCCGAATGTGCCCGTGCTTGAGCCCTTGGGTGCGTGGGTGGGGTGAAGACCCCATCAGCAAAGAGAAGCTGGTTTCAGGATGAGGGAGCCCCAATCATCCTGGCCGTTTGAGAAAGGTGTAGACATATGAGGGCGCAGGGGGATGTCGTGAGGTAGCCCCTTCTATTCTCATTTACTTGGTTGACTTTGCAATATTGTTATTGTCATTCCTCATAGGACAGTGTTCATTACAAAGCATAAGTTTTCCCTCATTTATGATGGTCTGTTCCTCAACTAAAAATGATCTCAAGTCATTAATAAGTCCAGGCACAGTGTCCTTCCAAAATTCATGAACACTTCAGTAGAATTGGACTATGGCAGTGTGTGGCCTCAAGGTCTTGTCCACTGAATGGAAAACAAGGTCAGGTACCCTGAGCTGCTGCTTATAACCTCTCCGGTGGTACTGAGGAGGTGGGGAAATGGAGGCTTGTCATGGGAAGGAAAGCGGGGTATGAGAGCTGGAGGAGAGGCACCAAACTCACACCGTCCCCATGGACCAGCAACGCCAAAAATGCGATGTTCGCAGCATATTCTGTGCCAGTGGCTGGTCCTCAACCAGATTTCATAAGAACAAGGATAGGACTTGGTCTTAGTGTCTACAGTGATGGGCACAAAGGAGACTGTGAGGACACTGGTCTCAGCCTCTCCAAGCAAATGCAAGGCACAAGGTCAGTGGAGGGAGGGAACTGTCACTTGAGTACACTGAGTTCCTTATGGAAAAAATTTCTCTACTGAGAGATTCCGTGCATTGCTCCCCAATAAATGTCTTATGTCCCATGCACTCCTGGTGAACATTCCTTCTGTGTGCTTTGTAAAAGATTTGTTTTAAGCAAGATTCATATTTGAAGAAAGTGATATCCTTGGAGTTGGTTTTCTGTTTCGCTGACCTGAGTTTGGTGCAGCAATGGTGTGTCTATCAGCCCCCTGGGACAAGCCTCACTGTATACACTGCCCTTTATCATGGATATGCTATGGCTGTCACCTCCCAACACATGGATTTTCAACACTAAGTCAGCAAAAGCCCCTTCCAACAACGCTGTGGTAGAAACATTTCTGTGTGATGCGTAAACTCAGTGCTCACTCTTTTTTAATTTCTAGTAACTCTTTAGTATGAAGAGTTGCCATACTATTTTGGGAGAGTAAAGGAAAAACCTGACATAACTAATCGCCTTTGTAATAATTCATATTCATGAAATTGCAAATAGCAAGAGGGACCATGAGCTTAGGAGGTGTGCACATGTTAAACCCCCATCCCTCAAAAAAGAACTGAGAGAAGGTGTGGTGGGGGGTGTAAGTGCTTTATGGATAAAGCATCAGGCAGGAAGCAAGAAACACTAAACCTGACAAGTCCATACAAGGAGCAAGTGTTTAGGGAGTAGGACAATAATCAAATTATGAACTTTGGAAAAGGTTTTGAAAAAAACAACACTAATAGCAACAAATAGTTGTCTTGGTGAGACCCTCACCAAAACAGCCTGCTCCTTTCTAACACATAAGCAGTGCGTGTGTAAGTTTATAGTCCTCAAGTAGGATGTGTTTATAGTAAGCTCATATCCTTATTGAAAAGATGTAAGGATCCATAGATATTATGATGGATAGTTTGAGTATGGTAAGGCTGACGAATCATGAGACAACTGCCGATGAAAAGATAACTTGTTGCTGACAGTTCTAAGAGGCCAGGACACACCATGCTGTGCATGCAGGGCCCCACAAGGAAGCCCTGGGGTCCATCGGGGAAGAGGGTGGGGGGTGTGGTCAAGAGTCTTTACTGTGGTTTCCAGAGGAAGGATGGTCAAGGCAAACAGGCTTAGGATAGGCTGGTTTGATCATTCCCACAGGGACCGCCCCTAGATGGGCAACTAGAGAATGGGGACAGTGGCTTGGAGTATGAGAGCTGCATACTTGGGGGTGGGCTCCGGACTGGTTAGCCTGTATTTGAAAAGCACGGAAGGAGAAGGAGGTGGTGATAAGGGACAGGAGGCTGAGGAGCAGTCACTCAGGCATGTCATCGGGTTTTCCAGAACAGGACACTATTAAAACAGCCTCAAGTTTATAGACACTAGAGACATAGTCAAGACAGTGGCATTGAGAGAGCGACTATTTGGGGGAACAGAAAAAGGAACAAGAAAAGACAATTGTATAAATACAACTATTTCACCATTAATAGGTGTGGGTGCCAGGACACGATTAAAATAGCAGGAAGCTACATTCTTTAGAAGTCTGACACAGAAGCCAATTTGCAAAGCTGGAGGAAGCTAACAAGTGACCAAAACAGACCCTGATCGTAAGTGAAATTAAGTGTAACTACATCATTGAGCCCATAACTGTGGCAGTTAAAATAAAATGAAGTGGAAGAAGCCATGCTGTGATAACAATTTAACATTCACCAGATTGTAAAGCTAATCTGGGAGGACTCATTGCACAGGCAGGAAGAAAATTATCACCCGATGTAATCTGCGAGGAGGTACATTCATGGTCACCTAGAGAACCCCCAAAATCTGAATGATGATTTTTCTTTAAAATGATGTCTGGATGCTGGTGGTACTTAAGTCATTTCTCCACATCATCTAGGGCACATTAACTAGGGCCTGATTCCACTGCACCTCGTGTTGAGGATAAAGTGATGTGAGCTGACAGATTGCGTGTAGAGATGGGTTTGTGTGAGCTCCACCGGTGGGTCATTGAGTGGTTGCATGTTTGAAAGACATTGATGAGGGTCAGAGGTCTTATTTTTAACTAGAGTCCTGCCTGTAGGTAGCTGGTTCTGAGCACGTAACTTAACCCTCTTTTCATCTGTCAAGCAGTGAGGGCAGAAGGGTGGGCAGGATTAGAGGATTTTTCAACTTTCTTCCCACTCAAGCACTACATTTATTTATGGTAGTCATGACTGCATGTGGCAGATTCTGTCATTTCCTAGACTGTCCGCCCTTCCTCTTGGTTCATTGGTTAGGAATGCACCCAAATCACTCCATTGTACCTTAAAACTAGTGCAAAACATCCATAAGCATCTGGGGAGGTATGTAAGTTCATCCACTACCACCAAGAAAATCTTATCATGGGACCATCTTGAATACACATAGCATTCAATGTTTTCTTCTTACACTCCTAAAAACATGTTTGTACTCATACCATTAGGCCCCTGCCTGCCCTCCAGAGCCTCTGATCTCATGAGCACCAAACATGCATTTTCTAAAATACACTGCAACCAGAAACATGCCCAAGAAGCAAACTCAGTAAGTTCGGTGCCACATCACACATGCACACAGCTTTGGAGATCCTACTTGTGTGGGTGGGAGCCACGCCCTCCCAACAGGATTGATGGTTCAGCAGGGTTACCTTACCTTACTTCGTTTTCACTTGCAATACCATCATCCCCCTGCAACCAATACCATGAGATTCTTTGAAGTTCTAGAATTATACCCTCTTGATGACAGAAATTGGTTGTTCATCTGATGCTTTGTCAATTCACATAACATAGCTTCATATGTCCCTACTCACGACAGAAATTGTGTGTTCATCTGATGCTTTGAGTATTTATTTACTCATCAAGTCACATAACATAGCTTCATATGTTCAAATATAAGTTTCACAAAAGCAGGTGCCTTAACTGTGTTTTCCCAGCCCTCTGTCGCCAGCGCCTGGTTTATGTGAGGAGCTAAAGAGATCAGGTACTTAAGACATCAGATGCAATGGAGTGTACAGTGAAAAGCTACCTGCTACAGATGCAAAGTTGGGTCCCCCCCCCAAATTCATATGTTGGCACCCATCCCCAGTGTGGTATTATTAGGAGGTGGCACCTTTGGGAGGTCATGAGGTCATGAGGGTGGAGACCCCATGATGGGATGTGTGACCCTGGGGAGCTCCCTTGCCTCTTTCACCAAGTGAGGTCACAGTGAGAAGGTAAATGTCTATGAACCAGGAAGCGGGCTCTCACCAGATCTGAATCTGCAGGTGCCTTGATCTTGGACTTTCAGCCTCCAGAACTGTAAAGAGTCCATTTCTATTGTTTATATTCGGGGTGTTTTGTTACAACAGCCTGAGCTGACTAAGAAAGTTCCCTCTCCATTGTATTATGCCTTATATTCCTGGGACAAGCATCCAAGCTCAGCCAACTGTGAGACCCACTTGGTACCTCTCTCCAATGTTCAAGTAGCCCAAGACCCACCTCTTCAGAATGCACCCGTCTACTTAGAGCCAAATAGTGGTGCAGCAATACCTGCACGCCGGGCACTCGATGAGCATGGGGCATACGCACAAGTAGACACAGACCCACGTTTAAGGAACACCCAGCCCACCGTGGCTTTGCTCCACCCACTACTCATCTCCTCCCAGGATGTTCTTCTGGAATATTCTCCAAGACTGTCTTCATCTTTTCACTCCTTCAGAATAATGTCATATCCTGTCTTCTTTATGAAGCCTTTTTATAATTAATCTTTCTCTCCTGTCAACACACAGATTATTTATGACATGGTGGCTCTTCTGTTTTGTACTAGAGAAAATGGCATTGAGTGTCTCTTCCTTTTCCATACGGCAAATTCCTTGAGTCAAGGACTGCTTAATCAGAGTACCTAGACACAAGGCTTGCATTCCTTCACCTACCCACCATTATTTTTTCCTTGTCCAATCAAATATCTATTAAACCTACAACATTGTGTGTGCTCAAGAAACAGGAGGGATACAATCAATTATTCAGCTTCGTTGTGTGACTTGCGCAGTGCATGAAACAGTAGCTAATGTGAGAATGAATGAGCTGGTCTCATGTTTTTCTTTGGAGTCATCGATCTCCTTGTATTTCCATACATGATGCTAAACTGTGCATAAGACACACACCAACAGTACATTAGAGATGGGGACACGTGTGTAAGATACACAAGGCAAGATAAAAAATACAGTGAATGTTTAAGTAAAAACATTTATTACAGTGAAAGGCACATTGCTCTTAATCCCCCTCACTTTGGACACATGTATCCCATCATTCCTGCCACTCTCGGAAGCAGCTCTGGAAGTCCTCTGTCGTGAGCATCTTCAGTTGTGCTGTCGTGGCTGCCTCAATGTCCTGAGTCAATTCAAAACATTTCCCTTTCACGGTCATTTTGACTTTGGGGAAGAGCCAGAAGTCACACAGTGCCAGATCCAGCGAATAAGGTGGACGAGGACACACCGTAATGTTTTTACTTGACAGACATGTATGTTAATGTGCTGTTTGTGATCCGTGATTTATGGCACACTTTAAAACACACCATCTCTCAACCATAGCTCACAACCAACTGACTGCTCTGAACAAGTAGAAACTTGTCACCCTCTGTTCCTGAGTTCTGACATGCCACTTCCCACATCAAAGATTCCTGCCTTTCCATTGGATGGCACTTGGCAGCAGGATTCACTGTCACCGTATTTCTTATCATACCTTGTAGGCCCACAGTACTTGAGAGATGAGGGAGATCATTTGGGCTGGAATTGTTAAGGATTTCCAGAAGAGATATTGATCTGCTGAGGGTATGGGCTGAGCCCAGAATGAGCAGTGTGATTTAGAAGGTCGTTCAAAGTGGGAGTGGTAGATCAGAGCCTGAGACAGGCCGAGCACAGGAGGACGGGAGGCGTGGGCTCCTGTCGGAGTTCCGTACAAAACGAAAGCACGTGGGTGGGGCAAGAGCCAGATTGAGGGCTCTGAGGACAGGCGGACACATTGCATTTCAACAGGAATCAAGCCCTCAGCTAAGGTCCTGCATCTCTAGAAGCAGAAATTCGGACAAGGACCCTTCCAGTCTGCTTACCGGGACTTCCAATGTGGCCCAACACACTCAGTGGCCCGTTGGGTTCCTCTGCTGTCCGAGCTCCTTGTGGTCAGCAGCGGACGTGGGAAGTGGTGACATGGGCGCTGCCCAGGGTGGACACACTGTGTCAGAGAGCGAGACCGCACTTACTCCACACACCGTCCGGCACTCCTGATTTCAGTATTTGGGGTACCACGTGGGGGGTGTTTGAAGGATCAGGGAGAGGCTAGGAGAAGGGAGTTTTGAGTGGCTGAGTCGTTTCATCTTCATTCCCCACCGCTTTCCTGAGCTCACACGCACCTCGGAAAGAAGAGCTTGCTTGTCTTCATGCCCCTCCCCGTGGGGCGCTGCACCCACCGTGCCCACCGCTTCGGGTCGTGCGTCCAACCCCCAGCTTACTGGAAATATGCTTTTTTTTGTAATCCCTGAGAGTTGGTCCCTACACAATACAGTGTAACAACTATTCACGTAGCATTTACACCGTATTGGTGCTGTAAGTAATCCAGGGATGACTTAAAGGAGGTGGGAGGGTGTGCGTAGGCTACGTGCAAATACATACGTCACAGTATATCAGTGACTGGAGCGGCCCACAAGTGTGGTATCTGAGGGGGGTCCTGGATCTGTGGGGGCTTTTTTCTTCCCACCTTGTAAGTTCTTCTAACTGGGCTAGTCATCAAATTAACATGGAGCAACAGGAGAAAAATCAAATGTTCATAGGTGCACACAGGGAATTGACGTAACGTCCGAAGGCAGTGAAGTAAAATTGGGTATATAGATCCCATTTTGGACAAAAGGAGAAGGGGCAGGGCGGTGATGGGATTTTAAAGGAAACAGGTAATTTACAGGTAATGGAGGGGTAGCAGGAGACGAATGGCAGGCACAGGTGTGCTTCGGTGTGACCCAGGGGTGACCTAGGAACCAGGCCCCCACTTGGCGCCTGCCGTTCTCCCCTACTTCATTCAGATGCGCCGAGGGGGACACCCTGCTTCCCTACTGGCGCGGGGTTTTCTGTCTGAGTCTCTTCGCCAAGAAAGTCGGGGAGGGTCAAACGCTCTTTCTGAGTCTCTCGCTTCTTAACCAGCAGCTTAAACATCAGTATCCCAAAAGGCAGCTTTTGGGGGGCAAAACTTTGGTTGCCTTCTGTTTCAGTCCCCCATGGACACTCAGGGACGACGGTACCGTCTTGTCTGGCCCGTCCCCTGGAGCGGGTCGTGTGCACAGGTGCGGAGCTGTGCAGGCCCAGGCGGCAGGGTGCCCGCTCGCCCAGCCAGGTGTGCGCCCAGGCCCACCGCACCAGCAGCCCCAGTCGCCTCCTCTCCTCATCGCCTTTCGAAGTCCACTTCCCTTTGGTGACCACAAGGGGTTTTATGTTTTTGTTTTGCGGGGCGGGGTCCATGGAAGGTTTTGCAGTAGATGATCCCTAAAGTCCCCACCATCGACGACGTAACTCCTTCCCCGCCTTGTTTGCCTTTCCAAAACACCCAATGAGGGGGAGGGGTCCATGGAGGAATTCGGAACGAAAACAGTTATGGTCCACCAAGCTCAGGAGGAAGGAAGATTTTCTTTTCCTCTCTCAAAATATTTGAGAAAATAAAAGAATGTAAGAGTCACAGCATTCAATGCTTTTTATTTTCTTTTAAACAATTTACCGATGACAAAAGTTCTAAAATTCGGTCCTCAAGGGAACGGAGTTATAAGATGTAAGGTTGAAAATGGCTGTGCCTTGTGGTATGACACAGATATGTTCAAGATAATTACATTTTCTTTCTGGTTAAAAAAAATGTGAGGTCAGAATCCTTGCAGGTGGTGATATAAAACTATTGTTATTTGGATAATGTAGGGCAGTTGTTTTTATAATTTAAAAAATAATCCTTCCATAAAACTTGCTATAAAGGATTTTCATAAAGCATTGATGTGATTCTTTTGGTATCTCTATGAAGAATATAATAATATATTATAATTTATATAAATTTTGCTTAGATGTACTGTTGATAACTTTTTTGGGGGGGTTGTCACTGTCTTGAGAGAGTAACCCTTTTCTACTGCTGAAGAAAACTAACTGTAATAGACAATGCATAATTATATTTCTTTAGATTCTTTACCTAAATCCTATTTTTAAATGTGTATTACTAAAGCAAAACCTACCAGTAAAATGAAAGGGAAAGAGTGGAGTCCTACACTGACAGACTATACTAATTTAAGAAATGTTTTCTGCATTCCAAAAAAATTTTTTTAAATTTACTTTTATTGTTAGACTTATTGGGGTGACATCTGTTAGCAAGGATGACATAGGTTTCAGGCACACAATTCTACAGTGCATTGTCAACTTGATGTATAATAAGTTCACCACCTAATGTGAGTTCTCTTTCCATCACCTTATATTTAGCTTCCCCTCCCTCCTCACCCACCCCTCCCCCTTCTCCTCTCCCCTCCCCATTCACCCCCAAAAAACATTAAACTTGATTGTGTCCATGCTTAGTGAAATAAGCCAGACAGAAAAAACAAAAAACTGTATAACTTCACTCATATGCATTCCAAAAATTTAACATGGCTTACATGTATTTTTCATGGGGCTCAGCTACTAAGATTAGATTTTTCCACCTGAGTCCCCCAACTTTCAATGTCACGTGATCATGATCTCATTTAGACTTGGTGTCTTTTGAGGTGCTCTCAAACAATGGTATTGTAGGAATAAAATTTAAGTGTAACTCTAATACACAAAAAGGAGAAGCCAAAAATGTAAGGAAAATTGGGGGATGGGGGGCAGTTGGGTTATCAAGGAAGAAGCTGTGGGTCTCTGTTGTCACTGCTTTTAATCTCACAGCTCCCTTGGTCTGATAACAAGTGACCCAGTAACTGCAGGCTTTTCCAGTCAGTGAAGCTGGACTTGTATAACAGACCTACATTTTATATCTCTCCAGGAATGTATTACATCATGAACATGCATCCAACCAGATTAGAGTGGATTGTGTGTCTTTGTTAACGTGGATTCATGGGATACGAATAGAGTCCCCATCTGTAAGATGGCCACTTTTCTACTTTCCACTTGCTGGATCTGCATTTGAACTTCCCACCTGAAAGATTTAAAGAAAGTAGACTTAGCAGCCCCTGCCATCTGTATCATTTTAGGAAACAGGAGAAGTGACAACAGCCCAGGTGAGAAGCGGGGGTTGCAGACACATCTGGAGGTTAGGAGAATGCACAGTCAGCTCCAGTCTCGGGGAATTCTGAAGATTAGCCCGCTGACGTCAGCACGAGGTTGGCCCGGGATTTAACGAGA
This sequence comes from Lyroderma lyra, assembly GCA_004026885.1. Lineage (NCBI taxonomy): Eukaryota > Metazoa > Chordata > Mammalia > Chiroptera > Megadermatidae > Lyroderma > Lyroderma lyra. Next base: position 173,899 of record PVJL010001888.1, read on the forward strand.
TTTGCTTTCGTCACTACCCCAGAATCCATGGGATTGCCAAATCCCTGCGGATTTAAGGCACCTGGGCTCTCTCCCATCCATATGTTTCCATTTAAGGGCCAATTTCCCCCAGAAGAGCTTAAAGGAAAGTTCCAAAGTGATATTGCCACAACCTTAAATGTAATCAGTTGGCATGCCTTTAAGCCGTATGCAGACAGGTACGTGGTATGTGTGAGGCCTTTATTAGCAGTGTCAGCTGTGGACACATCACATGTAATTCTGGCCTAGACGGAAACGTGCACATATGCTGCATTGATGACCTTTATGTGCGTCCCGGAAAGAGAACATGCAACTGGGCAGGGGCTCAGCTCACGGAGAGCCGCCTGAAAGGACCTCATTTAAATGACAGTGGCCTCATGTACCCGGGGACGATCTATTAGGCTCCCCAATGGCCCATGTTTGATTCCTCATCTGCAAAGAACTCTTCCTACAGGGTGGAGGCTGGCTTGCAGCCACTCCTAGCTCTGTACTTCCATGGTTTAGACCTCACAGGAGGGGGCGGAGGGCTTCCCAGGGCTGTTGCTGGCAGCCTCCCAGCGGTCCATGGGCCCCTTTACTGTGCTAAAGAAATGCGGTGGCAACAATCCTGCCTTTGTGCAGCCCCATGCCCAAGGTCCTCACACTTCGAATACCAGATCAGAATGAGCAAAATAGATGGAGCCAGCAAAGACACTGGTGGAAAGTCCCAATTGGAAAACACCCATGCACTGCACATGCCCCCCCAGGGCTTTTCCCAGGGGAAAAGTGGCCGGCGGGGCCGAGGGGACGCAGCCCAGAAGGCCGCAGCCCACCGGTGCCAGGCTGGCCTCTGGAATGGCCACCTCGCTGAGTGCCTTCTCAAGCGTCACAGGGATCCTGGAGCAGACAGAGGGAGGCTGAGGGGTGTCAGGGTTTCTCCTGTCCCCCAGGGAGCACTGTGACAGGGACATCCCTGGGCACTGTGTCTTAGGAGGCAGAGGACACACGCATTCCAGTCCCCATGGGGCTGAGCTGGAGGGTGCAGCATGCAGTGGTCCCTGGGCGAACGGTGCAGGCCAAGGTGAAAAGGAGCTCACGTTCAAAGGGGGAAGTTGGGGTTAGCAGGCAGAGCCCCACCCGCTGCAAACGCACAGCGTCAGCCCCTAACAATGGGGCCGTAACCAAGTTCTGGTATGAACCTTCCCGTCTGGCCTGACGTGTTCTCGAAAGCGTGATGGTCCCAACGGGGTCACACCGTCCCTTGTGAGGCTGAGCAAGTGGCAGAAATGTTCAAATGCAACCTAACAAGAACCTACCAGGTCGGGAAGGATGACGAGAGATCAGTCCCTTGTGGACAGATGGAAAATGACACGAAAAGGCGGACGGGATTTATCACCTTCCTGCAATTTCTTAAGAATGATGCAAGACTCCCGATAACAGACCAAACCGTTAACAAACTGACCGCCACCTACTCCAGTGAATTAAATGACATGAGTCTAACAGGTTCGTGTGTCACCTCAAGCAGCACATGACAGCCGTTTGCCTAGATGGCAGTTCCAAATAACCCAGGTTGCTATGCTGTTTTAGCTGTTGCTTCCCAACATCGGAGTCTGCGTGCTCAGAAGTGCAACGTGGGCAAAGCTGACATTGCCTTTGCCGGGTTTTTCTCATTCCCCTGTCACTCGCCACAATGCAAATCACAAGCCAGGGGATGGGGGGTGGGGGGGTCCCAAGATGCTGTCATGAACCTTCTTTCTACTTCCTTCCTCCTGAGAAAGAAGCCCAGCCCCTGCCATCCTGGACCTCATGGGGGCCTCCCAGCTAAGGCTCGGTGTCCGTCCCTTGAATAAGAACAATTGCATGAGCGTCAGCATCAGCCCAGGCCACCCGGAGGCCTGGATGCATCCAAGCACAAGTAAGACCTCAGTGGAATTACTTCTAAACAGAGGCAGCATACGGACCTCGTACAAGCCACAAAAATGACCAAGCATCCCATTACCCAGGGGACTAGGAGAGCGTGCTACTTCCATTCTGACCACAGCTTTAGTCCTGCTGCAGTCGGCTTCTAGAAAAGATTTATGAGGATAACCCAGCCGTATCCTGCCTCCTGACAGCACCCAGTCCAGAGTGGACCCCCACATCCTCGACTAGCCTCAGTGTCCTTCCTAACCCCCCTGGCTGAGACGCCCCGCTGTCCCCAGGGTGCATTGTGGCGGCTGCAGGTTCTTGAACACGGGGTGTCCTGCTGGTCTTCGCCGGAGGACAAGCACACCCACCTCTCCCACAGGCTCACTCCCTCACACCCAGCACACAGCTCTCAAGCCGCCATTTCTCGCGTTGGCCTGTCCATTGAATTCCATTCAAATGCTCAAGTGCCTGCCGAACAGTCCCCCATGCCACGCAGCTGGAAACCCAAAGTCAGCTTGTCCCAAACTAAATGCATCTTCATTCCCCCCTCTCCACGTCCTGCAGCTCCCACCTCACCTCATGGCATTATCGACTGCTGGTCTCTGAGGCTCCTACAGAAGAGTTCAAAGTCGCTGGATCGTCTGTCAACAACACTGACACATTTAACCAACTGTGAAACTCTACTTATTGTCCAAATTACTCGGCCACTCTTAAAGACAGTAAGAAGTGCTGTATTCATGAAGGGACCACTGAATTATGTGTGTCCTTTTATCACTGTGTCCCCACTGCATTTAACAGCATTGAAGCGCTCGCGTGTGCTGACTATTAAATGAGTGGCTAATACATGAACGAACGAACATTCAAGTAACTGGGCCGGTCTTCCTGTCAGTAGCACCGGTGATGACTATCTTTTCTAACCAGGATGAAGTCACGTGTCCTCTCAGAAGTAAAAACGTACCCGACTGCCATTGACTCTCGTTTGAAAAGTTTGAGACCGTGTTGATTATAGAAATGTGAGATCGTGTGATGTCACCAAGCACGGGGGCACCGGCAACAACTGCGTTTCTGGCTGCCTCGGAGAAGGTAGTAAAACGTCAAGGAGTGGACACTTCTAGGAAATGTGGATTCAGGACACGTTGGTCATGAAATTCCGCTGTGGGAAGTTTTTCTTTGCCTTTCAACTTCACAGGCATGCGTTTCTTCGTGCACAAAATAGTGTAAAGGGTGAGTTGAATTACCTTTAACATTCTTAGCCACTCAGCTATCCTTTTGTCATAGGAGATTTTAAACCAAATGGCAGAAATGGTCACGTAAATACAGCCCTTTTTTTGTAAAGTGGAGGACACAATGAGATGCCTGTAGTCATCTACTCATTACACGTAAAATGGACTTCTCCTTCTTTCCGCAGCTTTTCCTGTCCTCACCCCTGTGTTTCTCAATCTTTATCCTATTTTGGAGTTTTAACAAATGCTCCTTCTGTGAGTCGTGCGTGTCACCTGACTTGCTTATCTATTCCTACAATTACCCTTCGTGGTAGACCATGGGGTCCCAAGCAGTGGTACACGTACCCCCGGGGGTACATGCTGGGCCGTTCAGGACGACGTGAAAAATAATCAGTGATGGCGAAAAAAGAAGTTAAAAAATGCAAAACGTTAGTTATGGAACAATAAATGTTAAGTCTGAATCACTGTTCAGGGAGACACTTCTAAATTAGTCTCGTTAGGGATGATGAGGGGCGAGGGCGTGGCTACGAACCCTCCCCCAAACCGCCCTTCTACCAATCATGACCCACAGGTTCAGAACAATCAATTTGAGACGTTTCTAGAACTTTCCCAAACATATAAATACAATCATATCCAGACTGTTTGGTCTGTTTAGTTATTCACTAAGTAAAAGTAAATGCATTGACTTTAATCGTGATTCTTTTCAAGTAGATTTTTTACTTAAATTTTAATGTAGTTTCAGTTATTGTCAGTGATTTTTAAGCGTGTCACTTATGGATCAGTGGTTGAAAACAGGAATGGTTACAAAAACCAAAACCTGATGTGGATTCTAACCCATCGCCAAGTACTTCTCAACACGTGTCTGCAGCTAGGAGCACCCCCACACCGGGAGATATTAGAAAGGTGGGGCCTCAGACACTGCACAGAAGGAAAGGAAATACCCTGAAGGGTCTATTAAATACGGGTGTTGATGTGTAGGGGGTGATGACCGTCCTGAGCCTTTGTGTGTTGTGTGTGGGGAAATAGTACCCAACAGTTGCGTGAAACCCTCTCTGCTCATGTGACATTTGGAAACTAGCAAAAGGCTTGTCCTGGCCCTGCCACTTCCATCATTCTGAACACAGCAACTCACCTTGGAAGATATTCTTTGTCATTGAGCCAAAGAAAGACTCAAGTACGAGGGAGGAGCCAGGAAACAAAAAAGAAGAAGAAGAAGACCCGGAATTTATTTATAAAAAATTATGTATTTGTTCTCACGTTTGAACTTCAGTGACCTTCAAAGCGCTGTGTGATGCAGGACACCTACCGAGACGCTTTGTCCAAAGCAGTTTCTGAACTCATCGATTCAGGTGCCTTTTAGCGCTTCGGTTGTTTTTTGTCTCGCCTCTTCCACATCGGCAAAATGTTTCCCTATGAGGACTGTTTTCATCCGGGGAAATAAGGAAAAGTTGATAGGGGTGAGATCGGGTGGATAGGGAGGGCGGGGCACGGGGGCCAGGTCATTTGTGGTCAAAATCTGCTGAGCACTCAGCGCGGTGCGGGCAGGTGCTTCTCAGGCTGCACGTTCTTCGTGTAAATCACCTGTCGTGACGTGGGCAAACACCTTGAAAGAGTCTCCAAAAAAATGTACTGAAGCCGAACGCAGCCTCACCACCACGCCAGCTGGTACCCGGATGCAGATGGGTTCCTAGAGCACTCACCTACTGGGGGATGCCTGTACTACAAGGGTCCCCGCCTCCAGAAGGTCATTCCAGGTGTTTTGGGGGGTGTCCCTCCTCATAAAGACACCGTGACCCCCTGAAAGGTGGGGCACAGGAGCAAGCCAGCATCTGTGTTGCAGGAAGCAGAACGGGGAGGACAGAGAGCAGACACCCTGTGACCCCGGCATCCTGGACAGTCCAGGTGTAGTCCAGGAGCACCTTGTACGGTCCCAGGGTCTGTGTCCTTCTTTAAGCTAGAAGTCCCCCTCCTCCTCCTCCTCCTCCTGCGGCCCTTGTTCAGACACCAGAAGCTTCGTTGCATCTACAATGCTTTTCATTGTCTAAGCTGGGTCGATTCCAGATAAGCGTTCCCTTTCATTATTCATTAATGTTGATTGCATTTCCTTTTCAAAAAGTAGTGGCGAGCATAAGAATTCCTTTTATTTTTCCTGAGGCACGTCAGGGGTCCTGCTCTCCGGCCCCTTCCTGCCTGTGAGCTATTGGTGCAGAGAGGTGCTGGGGGTGGGAGGCGCCCTCCCCCACTGGGGTGCTTATTTATGCCGGAGTCGAGACCCCGGCCGATTCTTGGAAATAGCTCTGTCAGCAGGCATGTCCCTGCCCAAAGGGCCAAGGAGACTAAGGTAAGAGCAACTGGAATGTTTTAGACGATTTCCTGATTTTTATTCTTGTCGTTTTCGTTGACATCATTATGTTAGTTTCAGGGTACAACATAGTGATTAGACATCGGTATATCTTACAAGAGATCACCCCAATAAGTCTGACTTTTTTGTGCCTTTTAGAAAAGAAAAATTATTAACCTTGATAGGGTTTGATTTTATGTTGCCTATTTAACTGGCTAATTTATTTGTAACATTATTGGTACAGAAAGGGCATTTCCACTCAAGGCCTCCGTGTGCACAGAAGCACTCAGTGAGCTGGGGCCGTTTCCGATCATGATCAGGTAGTGCTCTGTGTGTCCTTTATCCACAGGACAGTTCGCCTCACCCTCTCCTGTGCCGCTAAGACCCGGCCTAACGGCTCGCTCTAATCACGTGTGCACACACGCCATCCAGCCCGAGGCACAGCCCGCCCCGCACCCCGACTGCAGGAGCAGAACCCAGGCCTTCTCACTTAGACTGACAGGTGGAGCGTGTGCCGTGTCCCCCGCTGACCCGAGCGGGGTTTGTGTTGGTGGTTTTTATCTCTGACACTGTGGGCTGATACGTGGCTATTCCAATTAGAGGCACGACTGAAAGGGTAACGGTGTAGCTGGGGACCCCGGAAAGGCACAGTCGTGAGCCTACGGGTTCAGTGGCTGAATTTTGATTCAATTATTTGATTTATGCATCATCCTTTCTTAGGTTTGTTGAACTATAACCCTGGTACCCTAACAAGAACTCTACAGAGCAAGAAATTGGGGGTGGGGTGGAGAGAGCGGGGGGAACAAGAAAGAAAGGAGGCTACTGGGCTGCCTTGGCCTGAGTTTGCCCACTAGCAGATGGGGGTCACCTCCGGGTTCCAGGACGCGAACAGAGGCCCAAGGTGAGGGGGAGGGAAGACTCCTGGGAGGGTATTTCTCTGGGGCCCTTTGCCTCTGCGTAGACATGGGTGAAGCCATTTGGGGACAGCACCCCAGGTAAGGCTGGGCCTGGGAGGTGGACGTGGGAATCAGACAGACCCGGGCCCTGGCTCCCTGACTTGCCAGCTATTTAGACCCTCCCGACTCAGTTTCCCCACCTTTCCCTTCCCGAGCGGGCCGTGGCAAACACCGCATTGGGACCCACCACGTCAAGCCGAGAGACCCGCAGACGTTCCTTGGACGTCCTTGACCCAGCCCCGTAGCCGTCACCGAGTTTCCTGCATGAGTACCTTTTCCCACGGAGGACTGAGCGCCGAGAAGCTCAGCACCCGTGCACACGCCCTCTTACATCCAGAAGACCCCCAACACACATGCTATGGGAAAAGGGACGTCGAAGCCCCTGCCTCATTCTTTTAAAGCTAAATTCAGTTGAAATTAAGTGACTATACTGGTTACCGAGACAGAGAGAGATGGATACTACAGCTATCACCGACACACCCAGTGTCCGTCCTCTGAGAAAGAGAGCCATCAGTCACCTCTTCAGGCCTTCGGCCGCCAAGGGACGGGCCTGGGCCTCTGCTCTGTGTCTGGAACGTCCCACCCCGGGGCGCTGTGGCCCCGCCCCGGCAGTTCCACTGGACACCGCGTCCTTCCTCTCATTCGGATCCTCTGGGTATTTCTCCAGCCAGGACACTGGGGTCCCCACCCCCGTGTTCTGCCATTGTAGGTGTCATCAGATTCCATCTATGTGCACTCTCACGTTTCCATAGCAACTGATGTGATCAGAGCAGGGGGAGGTGGACCTTCTACGGAGTGAAGATTCAGGTGTCGTGGTGGGAACACCGGCCACAGCGATGGCAGAAAGGGGTTGGGGACCGGGCTCAAGGGTGACTCTTAAGGACAGCTTCTGCAGCTGCTCACATCCCAGAAGGAGAATCCCAGGCCGGCTTCTCTCTGTCTCCGTCCACATCAGGCCTTGGCCCTGTCCGTAGGCATTGGCTGTCTCCAGATACTGTTTTTACTAGATGAAGACGATGATTGCCACAGACTCTGCAAAGAATGTGATGCCGCCCTATGCACGTTACCAAGGACGACCAATGGATCCTTCACGTGATCCATTGTTTCTTTACAAAACAGAAAAGAACAAGAAAAGCATGATCGATCAGTGACAGACTGTCGTGGGTATCACAGATGCTGTGACCTGTGACAACGTTGCTTTAACACGCACAGTGGCTCGCAGCAGATCTAAGGAGCGAACCTCAGCGTCTCGAGGATCCGTGTGATTCTCCACAACTGCCCTTGATACACGCGTGTCTACCAGGAAGGGGAAAGGTCATTACTGTCAGCAGCCGTGTCCAACCACGTCACTTCCCTGGGCCACACTGGGAGAACAATTGTCTTGGGCCACACACACGATACACTCACACGCACGATAGCTGATGAGCCCAGAAAAGTTCCGTGCATAATTTGCATCATGTTTTAAGAAAGTTTGCGAGTTTGTGTTGGGCCGCATTCAAAGCCGTCCTGGGCCTCATGCGGCCCGGCCCGCGGGCTGCGGGCTGGACAAGCTGGACAAGCTGGACAAACATAGCATGGCCGGGAGAATTCTTTGCCAAAATCTTGTGATACGGTCTTTGCAACCTTAACACATGCCCTCTGATTCTCAGACACGTGGGGAGTATTTTTCTTTTTCTTTTTTTTCTTGTTTTTTTTTTTTTGACCTATCATTTCACGTATCTCTAATACTATTTTGTGACAAAGAAAAATATACACAAAACATGGCCCAGTGAAAAACTAAGCTCTCATTTTTGGGGGTAAAAGAAAAGCAGGAATAAAGGAGGAAGAAGACCAGGAGGGTGGCACACGCCAACACTGATGGTTGCTGTCGACGGGTTCTGAAAGGAACAGCTCAGGGTAATCTGTTAGTCCGTTGTTTTCCCATGTTTGGAAAGCTGCAGACATATTCTGGAAGGATAGCATTAATGTGGTCATAATAATAAGATTCTGATAAAAGGGAATAAAGAGATTTATTCAAGTCAGAGAACAAAGGGACGTGAGAACCTGAGTTCAAACACAGGCGGGGGCTGATTCGCAATCGTAACCATTGGAATGGGAATGGGCCAGATGTTTGGTGACCCTTGAGTGCCCAGGTCTGAGTACTGCACACCCAAAAGGTGTTTGGTAACTCTGTGTGTGTGCGTGTGTGTGCATGTGTGTGTGCATGTGTGTGTGCAAGCATATGTGTGTGTGCATGTGTGCGTGTGCACATGTGTGTGCGTGTGCATGTGTGTACGCACACTTGTGTGTGCATGTGTGTGAGTGTGTGTATGTGTGTGCACGCGTGTGTGCATGTGTGTGTGTGTGTGCGTGCACGTGTGTGTGCGTGTGTGTGTGTGTGTGTGTGTGTGTGTGAATTTATGTTAGTCAGGAAAGACGTAAGGTCCATCCACGCTGCCCTCTTCTACCTGGACCAAGTGCTCACAGGTTCCAGGGTACACGAAAGAGGTGTGGCAGCGTACCCGCTCTCACAGAATGAGTAACTGTCTCCTTCTCCAAACTCCCTGCCAGGATCAAAGTGACTACCCCCAGGACCAAAGAGCTCCACACGTGTTCATATTACGAGATCACATTTTAGCCAACAGGATGGTGTTTGGCAAGCAATAGGGCTGTGATTCAGGTTTTATTTGATGGAGAACAGGGATGGGTAGTTGTGGCTGTACCTTTCCTAGGGCATATTTGCTCTTTTTCTGATTGTAAGTGTTTTTAACAAATTGCCACTTCCAATGTGAATACAAGTCAAAGTTAAGTCTTTGGCCATCTGAATTCCTGACACAGCACTGGTGACGTGCTAGGCAGACTGACTCACATTAACCCAGTGTCTGATCTCAGATGATTTTCCACCAAAGGAATACTCCTAAATCCAGTCTCTCGCCATCCTTTATCAATGTCTTCCCCAGAAAAGGAAGAACAAAAGAATGAGAGTGGGAGAGGATGAGAGACAGGGAGGGAGGGAGGGGCAGAGGAAGAGCCCATTTTGAAGCATTTGTCTATTGTCCATTTGTCCATGGTCAGTTCAAGCTATAAAGGTGACATCCCTGACTTCAGAATTGGGAAGAAATGCACATAATCGGCCCTCATGCGTTGTTGTGAGCCAGGTCCAGCAAATCACTGGACACGATTCTTAGTTGTCACTGAATATTTCCTGAATTCAACCCATCTATAAAAACAGAAGGGCTGTGTAAAATTAAAGGAAGACCCAGATAAATGGAAGAGCAGGCTGTGTTCAAGGACTTGAAGATTAAACCTAGTCCAGATGCCCTTTGTCCCACACTCACCTCTGCAGTTCCTACCAAAATCCCAGCGCAGTGCTGTGCAGATACAGGCAAGCTTATTCCAAAACTGATTTAGAAAGATTCCAACAGAAACTGTAACAGTTAAAGCAATGGTGAAAAAGAATAAGGTGGGAGGATGCACACGGCTCCACTTCAGGACCCCATAATAGCTACAATAACCAAAGCAGCACGATGTTGGCCAGTGGGACAGAGCAGAGGACCCAGAAACAGCCACACAAATACGCCAAACAGCTTTTTATTTCCCAGAGGAGCAAAGATAGTTCTTCAAAGTAAAATGCTGGACATGTGGGTTGATTTCACTTCTTGGCAATTGTGTTTAATGCTGCAATAAACGTGAGTGTGCAAATACCTCCTCCGACTCGGCTTTAAGTTCTTTCAAATGAACAAAAATAGTGGTCTCTACATATATAATAATGGGATATTATTCAGCCTTTAAAAAACATGCCACATGCCACATGCTACAACATGGATGAGCTTAAGGACATTATGCTAAATGAAATAGCCAGCCACAACGAGACAAGCACTGTGTGATTCCACTCATGTGGAATGCGTGGTGTGGTCAATTCTTAGCTCCAGGTATCAGAACAGTGGCCACCAGGGGAAGGGACGTGTGAGGGATGGGGAGTACTTGTGTCATGGGTACATTCATAAGATAGAGAAGCTCTGGAGATGGATGAGGGTGATGGTGGCCCAACAGTGTGATGGTACTTAATGCTACTGAGCTGTACACTCAAATGTGGTTAAGAGGGCAAACTCTGTATGTGTTTTTTACCATGATTTTTTTAAATGGTGCTAGAACTATTACATATACATGGCTGGGGGGACTTGGCCTGAACCTCACACTATATAAAAAAATTAATTCAAAATAAGTTCAATATTTAAATGTAAATATAAACTATAAGACTTGAGGGGGGAAAAATAGAAGCTGATCTTTAGGTTCTCGGGCTGGGCGAAGAGTTCTCAGACAATGAATGCAGCAGGGTGAACCAAAAACGGAAAATTAACCAAGTGGATTTCATCAGAATTAAAATCTTTTGTTCTGTGGAGATCCCTATTGAGAGGATAAAAAGGCTAACTACAGACTGGGAGATACTATTTGCAAATCAAATTTCTAACAAAGGAACTCTCAAATCTCAACACACACACACACACACAAACCCCAGAACCCAGCCCATTTAGGAAATGGGCAAGGACGTGACTGGACATTCACTAGAGAGGAGCCATCAGTCGCAAACAGACACATGAGAAGATGCCCGACACCACTGGCCGTTAGGGATTTGCACATTAAAAGCACAGTGAGATGTCACTATACACCTAGGAGGACACTTGAAGTAAAAAGGAGCTGGGTGGCCAAAATGTAATTTTCCTTCCACTTTTCTAAGCTCTTCTGGATTAGCTAATAATCAAATGAACACGAGTCAGAGTAAGAGGAGAAATGTCCGGGGTGTATTACACACTACCACGGGGGTTCTGTACGAATGGGAGACGCCAGGAGGCACTGGGCAGGCGAGGCCTGGTACCGTTCTGCACACAGGAGAGGGTGGCGGGGCCCTGCATTTCAGCAGGAAAACAGGCCCGCCCCAGGTACAAACACACAGGAGACCAGTTCCTGCGGGGGCCCCCGGAAACAATGGGACCCAGGGGAAAGGCCAGCAAGCAGGCTTCGCTTTAATAGATGTGCTCCTGCCGGCCACACCTAGCTCCCATGCGCTCAGGTGACCGTGCCAAGAGTCCAGCTGCGTTACCTGCAGCAGGTAAGGAGGAGGCTCAAACCAAGGTGCGTTCTGAGCCTTTCTCTTCATAACCAGCTTTAAGTCAATATCCCAAAAGGCCTGTTTGGGGGGCGGGGGTAAAACTTTGGTCCCCACCGTACAGCCCTGGCCCCAGATGCTGGTGAGCTGGGGACCACCCATTCGGAGCTGGCGGGACCAGATATGGGGAGGCAGTTCCTGAGAACCCCAGCATGTGCAAAGCCCCAGCCCTGCGACCCAGCCATGAGAAATCAAAGCTTAAGGGCACAAGAAAGCTATCGAATGCTCATAGCAGTTCTCTCTGTAATGGGAAAAAAAAAAAAATTTAAAATTAAAAATCCTAAAAAAAAAAAAAAAAATCCTGGACACGACCCAGATTTCCTGCAGGGGGTGAAAGGTTACCGCCTGCGGTTCATCCAGAACGGAACGTTATTTGACAATACAAAGGAGCGAACTCATGATGTCCCCAGCAACCCGGGTGGAGCCGGTGGGCACCGTGCTTGGGGCAAGTGTCCACCTCAGAAGGTGCCATCCTGTACGATGCCACTTGTGAAACCTTCTCACCATGGCCCCAGAAGTTGAAAAATTGGATCGTGGTGGCCAGGGGACAGGGTTGGGGGTTAGGGGTGTGGGGTTAAAGGGGCAGCACGACAGGGCCCCTCTGTGGCCACGAATGGCCCTGCGCTCGGTTGCGGCGATGGTTACAGAGGTCTGCTCACGGGCTAAGACTGCGGGGGGCACGCACGTGGACAATGGGGAGCGCTGAGTGCGGCCTCTGTGGCCCGGTCCCGTCGGCCTCCCAGTTTGGAACTTGAACTACACACCTGTAAGATGACATCATGGGCGGCGGCAGGGGTGGGGGCTGAGGGAGGTCAGGGTAGCTGAGACTCTGCAGGACTGTGTTTGCCACTTCCTCTGACCCCGTAACGATTCCCAAATGCCAAGTGTAAGAAGTAATCACGTGACACGGCAGTCCGCGTGAACGGCCCAACGATGGCACTGACAGTGTCTATGGAAGCTAATAGAACCAGAGCTAGTTATTCCTCGCCCTCCCCTAGCTCGCTCATTTCACAATCTCAGTTCTTCCAGGTGAAAAAGTCACGGCCTAACCTGGAGCCATTACGCTTCCAGGCAGACACAGACAAATCTGCGTGACCTCACAGACGTGTGGACTCGGAGTCGAGCTCACGGGCGCAGAGAGAAGATGGCGGGGTACCAGGGGTGGGAAAGTGGGGAGACGCTGGCCAAAGTCTGTTATCAGGCAGGTAAGTTCTGGGACGTGGTGACAGCACGGCGACGAGAGTTAACAACGCTGTATTTGCACACTTGCCGTTTTCTAAGCGAATAGGTCTTAAATGTTCTCACTACCTGCACAGCAAGGAGGTAACTGTGAGGTGTGGGACCTGCTAATTCGCTTGGCTGTGGTGGGCTTTTCAGTGTGTGTATATATGACATTTTACACCTTAAGTACACGCAACCTTTTATGTCAATGACATTGCAGTAAAACTGTTCAAACAAAACAACATGAAGAAAATAGCATTTAAATGTATTCATTTAAAAACCACACATCGGCAACTTGTATTTTTAGGAGTTGTGGGGGCTGATGCGCCCCACAATGTTGCTTTCCAAAGCAATTCCATATTTTCTAAGGTGTCTTAAGTAGCACTTTGGAGGACATATTAATATTTTGGTAGTTTATTCTGAGATTCCACTTTTTGCTGGACTCAAAGTCTTGTGCACCTTGGACCAATGACTCACCAGACATCTCCAAGCCTCTGGGACTGTGCCCCTTCCTGAATCAGAGTCCCCTCACCTGCTCCACCTGGGACAGAGGACAGGAGACTCCACAGGACCGCTGAGCACGGATGTGCTGAGATGTTTGCATGTGGCTCCTAAAACTACGAGGGCTGCCTGGAAACAATCCAGCCATAAATGCCTCTATTTTTCATATTACATGCTGGATACTTTCCGACAGCCCTCGTATGTGTGTATTACTCTTGATATTACTATCAAAGCCATCAGGCAAGTGACCAGGAATATGTCACCCTCTGTCACTGTGCAAAGAGGCCAAGGAACGGAATTAGGCATGACAACACCATCTCATTGGGGAAAACTCCCTTCAATTTCAGAAGACAAGTGTCTACAGCCCTTGGATGGACAGCAGCAAAACGGATCTGCTCTGACCTACGGGGAGCTGCCTTCCCGGCTCGCACAGACTCCCCACTGCACCCCCAGCACGTGGCCCCACAAATGCAGGACTGTAATTATCTTCTGTGCCAGTTGGGCCTTGGACGCCGAGCGGAGAGCCCCCCGCCCCCACCCCGCAGACAGCCATATGGCGCAGCCTGTCCCAAGGCGGTATTTTTATCCGGAAAGCGCCGTGCAGGCCCTGATGTTTGGCCGCCCGGTTCCCAGATCTGCCTCACGGAGCTTCCTTTCCCTGGGCCCCCCTCGGAGCTGCCTTTGGATTCAGGGAAAAATGCTTCACAACTCCACCAAGGAGATGCCTTGCACGCACGTGCCCCAGGGGATACCAAACTGTTTTTATGAGCCAGCGTAACGAGTCACAGTGCATTTCATCCTATGGAGCGATGTGGACACCCCATCAAAAAGCCAGGAAGTGAATTTCTAGATGCAAAAGGAAGGAAACACAGGGTACCTGTAAGCAGCACGCAACACGTGCCGGTATGGATTTTACATATGGGGGGGGGCGGTGTCCATACAACACGTAATCTCCACAATCGTGATTCTATGTACAAACTATGGATGGGGATTTTCTAGAAGGGCTCTGAAAGCTTTTCCCCAAACATTGCTTTTTAGAGAGAATTACTGCCCTTTAAGACTCTGGTCATGTGTCCAGTTCACGGCGAAGCCTCTTCCAGCACCCGCCCCCTCACCGAGTCTTTTGATATCTGGGCTCCCCCAGCCCTCGGGCTGACGGCACTGCCTCTGCCATCAGACTAGGTCAAGAGCTCCTAGAGTCAGGGGTACGAAGAGCACAGACCCCCTCCCCAGAAATGTCCGGTGTAGTCGGGGGCCGGCAGGCGAGCGCTTTCGTGCACACTTCGTGCTGGCGGTCTCGGACGAGCCCTGCCCCGCCGCGGGGGAGCAGCGTGGGTACCGTGGACTCACAGTTGATCTGAAACGTGCTGGGTAACAGGTGCCCACCAAGCCCGCCACCTCCTCTCCGGGCTCGTCTGAGTCCTGGGAAGCCGGGCCATGCGGCCTGTAGGAATGGGCTCCCCGGGCTCAGGGGGCCCCCGTGAAAGACAGCATGGGAGATCTGCGGGGCAGGAGGAGGGCAGTGTGGGGGTTTCCCATGTCCTGCTGAGGAACTGGGAGCTTCTCCTGCAGGCTGGAGGCGGATTACAGGCTGGACCCGTGGGGCCGGGGAATAACCAGAGACAGGCTGTGCGCTCATTCCCGTCTCTGCCATGTTACCACCTTGCAAACCTGCTCACGAAGCCTCTGACCACCTTGACGGACAGACCATTTAATGAGCGTCCATTAACCTGCCCTCCACCAGTGGGGACCGAGATGCCCGGAGTGTCTGTGGGGTGCCTTGTTCTGGATTGTCAGTACCACTGCAGGACATGCCAACTACATGTAAAAATACATTTTAATAAAGGACACCATGAGAAAGGTGACACATGATTTGCTGACTATGGGAACACTGCAAAATAAATGACAGCTCTATACAGGATGATTATTTGTTAATATGCGGTGCGTGTTGTAAACCCGCTACTGTATACAGAACAGGATATAATCTTTGTTTAAAAAAAAAACAAGAGGTTTCTCCCTCCCTCATTAAATAAATGTTGGATGAGTTTTAAAGAAAGTAGGTTTGAGGGTTGTCGGGTTGCCAGTTTAAATGGGACACTTGTGTGTCTCATGCCCGTCCTGCTAAAAGGTAAAAGGAACTTGTTGGAATATCTTAAGAAATGGAGTGACAGAATCAAATTTTAATTTTTGGAAGACTGTTCTAGCCCCCCAGGGAGAAGGGTCTGGACTGGATGGGCTGGTGAGGCCACAAGATTGGGGGCAGTTAGGAGGCTGTTGTCTTTAGCCTAAGGATGACTAAATGCATGTGGAAACACTGGAGATGTGACAAAGGATGCCCAGGGGAACCGAGGGGGTCATACTGAATCAGTGACTGACAGCGGTGCAGGGAAGGGTATGCAAAGGCTCCAGGAAGGCCCTAACTTCTGGTTTGAACACCTGGGGTCATGTGCTTGTAAATGCAAACAGCTGGGTGAAAAACAGTAAGACGGGATATTTTCCACTTTGTATTTCAATACCCCAACTACAAAAACTTTGGTCCCTTGGTCATGTTATTTCTGTCTGAACATCTAAGGGACATGCGGGTAGTTTTCTGTTGTGGCTGCATTCCCACAGTTTCCTACCCAAGAGAGACAGGAGCCGCTGGCATTCCGATTACGTACGTACCTTCGGTAAAAAAGAAGAAAAACACAATTGATTTTAGGACTCCTTGAACAATGGGGTTAAAGATGAAAAGTTTCCTAGTAAAACGAAGGGGAAGGGAACCAAGATGAGAAAACAGGAAATATCTGGCAGCGCCATTAGGACTGTAGGTGAATGCAGGTGTGCTCATGTGTTGACGAGAAGGCCACGTCCGCTGTGTTGTGGAGAATAACCAGCCCCAAATCGTCGGACACAGAGTGCAGCTGCAGATGGAAGACAAAGAGATGTTGCTCCTCTTACTGCTGTGGACTATAAAAAACTCAACAGGAACTCAAGGCAGAGGATGTGCAGCTCTTCCTACTGGCAATGCGCGATCATTTGTCTCCAAGATTGTTATTCGTGTATCTTCTACCACAGGCAGTTTTGGGGGTGCTAAGAAGCAAGAAGATTTAGGTTATCACTTTTAAGCTGGTTTGCTTCTTCAGGGTAAGAGAGAGAACTTTTTAAAAATAATATTTTGGGGGTAAACAAGACACCATAAAACGTATCGTCTTTACCATTTTAAGCATGCAGTGCAGTGGTGTTGGCTCCACACACTGGTGGACAGCAGCTCACTAGAAACTTTTCATGTTGCAGAACTGAAATGCTGAACCCATCAAACAACTCCCCATTCCCTTCCCCAGGGCCCTAGAAGCCACCCAACTACTTTCTGTGTCCATAAATTTGATGACTTTAGATGTCTCATATGAGTGGAATCATACAGTATTTGTCCTTTCGTGCCTGATTATTTCACTTAGTATCATGTTCCTTAAAATTCGTTCACTTTGTAGCATGTGACAAGATCTCTTCCCTTTTGAGGGCTGAATAATACCCCATTGTTTGGATAGACCACGTTTCCTTATAATGCTAACATCTTCCATAACCATAGTCCATTTACAAATCTACGGTATGGATATTTATGCAAAACCCTAAACTGTAGACTTTAGGACATCATCGTCTTCCACTCATGCCCTTTTGACGTTCCACAGGCCAGCCCAGGTACCACATGACATTCAGCTGTCATGGCTTCTTTCATCTGCGACAATTCTCACCAGACTTCCTTGTTTTGTGGGAGTACCATTTGAGAGTTTTGTAGAAAGTCCCTCGGTCAGGGTTTATCCGCTGTCGTCTCAGTAGACCAAGGTCATGGTTTGGGGGGGAAATCCTGCAGAGGTGAGGAGCCCACCCCATCACACTGTATTTGGGCTCAGGACATCGACTCGGCCTATCGTTGGCGATGGCGACTCCACCGTGGTGCAGGGGGTGTGGCCAGGCTCCTCCGCTGTGAAGTCATTCTTTTCTTCTCCCATGTTCTTATTTATTAAAGTCACAGAGTGTAGCCCACACTCAAGGGCAAGTGTGAGGAACGCACACTGACGGCGTGTCAGGAATTTGACATGTGTTGAAATCCCCACAGTATTTAATAAATAGTTAGGGGGAGAGGCATGAGACTTCTCCTTAAGGTTTTGCCTGTTGATTTTGGCATCGTTTAGTGCATGTGCCTTGGGGTGGTCACCATTGTGGTGTCCGATGGCAATTCTCCATCTCCCTCCTTCTGTAACAGTATTTGTCTCTTTTCTCCACTTGCTTATCTATTCAATCATTTATTTATTATTTAAAAATAGTTTTTAACTATTTACAGTAAATTAAAATACATACACAAACACACACAGTTACATATGTTACAAACTAGAATATATTACACACCCAAGTTTACACATTGGAGAATACCAAGTGAATTTATGCTATCATAATGCAATAGTATCCACAGCCTAGAGCGATCTTTTCTTTCTGCTTCTATTTTTGGTTTTGAAGTCTTTAAATAGAACATTGATTAGGAAGTTTACAGCTTCTCTCTCTCTCTGTCTCGTGTGTGTGTGTGTGTGTGTGTGTGTGTGTGTGTGTGTGATCTAGGATAAGCATGAACACCACATACTAAAGTATGTAAGCAACTACATGCTCATGTGAATCATGACTATCTTCATATCGTGTAAACATAGTACGCTGCAGACAAAATGTGTCAGCCTCACATGATACCCATCATCCTTAGACCCTGCTATCAATGGATGGTAAATAACAAAGTAATAGAAGTGTGAGCGTGCTTGTACAAGACAAGTTATTCTAGAAAGAAAGAAGGAAGGAGGGAAGAAAAGAATGGAGAGAGGGAGGGAGGGAGAGCGAAAGGGAGAAAAAAATGTTCTGCCTCATGTATGCTTTAGATAGTGGGATACCGTGTAAGAGCTCCCAAGAAAGGGTTCCATGCAAAAATATATCCGAACACCAAGGTCCTGGGCCATCCAAGGTCCCCAGGAGGACACTTACTTTCTTACTTTTACACACCCCTGTGAGCTGCCCGTATTTTGCTATACTTAATTGCTTTCCAGTATGTCATTTATCAGAGTTTTGTGACTATCTACTGTTATGCTTGGACCAACCACTTTCCAAGCTCTGCCTGAGAGTCCCTAAGGAAAATAATTTAGACTCCCCTATAGCAAAGCACGTTTGCCATGATCGAGCCACCTTGGTGAGCGCGCCTGCACCCTGCTCTGCACGGCCAAACGACAGTCGGTGTTTTAAAGGGTATTTTCCAGACGTTTAAGACATGATAGACAAATAGTTTACAAGAGCCTAGGTCTAGGCATAAATCTTGAAAACAGAAAATGTAGAAATTGTTCAAACAAACTTTATTTCTCTATAACTTATTGGAGAATGCATTTTCCACATGTTGGCATGAGCTTTAGGGAAGATGAAACGATGATTAAAAATAAATCTACAGTGAACTATGTAGGAATAAATTTGACATTCAGTAGTTGCTTAATTTCCATAAAGGTAGAATTATTTTTTAAAATATTAAAATTAGTGAATTATTTATGGATTCCCTAAACACAATTTGAATATTTCTTTTGACTTGATTTTTTAATATGGAACTTCCTGGGGTTCATTGTTGTGGTTGTTGACAGAAAAAGGAGATAATGCTATTCAAGAGAGCAGTTTGAAGGCTCTAAAGATACTAAGAGTTTTATGACTTGGTCCTTGCCATAGACTGAATATTCATGCCCCCCATTCCCAAATTTAGACGTTGAAACCTAACCCCAAAGTGATGGTATTGGGAGGTGGGGCCTCTGGGAGGTGATGAGGTCATGAAGGTGGAGCTCCCGTGATGAGGTTAGTGTCTGTATAAGAGACCTGGAGACTCCCTAGCCCCTTCCTCCAGGTGAGGACACAGTGAGAAGACACTGTTTGTGAACGAGGAAGCAGGTTGTCACCAGAAATCGTATCTGCTGGTGCCTTGATCTTGGACTTCTAGCCTCCAGAACCTGGAGCAAATAAATTTCTATTGTTTAAGCCGGGTCATCTGAGGTATTTTGCTGTGATGGCCCTAGTAGACTGATAAAACTAGCTAGTATGTACCAAGTCTCTCACCCAGAACAACTAAAGAAAGAGAACAAAATATACTTAATGTATTTGAAATCACTGAGGTGATAACAAGGCCATGAAGATCAGATCCAGCAGAATGCAAAACCCACACACTAATGAACCTGATATTGGGAACCTTTTCCCCGATGGGCTGCTACTGAGTCCCAAGACCTGACTGAGAAGCTGAGCAGAGTTTTTGTCATCCTCACAGACACAGGGAGCAAAAATCAGAGCCCAGTGTCTATAAGAAGCAGGTCCCCAAACAACTGCACTACCAGAATAATGGGACCCAGACAGAGGTCAGCATTCTCGGAACTGAAGCTCAGCTTAAAATCTTAATTCCACAAGTGTCTGTTGCCCCTCATCACGTGTCAGAAGCAATGTGCATCTCTGTGGAGAAAGGAACCGTCACCCTGTGCATCAAGTTAGATTGAATTGTATACAATGTCTAGCATCCAATCAAAAATAATAGGGCACATACCAAAACAACAGTGGACATTGGAAACAGACAGCTAATTCAGAAGGAGTTATCAGACATGATTAATATGTTCAAGGGGGTCAAAGAAGAGTTTTAAAAAAACCTGGAAATCATCAAGAAAGAACCAAAGGGAAATTCTAGAACAAAAAGGGACAATAACCCACATTAAGAGCTCAAGGGGTGACTTTAATAGCTGCTGAGGAGAGGCGAGGAGAGAATTAGTGAGCTGGAATGTAAGTCAAGATAAAACATGCAGAGGGCAGCACGACAGGACAAGGGTGTAAGTAGGTCCCAAGAGGAAAGAAGACAGAAGGGAAGAGAATTTTCTGAAATTTTTCCAAAACTGACAATATCCCACCACAGTGTCAAAGTCATATAAAGTCTAACCACATGAGGAAAGCACACCTAAGTGTGGTCTGGCCCCAGAATCATCCCCCTGGGGCACAGGAGACCATAGCAGTTACCCGCCCTGGGTCGAGGGCTCACCTAGGAAGTGCATCCCTCTGACTTGCCATCTGCACTGCTGTGGGACCAGTGGGTCCCCCTGATGCTGGACAAGATGCTGAAGCAAACAGGAAAGGCAGGTAGCATGTGCTCAAGGTGAGAGGGTGTCAATGAAGTGAACTCAGTGAACTGTTTACAATAGCTGAGCGGAAATTACGAACAGGCCAAGGGGAAGTGACACGGGAACTACAGGTGTTTGCTACATACCTCATTAAAATTTTTATTTAAAAAATTGCTAATATCATTTTGCACCTCTGTGCACCTCTTCACAAAGTCGTGGCTTCCATTTGTTTTGGAGAACAAGTTTCTAATCATTGATAATCGTGTATATGGGCCACTGCAATGCAAGTGCTATATAGGACAAGTGTCGAAACTTTCTGCACGAAACCAGGAAACATCAAGAAAGTTTGACCAATTCTCTTTCTCATGTGCAGTCCTGTCACTGCAGGAGTTAAATGTCCCCTTGGAGTCATGCTAATGAGCATCAGAGAATGTTTTCTGCATGGTGCAGACTATTTTGATGAGCAGATGAAGGCTTAGTTCTTATGCACTGGAAGCTTATAATCAGTGGCTTCAATTATTCCCATTTGTTTGGCGACTGACTGTTTTTCTGACTTTTGCCAAATTCATCTACACGTAAAGTGAGTTGGAAAAGTGGAGTTTCAAGCAGTTTTTAAATGACTAGGGGGGAAAAAAACCTGAGCAGGAAACTATGGATCAGGTGCCATCCGCAGAGCCTGACGTATCACCCGCTGATGCTGGTGACACACTCAAGCCAAGATTTCAGTCTATCAAACGTCTGGCAGGCGTTCCAAGCCACCTGTGCCTTTTTCTTCCTTAGATCATAGCCAGCCAAGTTAATTCTAAATTAGTAATAAAATCAAAAGGTTTGCCACCAGGCACCCCCAGGGAGGACGTCTGTCCAAGTCCTCGATCGTCCCACGTCCATATAACTTACTTTGAAAGGCTAGTTCCTATGTATGTCACATTTGTAAAGGGAAAAATTCAAGAAAATGAGTTATTTTTGGAGTGGATTTTGCTCAACAGAAAGGTTATAAGTCTGTTCATATCAAAGACAGGATTCACACTGAGTCGTTCCCTCTTTGCCGCCCGTGGTACCAGCTAGAAGGACGTTCTATGCGGTGCGTTTTTATTGTGGCTGCCTGTACCGTTTTTGCAGGTTTTATTCTTACTACACTACGTGTCCCAATGCTCGGCTCACAGGAGGCTCTGTATATATCATGAGCTATTTCAAACATAAAAAAAAGGAAGAGGACAATATAATGAACACTCATAACCCAGAATCATTAAAAATAATATTTTGTAGCATTACCTCAGTTCTTAATATTTTAAAGAAATAAATCAGTATAGTTACTGTTTAAATTTCCCATCTATGTTTCTCCTTTCTATTTTATCCTCTCTGAAAGATAACTGGTCTCCTAATTTTGGTATTTAATTAGCCACAATCAGGTTTTGCTGCTTCTACTCTCTGTGAGGGTATGTAGTCCTACGAGCACGTTAACATTTAAGTAGTTAGGTCAATGTAGTTATCATACTGTTATGTTACAGAATTACGTGCTTATGATTTTGTAAGTAAAAAAGGGGCATTATTTGTGCTGTCATTCTACATCTTACCTTCTTCACTCAGTATTTTCTGCAATGTCCATTTTGATACATCAAGCTCCAATTCACTCATTGTAACAACTGAAAAACTTCCATCGTATGAATGTTCCAAAATGTGAAGTATTTATTTTCCTGCCTGTGGACACGTAAGGACAGGTGAGGCTGCAGCGAATCTTCTGGTACGCGTCTCACTGCGCACATGGGCGACCTCAGGTTCACACAGTGTGTTCAGGGTTGCCCAAAGGAGTGGCAGGAGCTCGCCACGAGCTCTGGGTGAACATCCGTTCACCTGACTGGATGCATCCAGGTCAGGCAGACATGGCCCCGCCTGGCGGAACCCCAACTTCCTCCATAGTGTCAGCAGCAGAGCGGGCTGACCTCTGCCCGCAGAAGACCCTGAGGTGGGGCTGGAATGTGGTTGGGATTCTGTGTGATGAAATAAATATTGAATCCCAGCTTCCCTTATATGGCAGGCAAGTGATTAACCAGCTGATGTGGATCCAGAACTCATCTGTCTGCAAGTCAGCTCGCTTTGTTACATAATTGAACCACATTCTGTAAGTTTAATTAGGTTGTCAGTAGCCAAGCCCCGGGAGTTTTATTAATTTAATGGCATTGGAATTAAATGATCCTTGTCTTCTTGTAGAAACATTCTGGTTGTCTTTGAACAAGAGCATTCATGCTGGCGAGCGTCACCCAGAAAGACCTTCCTTCCTGTCCCAGACACTTGGGGTGACAAATCCCACCGCACGCAGGAGCCACCGGGAGTGACCCCTGACACCTGGGATCGGCTCACAGCTCTGTGACAGTCTGGCCCGAGCCTGTCTCCAGCCGCACCAATGTGACCCCACCTCTGGGACTGTGTGCAGCCTAGAGCAAAGCCTGTCATCTCCCCTGGGCCTCAGTTGCCTCATCTGTAAACTGGGGACAAGAATGATGATACTGATGCCCTGTGTGCAGTGTAAGGACCGTGTGGGCCAAGGGCTGACATGTGCCCGGTTGGTAGCCAGGGCGGCCCCCCTGTGAGACTGATGGTGGCTTTGAGTTAAGGGGGACAGTGTGGTGTGTGGAAAAGGACCCCTGAGGGCACACCGCCCCCTACTCCTCACTGTTTAGGGAAGGGGCCGGCTTGCACTCCTGGCGCTTCCTTCCTGGGGCCTCGTTCCCTGTCCGGAAATCAGGCTGCTCCCCCAGCGCGGGCCCCAGAGCGAACGTTTTACCACCCCCCTGCGCCCCCTCATCGTTCCAGGTTAAAATTCCCCCTGACTCACCTCCACCGTGAGCCAACACCTGGAAGCCGGGAGCACCCCAAAAGCCCAGAGGCGAGAAGGGGGAGCGGCGGAGCAGGGCAGAGCAGAGTGCCCTGTCTCGTGGAACCGCCCTGCCTTCTGCCAGGCGGGCGGAGCAGGGACCACTGGGCAGATGCCTCCTGGACTGTAGGGCCTGTCGCCCACCCCACGGTCCCCGGCGCCCGGCTCCTGGGAGGCTGCGTGCGGAGGCCCATGGACAGCGAGCCCCTCTGCTCGGCCTTCGTTGTCCCCGGTGCTGCTCGCGGCTCTGCAGCCCCGCGGGCCTTCGGGGACAGGCGGCGTCCAAGTGCCCGCCGCGTCGTGACGGCTCGCCTGCCTGCCCGCCTTCCCTCCCGGTGCAAACCGCAGAGACTCTGGGGCCGAGGCTCTGCCTTCGCCGGGGTACCGGCCCCCCGACCAGCCCGGCACTCCCCCTGTGGCCCTGCGTGGGGGGCCAGCAGCCTGTCCCCAGCTCCTGTGTCATAAACGCCTGCTGCCCGCGCGGCCCGCCCCACGCCCACCCGCCCTCCTGCAGCCCCCGGCCAGGTCTGGGGACAGGAGGGAGAGGAGATTTCTGCAGACAGGGAGGTGACACCTCCTGAGGACCCCTTCCCCGGACCCGTCCTGCTTGGAGACCCGGTAGTGCCCCCTCCTCGGCTCTGGCAGCCCCTGGAGAAAGGCCGCGGCGACAGCAAGAAGCGCGAACTTGAGGCCCTAGGAATGGCAGAAGTCCAGGGGGGGCTGCAGCGAGGAGACTATGGGGTGTCCCCATGGACGGGGAGGGGACAGGCAAGGAGGGACCTGGGGAACCATCACTGTCGAGAGTGTCCATTTATGAATGCCTTCCTCCATGCTGCAGACATCTCAGGGCAGCTGTGGACCGCAGGGGCAGGATTTTAGACACCCTCCCACCCAGAGTCATGCACCCCAAGTCAGTCTGTCCCTTTTGTGTCCCCATGTCTCTCAGCCAGCACTCCCCATTGGAGAAGAATGACCACACCTAGAATATGGTGTCCAACAGCACTTGGATCTCAAGGGCACTTCAACCCCTGGCTTCTCCTCCTGATTATCAAGTTCATCCAGGGACTTGGGGAGATTTCCTTCCTTGCTTGCTTCCTAGTTTCCTGAACTGGCCACAGGAGCACAGGCGTCCCAGGGGAGCTGCCACAGTGAACACCCAGGAATGAAGCACCTTCGGATGAAACACGAATCCTTGTTGCGTGCACGCCTTGTGGCTGCTGCTTTCAGATCCTCTTGGTGGGGCCTCGACGTGGAAAGGATAGTGGCAGTGCCAGGACATGGGGCCTCTGGAATGTGATGAGCTCATGTGGGTGGAGCCCTGATGATGGGTTGAGTGACGTCATAGCAGGCCCAGCAGCTCCCTCGCCGCGCCCACTACGTGAGGACACAGGAGAAGACACTCGTCTGTGACGCAGGAGGCGGGTCCTCAGCAGACACAACTGCCGTGGCCTTGACTTCAGACATCCCGCCTCCGGACTGAGCACTGACCAGGCCATCTCCGATAGGCCGTTGTGGCGGCCCACGCGGACTACGGCAACTCCACCCAGGTGCGGACGCAGAGGACTATTTGAAAGGACAATATATACAGATGCGTCCTTTGAAAGCCACCGGCGCGTGCTCCCCTGTAAGCAGAACTCAGGTTTTGCTGCTTTGGTGCTGCATTTAACACTTGGGGCATCTAAATTGCTGCCACCATCCAAAGCAGCAAGGAAGTTGGTACCCTGAAAAACACCTTTCTCTCCGATCATCGTTTGTGTCATAGGTGAGAGAATCGACCCTCCTTGCTCTCACTGGCGGTGCTCCAACGGGAAAAGAAGCCAGGCCAACGGCCTCAAAGGGCGGCCTCTCCGTCTGACGCCTTTCGCCTTCCTCTCCGGGAAAGGTAATGTAGCGGAATGTCACCTGGTGGGTGTTTGTCCTCCTGACTGATGGCAGATCTCCAGGCACATGCCCGTGAGCGTGTGGAAATGCCTGACTTGGGAGGCCCGGGTTACCTGTGACACAGCTTTCCCTCATGCCCTGTGCAGAGCCAGCGTCTCCGGTGACAGAAGCACCTGCTTCACCTGGTGGTGTCAGCAGGATGTGCCCAGGAGCCCAGCACAAAGTCTCCATGCCCCGGCCTCCTGCCTGGTGGCATTCCTTTCCATGATCAGACTTCTGCACACTGGGGAAGCAGGGGTACCATCACCCCGAAACCTCACAGACTGCCAACGGGCGAGTGACGACTTGCACCTCTTCCCACCTCTGAAGGCCCAGTTCTCTGACAGATTGGTCCGACGAGTTACCACAGCAAACTGGAACTTAAACACATTTCTTTAACTCTTTTGCAAAGCCTAAATACCTTGCAGCATGCAGTTAGTGGGTCAGGACTACAAGTGAGCTGCTTCTACAGGACCTTCCTGTAAAAAGTAAAATAGATACGGCACAGACACGTTAATGGAGAGAACCTCGGAGAACACACAAGGCCGCGGCTTCTCAAAGACCGGCCCCAGCGTGCGGGAGGGACGGCTGAGCCAGCCGTTCACGGGCGAGAATTATTACTCCCGTCGGCTCCTAGGAGGAAAGGGGGCGAATTTTTAAGAAGACACCCGATTTCCAAAGATGTTTCCGATTGATTTTTCTCACTACTTCCATTCAGGCTGCTTGAGTGATCTGGAAATAGGTTTCCAACCTAGAAAGAAAGTAAAAGGAATCCCAAGGATGACAGTGACGGAGCACGTTTCCCAGCCAGCATTTTGCAACAGAGCAATCGTGTCCAAGTGTCTCCTCTCTAATTAGGGCACCTCGAGACCTCAGTCCCTCCAGCCTCTTCAATGTGGAAAAGCTTGGGGTCCCCCCTGCTCGCCCCTCTGTCTAGTAAATGAGAGGTGGGTGTGTATCAAGGAAAGTGCATGGAGAAACGTCTTTCCTCCAGATTACAGAGTAGCAAAGCCGTAACTGTTATTTATGTTGCTGGTGTTCACAGCTTGCTCACTGCTTACAGTTAATTACATAGATGCAACCCATCATTTAGGAGGAAGCTTATAAAAATCATTCATCTGCGGCAATGTTACTTAAAAGTAATCTCCGCTGCCTCTACCTGGACGCACATGCACACATCCCAGTCCAAAAGGTGACAGAGCCTTGAGTGAACGCAAGTAGGGTCCTCCTCAGTTTGACTTAGTGTTTGGAACCTGAGATGCTCAGGTTCTCTCAGCCCAAGCCTCGCACTCACCTTGGAAGCTTCTCGGACAGCAGAAAGGCGCTCGCCTGGGAATAGCTTTGTGCAAAACACCTGCTGGACCCTCAGCTGCCCCGTCTGTAACGCGGGACTTTTCTAAGACCTGCCCCTCTAACTGCAGGAAGTTCTCTTGACGATTCGGTGAGATGATGGTTTTAAAATGCTTTGGTAACAAACTGTATTCAAGTATTGTAAAGTTTGCTGTTCTTTGCTCCGAAGTGGGGGTGTATCTTGCGTGTCTGACGCCCCAGGTACTAGGGCAACAAAATGATTTACTTAAAAAGAATTGACCTGGCTGGTTTTATTCCCGATCTGAAGAGTGGTTGTTTCTTTACCAGTTAATGTTGTATAAAAATGTACACCGAATTCTACTCACCTAGCCATAGTAATTACTATTTATACTTTGTTATTACTTGGATAAGCAGCAGTAATATCCTTATACTGATAGACATTTAGAGTATAATAGCAACTGATACTTGGGAGGGCTTTCAACTTGCTCGACACTAATCTGAGACTGATACGGATTAATTTTTAATTTCCCCAACAGCCCTGTGAGATGAGTACTGTTATTCTTGTCTTATGGCCAGGGAAACTGAGGCACAGGAAATTGAAATAGTTTATTCATAATTGCACCGTTAACAGTGACAAAGACAAACCATGAGCATGAGCAAATCCTAGAATTTGCATTTTTAACCAAATGTTGTGCATCCTCATTTTTCTCCAAATTCATCAAGGAAAGTCAGAATTAGGTTTGTGTCGTTAAGTATGGAACTTTCCAAATTGTATTGAAATTACCTGAATTAATTTATTCCTTATGACAAGCCTTCAAAGAAAAAAGTTAATTTTATTCTATTTTAGAAAAGGACAAAAAAACAAAACTATTTAAAAAAAAAAAAGTCATTTGTGCACAGTGATGCACTAATAGTAATTGCCCTGGGATTCGAGTTCGCTTCTCCGACGCCTGGGTTTGCTGAGGGTTTCCACGGCCCGTGCAGGGCCGTTTTATGCTAAGGGCCGGGCAGGGGCGTCAGGATTGGAGGTGCTCAGACCTGGTCCCCAGCCACGTGTCCGCGTGCAGTGGGGACGTCTGGCCTTCGGAGGAGGCCCCGGCTTAGAAGACGAGGGGAGGGCCTGCTCGTCTGCTAGAAAGCCGGCCTGGAGGCCACAGGGCCGCTCTCCGGGCCGGGAGCACACCTCCACCTGCCGGAGGCTCGCACCTGCCGCGGAAGGTGCCTCCCCGGCCTCGGCCCGGCCCACGGCTGCGGGCCCGGCGGGAGCGGCCGTGCAGGCTCGGGGTTCGCGGGGGTGGCCCCCGCATCTGCAGCAATGCGCAGACGCCGACGTGGGCCGCCAACGACGGCCCCGGGAGTCGCGTTCTGGAAGCCCGGCGCGTCCAGCTAGGGGAAGGCTCGTCCAGGCCCGGGTGGGTACCCTCGGGTTCCGGTGTGCCCCCCCGCCAGGGCGCCCTTCCCCCAGCTCGGGACACGGGCGAGGAGCGGGAGGGGCGGGGACAGGGCGGGCCGCGGCCGAATTTCCCACCGAGCGACGTGGGCAGAGCCCCGAGGAGGCCGCTGTGAAGGGGCCGCGCTGACTGACGTGCCCAGCAGAGACCATGGTGGGCCCAGCGCGTGGACCGGCCGCCCTGCCGGGGGCTGCCCGGAGACCGCGGGGCACGACGTGTGGGTGCATTGGCCATGGGCGTGAGGGGACCAGCCCAAGCTGACAGCCAGGCAGGGTGGCCTCGTGGGCAGGGGTGGGGGGTCGTTCCGCGTCTGCGACCGAGAGGACCCCCGCGCTGGGTCCAACGCTCTGCTGCGTCTTCCTGCACCACAGTGTGTCCACACGGGGCTGGGAGGTGGTCCGAGGACACCTAACCAGGCGGCTTCACCGCACACTCACACCCCAGTCCTGCGGGGGGTCGTCGGAGACCAGCTGTCACGGGCGCTGGCTCCTCCTGGGGCCTCTGTCCGCGGCGTGTGGACGGCCATCACCTCCCTGTGTCCTCACATGGCTGTCCCCCTGTGTGTCTGTAAGGACACCGGTCATATGGGGTCAGGGCCCATTGGGGTGGGCCCAATGACATCACTTCACCTTAATCACCTCTGTAAAGACCCTGTGTCCACATGCAGTCACATTCTGGGGTCCTGGAGGCTGAGGCCTCACCCCAGATTTTGGGGGGGGCACAGTTCAGCCCACGACAAGGGGCTTCTAGAACATTTTCATCCTGCCCCAGGGGTCCTGGTTCGAGCACCTGGAAGAATGGAGGCTGGGGAGATGGAAAAGCCAGGCTCCTAGAGGCAGGGGAGTTAGGGGGGTGGGCCCCCAAGTCAGAAACAGAAAGTGAACCCCCAGGAGGCCACTGGGGGAGAGCAGGGCCGGAGCAAGCACGTGCTGAGAGGCCTGGACGGGAAGGCCCTGCAGGCTGACGGCGCAGGCCAAGGTCTGCCGGCAGGGACAGAGGACGGTCTGGTCAGCAGGGGGGCCACCGAGGGAAACCAGGGACACATGTGTCCCCATGCCTAGGGGTGGGGGTGGGGTGGGCCAGGAGGGGCGTGGCCAGGCCACGGGACACGCATCCCGGCAGACCTCCTCCTGAGATGCTCAGCTGTCGCTCGCGATGCCGGCCACCGGGGCCGCACTGAGAGGTCGCCTGAAGCCACTTTAACACCGCAAACGTGGCTGTTTTCGTTAGTGAGTAGTTACCGCTCCCTGCACGCCTGGCGGTGTGGTGCCGGTGGGTCTGACCTGTGTCTGGCTCGGGCTCCCTGGAGGATGGCGGGGCCTGAGGACAATTCTCACCTCTAACCTAATAAAGACACGGCCTCAGGCGCAGCCGTGCTGCTCAGCAATTCGGGTTTTGTCTGAAAACTGTCTTCAGGGCAATGACAAGGCAACGGTCAGCTGGGACTCCTGGGCGCTCTGTCACAAAGACCACAGATGATACAAGCACCCATCAAATTTGAATTCTAGAAACAGATAAATGTATGAGAGCTAAAAGGAAGAACGGAGGGGAGGGAGGGAGGGAGGGAAGAATGAGGTGGCTGTAGAGGTGCCTGTATGATGACACCCGCAGATGTGGCATCATATGTGTACACACATGCCTATAGACACATGTAGCGGAGACGTGTTCGCCACTGTTTTTCAGCTCCATGTGTGACTTCTCTCACAGTAAACTGCCCTGTGGCATAGCATACCTTATGCATACCTGTGGTGACATTGGGCTCCCCTTGAAAGCAGCCCCTCTGGCCCTGTGACCTAGCCCTAACGGAGTGACAGACAGGTCCCGGGTTGCCTTTCAGGATGACGAGGCAGCAGGCCTTGTGGGGCCCAGGGTGGGTGTGCTCTCACAGCTGGTGGGATGGGGGAACCAGCGTGCAGCCCCTGCAGGTGGAGTCAGCTCTGGGGTGCTCTTCTCGGCCCCACGCTGGGGCCATTAAAGTAAAACGAGCATTTCCGGTTTATCTGCTGTGCGAGGGGCTAACTCAGCCCTGAAAAACGCTAGCCCGAGCGCCCCAGCTCAGGGACCCTGAAGACTCTCTGAAGGGGCGGAATGCATCAGTTGTTGCAACTTTTTTTTTTTTTTTTTTTTTGCATTTTTTAAATCACAAAGTTTGTGGCTTCCCTAAGTTTTTGGAAATGCAGAACAATACAAAGAACAAAAATCATCAGCTATCTTGGCATTTTTGAAATAGCGTTCTCAAGAGGAGGGTGTCAAATTCTCTCAGTATTTTTCTGTGGGTGCCTGTGTGTGCTTTCCATGGTTAGGATGGCAGTGAATTTGGGCTTAGGATGAGTTCTTTCTCTGCCTTTACCATGTCATGACAAGCATGTTGCCATAGTATAAAATATTCCTAAAATGACCGATCAGGTGTATTATGATTTCTTTAATTCTCCCCTTCTCTGTGGCTATCTGAGTAACTTTCGAGGTTGCACTACTAGGAATCATCCTGCAATAAATGTGTTTGTCACTGATGTACCCATCTGTGCATTTCTACAGGGTGAGACTATTGGGACGAAGATAAACACTTAATGCCTTTGATACATTTTGCCACACTGACCTCCCAGAAGGTTTTGGTGCTAAACAACCAAGATGGTGATGGAACATTCAGCATTCAACGTGAGGCATTAAAATATTAAAAAGTATTTTCCACTCTGATAAGTGACACTGGTCCCTTGGCTTGCTTGGTATTTGAGGCTCTTTGATTATCATCAGGGTTCAACATGTTTCCAGTGGTTGATTGGCCATTAGCAATTCCTTCACCAATTTCCTGTTAAAGTCATTGCTGACAACTTTCCCCACGTATCTACTGAAGTGTTTTTTTGTTTGTTTGTTTTTCTTGGCTTGGCAATAGCTCTTTATGGACTATTGAATTTTTGTCCTTCCCCTACTCTGATTTTAATTGTCACAGTACCCTGGCTGTTTATGAATTTGCAGATAAAACCAGGAAGGCCAGTGGTCCAAGAAAGAACCCTGACAGGATATCTGATCCCTTTACTTTGTAAATAAAGACAATTTATTTTAGGGACTTCACATAATTCAAACTCGAATAGTGAGAGTCAGGCAGTAGAGCGCAGAGCTCTTGCCGCATCCGTGTTCATTTACCGAGTTACGTTGCGGCGTTTGTGGACGGTAGAAGGCTTGCGTGTGATCACGTGAGGTGCCCCAGGCGGCAGCTTGGATCCCCACCTTTCCCAGGTGTGGGGATGTCCCTGCTTCCCAATGTTAAAATTCAAATGATTCAATGCCTCCACCCCAAATATTGGTTCAAAAAACACATAAACAAATGAATTCCGCCCCACTGCCTATAATAGCTGAGGCTATTTTTTTTTAGGATCTGCAATTTCCTGCTTCTGTTGAATCTCATGCCTTTCAGCTGTCCCCTCTGCCTGCTTGGCAGTAACCGAAGTATTGGATACATGACTCTGCGTTTCCATTTAAAATCCATCACACGGTGTACTTGCTTATGCATCCTGAGTCCATACGCAACAATTGGAAAAAAACAGTAACACAATGAAATCTGGCGCTCCTTCTAAGTGCTCCCCGTCCACGGAGAACCCGTGGTGGGCCGGGCGCTCCGCCAGGTACAGGGGCAGCTGAGGGAGGAAAAACCACCCTCGCCCTGTTTGGTGGCACAGATAAACCCAGTGCTTTGAGAAACGGAAGGGAGGGCACCTGGCTTCTGTCGAACTCATGTATCGAGTTGCTCAGATGGTGGTGGAATCCCTAAGAAAGGTCATGAGATCGCATCAGGGGGCGGGGGCTGCAGCATAACCAAGGCTTGCTAGCAGCAGATACTGGTCCCCAAAGGTCCCCCCACTCTCAATCCCCTGGGAACTTGCAAGCTGCTCAGGTCCTCTCCCCGTCTCAGGCCCCTTCCCCTCCATGCCCTCTCCCCTCACCTTCACCTCGCACCCCACACCCTCACTAACTGCCCCGCACCCACAAAAGGCAGGCACTCTGCTGCTCTTGTGACCTTCCCACTGGTGACCTGAAGGCCACGCCCACCATCCTAACAGCCAAAATGGTCATCGTTTCTCACCCTAAAGAAATCTGCTGACAGTTGTTAATGTAACTTTTTTTTCTTTCTCATCTCAGAACACATCATTCACATTCCTCTTTTAATCCATAAATAATATGTTCGGCAGGGGACCCTGGGTACTGATTACTCACTGGGCACCGTGCTAACAATTATGCTAAGTACCGTCTTAGTCAACTCTGAAAATAGCATGTGAGGTGGGTACTCTTCCTCCTGTTGTATAGCAGCAGCGCACCGATCGCCCTGGGTCTCGCAGGCAGTAAATTGCAGAAGCAGCGCTTAGTCACCTCTGTGTCTCCTGCTAAGCCCCTTGCTTTTAGCAAATACGCGCACGGATGTTTGTTTAGAGACTCCAAGAAGTTAAGTAATGTCTTCATACCTCTGAGCCTCAGTTTTCTCAACCGACACACACACACACACACACACACACACACTAACAGTGAAACCCCTTCCTTTGAAAAACTGTTGTGAAGACGATCTGGGTGATGCATGAAGGCCGGTGTGTGCGGGTCTACAGACATGGCCGCCAGGAGCTCCCGCCTCCGCCCGGGGGGGGTCTGTTTCTCTCACCAGCTCGACTCGTGACGTGGTGACCAACAGGATGCAGTAGAAGGGAACCTGCAACATTGTGGGGCAAGCTCCTGTGACATTCAAACTCATGCTCTTGGGCCCCTGAGCACCGTAGAAGGAAGCCAGGCCATCTACGAGGGAAAGGACGGTGGAGGGGGACTCAGGGACCCAGCTGGGGCCCCAGCATGGGAGGGAGGTCTTTCCAGCCCTTCCAGCCCAGCGCAGCCCAGCCATTAGCTGGACACAGTGCTCTGAATGACGCCCTCAAGACCATAGAAGGTCTGGTGGCCGAGAACAGATGTCCAGTGACTGGAAATGTTTTCCGTGTCTCCTCCCTCCTATTCTTAGGACAGACCGGACCCCACTCACCAGGAGGGCAGGGGGGGCGTCTGCTGGTTTCCCCATCCTGTCCTCAGTGCGCAGCACCACACATGGCATCTCAGAAGCTGTCAGAGCAGAAGCACCTCAGCTCCCTACGAAAAGGACTGCGCCCTCCGCTACGTTTAAACCTTCAGACTGGCCCTCAATCACCTGAAGTTTGACAAATTACGGTGACACAGCAGACTCCTATAAACAAAACTTCCAGTATTACTTGTCCATTAACTGCGTTGTCATTGCAATGTGTAATTCCGTATGCTGTGCTCACCACACACACTTTTATTTGGACTCACAGAAAGCCGTTCTAAAACAGCACGCGGACCCACTCTGCGTCGGTGGCGCCCAACGGACTTGGCCGTGGTGCCCTGTCGGCGACATACCGGCCCGCCCCAGCGCTGCGTGGTCCGGGGCTTCCACATTTTTCACTTTGATGCTCGCTTGCGCATGAAGGACTACCTCCTTGAGGACAAGGGCATGAGTCGTGCCCCCTCCACACCCCACAAGGGAGCCGGAGGACTTCAGGACTGGTTATTGGCGACCACGAGTTAGCACAGGTTATTTCCAAACAGACGAAGATGTGTAAGGTGTGCTCGAGGCTCAAGAAACGAAAACACTTTTAACAACAACAAAAGGACCAGTTTAGCTAATTAAAAAAAAAATACATGGCAGGTGTGTGTGTGTGTGTGTGTGTGTGTGTGAGTATTTGCCTCTCTGATGGGGATTTTTTATGAACACAGCATGACCTTGGTCTGGAGCTGGATAGCTGAGGATTGCCAGCCGTGTAAGACAGCAACCACATTGACATTTTTGGTGCCAGAACGTTCCCCCTTTATTTACTGCAGGCTAAGCCAACAGTCCTTATTATGCCTCATAAACAACAGCAATAACAACACCAGAAAACGCCCCATAAAAATTAAATTGTGAAGCCTAAATTATTTATGGGATTTCATTTGCTGGATACATTTTGTGCCATCGGGCCTCACTTGTCCCCAGTGCCGTGAGACCATTAGGAGCTGCAGTCATCGTCAGGGCCCGTAAGATTTATCAGCCCTTGCAGAGCGGGACGAGAGCCAGGGAAGGGGTGGACGGACGCGGCTGAGATGAATCACGCTGCTCCCTGCGCGGCCGGGGGAGGCGGTCGGTGATCGCTCAGGCACTTTACACAGTAGCAGCACGATTTGACCACGACCATATGTTGAATTTAGAGTTCCATGTTAGTCTTTTCCAAAAACAACCCCATAAAAATGTCAATACTTCGGTCGGCGAATAGCTTCATCCGCCACACGGGGAGTTTACATACGGAAAGAGGGACCGTCTCCGGCTTCACTAGCTCGCTGGGACTCGTGGCATTTTAATCCGGTGGCAGCAGCCAGGCCGCCTGGTCCTGCAAGCCAGAAGACGGATGGAGGGACGCGGGCCGAGAGCCTAATGCGTCCCTGTTTTCTCCCCCGTCCAAGCGGCGTGTGTCCCCTGTGAAATGTGAGCGGGTGGCAGTCAGTGGCCTTAAAATACGAGGTTTCCCTTTTCGCTGGAGGCAATGCTGGAGTCTTCTGGAACAGATAGAGGCCATCATTCCCGTCCTAACACCAAATGAAAGCATCATTGCGGGAGCAATTTTGAAAATGTATGAACTTCATAAAATGTCCCATTTTCCACATTGTGAGTTTGGCTGCACAATCAGATCAGCACAGCTCAGGGAAACGAGCTATTAAGGGCGCGACCCCTTCTGCCTATTTGTATAATCCTCACGGAGAAGAGGCTGTTGGTTGCAGAGCGTTGTCAATAACGGGACAGGACACACGTGTGACGCCAGGCGTCCCCTCAACGCGGCCCTGTGGGTGCAAACCCCGAGGACGAGGCGGCTGTGTCCTACTTCTCCCTGAAACCGAACCTCTAATTTCCACACCATGACTCCTCACTAGGTCCCCATGAAAAGTGACTGCCTTGTCACCTGAGGGGGACAGGTTTTGGACTGTGAATTTCTTTTTTCTAGAAAGGTTGCTGTTTTCTTTCCAGACTAAAGCAGCCGCTCCGATTCACTCTCAAAGAACGTAAAGCTCAGAAGTCAACCCAGGCCGCAAACCGCCAGGGGGACCGTGGACGGCGAGCCTGCCGCCCCCGTTTGGGTTCCTGGCGGCAGGAACCGTGGGCAGCGCCGAGGAAAAGCTGCGTTCTCGCAGGCCTGACCGCCGCGGGCGCCGACCACAGCGAGAGCATCTCATTTCCCTCCTGACCATCAAGGGACTCTTAACGCTTCTCCATCGAGGACGCAGCTCGGAACCGGTTTTCCATGGAGCAGGCGAAGGGCCAATGACCCAGTGACCCGGCGTTGACAGAGATAACGTGTGTGATGGGCCAGGGAGGAGCACGAGAGGTGCTCCAGTTACGTGAAGTCGTTTGGATCCGTCTCCGTTTCCCGAGCCCGATGGTCCGGCTGGAGGACGGGTGTGTTCTCCGCAGAGATACCCACACCCCTCACATAAACGTGTGTGTGTGTGTCCCCCACAGCAAAGCGGAGGTGACCCGACTCCACCTGTGGGTGCAGGAGGGTGGGGAGGTCGAAAGGACATGTCTCTTTGCTTTTTTTATTGAAGACTTCATTGTTTAGAGCAGTTTTAAGTTCACAGCAACATTGTAGGGTGGGTACATGGATTTTCCATGCCTCCCCCAACCCCCACACACACGTCCTCTCCCGTTATCAATGTCCCCACCAAGTGGGACATTTGTTACAACTGATGCACCTGCACTGACACGTCCTCATCACCCAGAGTCCATAGTTGACACTGGGGTCACTCTTGGTGGTGTCCGTTCTGTGGGTTTGGAGAAATGTGAGGACACGTACCCCCCACTGTAGTGTCACACAGAGTAGTCACACTGCCCCAGAAATCCCCTGCGCTCCCCCACTCACCCCTCCCCCTCAACCCCGCCCGTCTCCAGTGTTGCCTTTGCCAGAAGGTCAGGGAGGTGGAATCACACAGCATGGAGCCTTTTCGGATTGGCTCCTTCCACTTAGTCACAGGCTTTCGGTTGCTCCCAAGTTTGGGGCCATCATGTATGAAGCTCTGTGAACACCTGTGTGCAGGTTTTTGTGTGGACTCGTTCACTTTTTTAAAATTTCTTACTTTGAAATAGTTGTGGCTCCACAGGAAGTCCTTAGGAACGGAGGTATGCCCTGTGTCCCCTCCCCCAGTTTCCCCCAGTGGTCACATCTTACACAGGGATACTACACTATGAAACCCAGGAGACTGGCAGGGACACATGTGCGTGCCTAGTTCTGTGTCACTTTATCATTTGTACGGATTTGGGCAACCATCACTGTAGATATACAGGATCTGTCATCACCGGAACGATCTCCCGGTGCTAACCTGTGGATTCATGTCCTCACAAACAGTATGTCCAGGTCTTCACCCCTAGACCATGAATGTGACCTTATTTGGAAACAGGGTCATTGCAGCTGTGGTGAGTCATACTGAACTAGAGTGAGCCCCAAATTCAATGATTGGGGTGTCTAGAAGAAGAGGGCAAGAAGCACAGACTCGTCCCAGGAAGGAGACCGCATGAAGGTGCAGACAGAGATCAGAGTGATGCACCTACAAGCCAAGGA
This sequence comes from Lyroderma lyra, assembly GCA_004026885.1. Classification (NCBI taxonomy): domain Eukaryota; kingdom Metazoa; phylum Chordata; class Mammalia; order Chiroptera; family Megadermatidae; genus Lyroderma; species Lyroderma lyra. The sequence continues at coordinate 210,512 of PVJL010001888.1, forward strand.
CTTCCAGCAACCACCGGAGGCTGGGGGGGCAAGGGGAGACCCCGACGCCTACCGACACCGTGATTTTGGACTCCTGGCCTCCAGAACGGCGAGAGAATAAATTCCGGTTAGTAAGAGCCCCCTGGTTTGTGGTCATTTGTTATGGAGCCCTAGGAAACAAATGGACACCTCTGTCTGGTCACGGCCGCCTCCCCTGAACCCCATCCCGCCATCTCTAGTCCCTGGCACCACTGATCTGGTTTCCGTCTCTCCAATTGGGTCATTTTGTGGATGTTACGTGAATGGAATCACACAATAAGTGACTCCTTCGTAGTGGCACCTTTTCACTCATAATGTCCTTGAGATCCATTCAAGTTGTGTGTATCCACAGTTCGTTGCCTTTTTTTTTTTTTAAAGCTGAGTAATATTTCTTGGTACGGATGTACCAAGCACTCACCTACTGAGGGACATTTGGGGCTGTTACAAATCAAGCTGTTTTGAAAATTACCTGCCCTGATTTGCTCAAGCATCCTTTTTTATCTTTCTGGAATAGAATAAATGCCTGGGGCAGCTATTGCTGGGTTATGTATTAGAGTAAATGTGTGTGTGTGTGTGTGTGTGTGTGTGTTGAGAAATCGGCCCACTGCTTTCTCAGAGCTGGCCATGCCATTGCGTAGTCCCGCCAGCCCCGTGTGAGATGCAGAGCTCATGTCCCCGCCAGGTCCCCGTGCTGCTGCTCCTTCATTTCAGTGGGTCCGAGAGGTGTGTAGGTGCTGACGCACGTGGTCCTTACACTCGCACGGCCCTCACAGCGGTGATGTTGGACAACTTTGCATGTGCTTGTTCGCCATAGTCACATCTCCTTTCCCGTAAAATGTCTCTTCATGTCTTTTGCCCATTTTCTGAGCAGATCATTGATTTTAATGTTGAGTTTAGGAATTATTTTTGTTCCAGATACTCATCCTTTTTTTTCATATAATGTTTTTTAATTGTCAAACTCATTGGGGTGACATCAGTTAGCAAGGATTACATAGGTTCTACAGTGTGTCGTCAGCTTGTTGTATAGTAAGTTCACCACCCAGTGTGACTTCTCTTTCCATCACCTTATATTTAGCTTCCCCTCCTCCTCTCCCACCCCCTCCCCTTTCTCCCCTTCCTAACCCACTCGTCCCCAAATAAACACTAAACTATTGATTGTGTCCATGGGTTATTGGTTTGTTCATTTCTTTTTTCTTTGTTGCTTTCAGTTTTATATTCCACGTATGGGTGAAGTCATACAGTTTTTGGTTCTCTCTGTCTGGCTTACTTCATCCTTTGTCACACCTGTGACTTGTAGATGTTTTCTCCAGGTTGTGGCTTGTTTGTACAGGGTCTTTCCCTTAATGACAGGGTCTTCAGGTTCTTAACAGAATCCTTCACAGAGCAAATATTTTTAATCTGATATGCTACAGGGTTCGGCAGGAGTAACACCTGGACTTCAGTTACGATTTTATTATAAAATCATAACCATACGCTTCACTTCTAGGGTTAACTTTTTAAAAGGTCAGGCTTTAATTAAAAGAAAGGGAGGGAGGGAGGGAGGGAGAGAGGAAAGAAGGGAGGGAAGGAACTAATTCCAAAAATGCACTTTGTGACCCGGGCTGCCTCGTTTTGGAGGCACAAACCCTTCCAGTGGGATAATCTTGAAGGAGGCAACCCCTTTAGTGTAGAAGTTTGGGTGGTTTATTTTATTTTTATTAAAAAGTAGTAATAGTTCATTAAACGTACTTTATTTTAAAATGCACCTGATTATTTCTTTTCTTTTTAAAAAATGATTTTTTCCCAGAATTGAGTTCAGTTAGAGCCCCCCCAGAGGCACCCCCATATTATTCTTGGAGCTTCATGCACCCTCCTTGGCCAGAACATTGCGGTGCAGCGAAGAACACAGGCGGACTTTTATGCAGAGACAGGGGATAACACACACATGTATTTTGGCTCCTTCTTGAACTCCTGCTAGAAAATATGAAAAGAGATTTTATGAAAGATATAAACTCACAATGATTTCAAAAAAATTTTTAAAAAGGAAGGTAGGAAAGAAAAGCAGCTATGTTTTGGAAACGAAGCCGCGTTCTGTTTCCAGAAATAAGCACCCCAGGTCATCCAGATCACCCCCCGCCCTGTGAAAGCCGGAGACGATGACTGAACTCTAAGGGAGCTTGCGCGGAGTTACCGAGCAGCTGACGGGACGGGGGGCGTTGCCAGCACAGACTGGTCGCCTGGAGGCCCGCGGGCTCAGCCCAGCACAGAACAGCTTTCGGCCTCGGTGAACCAGGCACAAAGGAACTGAAATTTCCAGGTGGGGGGCACGCCAACGTGGGGGTCTCACCGGACGTCACACCCTCCTGAGGCCCGGGTCAGAGGGGGCCACGTTCTCAGCAGAAGAGCAGATGAGAAATTAAGCCCCACCCCGAAACTCAGAATCCAAAGGGAGTGCCCCGAGTCTGATAAGGGGCGGACGCGAAGCCAAACGACCCACAGGCACAAGCAAACCCCATGGTGGCACCCTTGGCGGTGGGTGTTGAAATCCGCACCCGCAGATCAGGACCGGGAACCGGCGCGATGACACCCCCTGCCCACCGCTGCCTCGGGCCTGTGGGAAGGGGCTGGGGAGCACCCACTGACATCCAGCGACAGGGAACACGCGGGGACCTACAGGGACCTACACGGAGTCTCTGTGCCGTCCTGGGCCTGGCGGCCCGATGACAGTGAGTTTAGGAAACATGGGAAGAGGAGAACCAGAGACACGGGATACAGACAGGCGTTTCCTCGGTTGAAAACACAGCAGAGACGTGGTGCAGTGTTTAGGGGCCGTGGGTCAAGGGTGGGCCCTCTTTTGGGGAGATGGGAGACAGGACAGTGTGTTATACCAATCCCATCGAGAACGAAGAGGAGAAAAGGGGGTGATTCCAGCACCTAATTCTTTGAGAAAGCAAGGGGCGCAAGGCCCCCGGTCCAGTTCTGGTGGTCCTCAGACAGAACTGGAGAAAAGCCGAGAACGGGCCCAAATGGACTCAGTAAATGCCCCCCCCCACCACCACCCAGTGCAAATGGGACTCATCCCCTCCCCCAGGGCCTGGGCGGAAGCCAGGGCCAAGGAAGGAGGCTTTGTCCCTCTGGCTGTGTCACTGCTGAGCTGGGCGTCGCATCGGTTCTTGCTGTTGGACCAGGCCTTGGCGCCATGGCTCCCTCTTGCTGGGAACCTCAGACTCGGCCCGAACTGCACCACCAGCTCCTGGGCCTCCGCCCGCAGCCGTCAGACGTGGGACTCCTCGGCCCCCACAATCGCGTGCGCCGATTCCCCGTAATACGTCCTTCCTGTGTGTCAGCTTTCTATAACAACACATGTGTAGATGTAGTCACCATGTATGTACGTGTACAAGGGGAGACCCAAAGCCCCCCAGATGTATTTCTAACAAATTGCATATTTGTTCTCACACGTCTAAACTTCAGTCCCCGCAGAGGACTCCCCGCTGGACCCAACACACCTACCGAGACGCCTGGTCCACGCTCAGGGCAGTGTTTGAACTCGTCCGTTTGGATGCCCGTTCGGGCTGCTGCCATTCTCTCGTTTGTTTGTTTCATAACAGCCGAATGTTTCCCTTTGAGGACTTTTTCCATCCGGGGAAACAAACAAACAAAAAAAGCCGCTCAAGGTGAGATCGGGTTAATAGAATGGGGCATGGAGGGGGGTCATCGTGCCAATTTTTGGTCAAAAACTGCTCAACACTCAGCGCGGTGCGCGCAGGTGCGCTGTCATGCCACACGCTGTCCGTGTAAGTCACCCACCGTGACACGGGCAAACGTGTTGAAAGAGTCTCCAAAAAACAAATTTCACTGAAGCCGAACGCGGCCTCTCACCACCATGCCACTGAGTGCACGGATGCAGGCGGGCTCCTAGGACCCTCCCCTAGCGGGGGGAGCCTGTCCTACACGGGGCCGCCCCCCAGAAGATCATTCTAGTTTTTTGGGGGGGTCCCTTCTTGTATAAGCTACCTGTGTATAACACATATATAACCACCATGTATGTATAACCCATAGAAAATGTGCCCTCCTGCTGGTTCCCTTTCTCTGGAGAGCCCTGAGTAGTGCAGTCCTCATCTCCCTGCCTGCTTGCCTTCCAGAACAATCAGGATGAGGCCCCCTCCTGTCCCGCTGTGGCCTCATGTGTGACCTCGGGCAGCTTCCCATTGGGCCTCTAACTCCTCATTCATGAGTAGGGCTTAACAACACCCCAAACTATGTTAGCTGGCTGTTGGAAAACCAAACTGAAGTAAGAGCATTTACAAAGAGCTTTGGCACAGATGGGTGGCACACCGGTCCCTTCCACCGTAGGGATAGTTTTGTGTTTAGAGATCCATTTGTGCAGCGGGTGAGAAAGAATGCTACAGGTGTTGTAGCTGTCATGTGTTCACCCACACACGGAATTCGGTCTGTGCAGTTTTGTCCTTCGTGTTCACAGGGAGCAAAGACCTGCTGTAAAGCCAAATGTTTCTACCGAAGGTTAAAGCAAATTTATTGAGTAAGAGACCAAGTCCAAAGAGAGTTGAGCAAAGAAATTCTTAAAAATAAGAATGTGGGAGGTGCGGGAGTGTGTCCCTTGGTGTGGGCGAGTAGCATCTTCTTTGTTTAAAACCGAGGTGTCCCCAGGTGCCCACAAGTGGGGACAGATAACACCGGGGTGCATGAGAATCACCCACAGATAAATGTATGGGACACTCGTGATAGTAGCAGGATATGAGGCAAACCTTTGTTTAGGTCAAAGGACCCTAACAAAAGAGAGTTAAGGCGGTGAAGCTCCAAAGAATCTTATCACACACTGATCACCCCCCAAGGCCAACTAGAAGCAAAAGACTTTATAGTAGCTTTTATCAGCTTTATAGCTTCAATTTCACTTGGCGGTAGCAATTGGATTTTTCTCTGACACCAGGGTTTTGTCTGTGTGAGAGAGAGAGAATGAGAGCGAGAGGGAGGGAGGGAGGGAGAATCACAATGTAAGAGAGATGAGGGTTAAGAAATTGCTTTATTTTATAACTATTTAGATAATATCACAGAAGTGAGTTGTGTCTCTCCTGCCTGTTTTTAACAATAATTCTTCTAACTGAGAATTGATTACAAGCAAATATTATGCTTGTAACTATTCTTCAGCTGTCATATACACATTAAGCTAAGAGCATCCATTAATAATTCAAAAGACTTCACTTTCCTTCCCTCTCATCCTATTGTCTGATACTTAAGATGTTAATGTAAGAGCAATCGTGCAAATAGCATTCTACTGTGACAGTATTAAAATAATGGAGGCACATGGGCCATCAGCCCCTTTACGGTCAGTCACCGGCAGGCGGGGAAGCGATGCCGGTCGTGTTAGAGTCATTCCTCCCATCGAGTCTGGCCTCTGATCACGCGTCGCTTTTGGGCAAAACGGTCCCTTCCAGCGTGCCCTTTCCTCCCTTCCTTGCAGCCTGTCCTAGATGCTCCCCAGCAGTTGTGTCTGCATGTTAGCCAAGGCGTCTCAAGAAAACACGGCAAATGGCGCAGCGATGGGCCCTGCCTGGACTCCACAAGGGCCTCTCCCTTAGTGACCGCCAATGGCATCCCAGTGTCCTGTTCTCGAAAACATCCAGCTGTTAGTGAAGTCTGGGTGAGACATGACCACGCGTGACAAGGCGTGACTGTCACAAGACGTGACCTATTTACGCTGTCACGCATCTGCCAGGAAGGCTCTGTTGGTGGCGCGGCAAAAGCACGAGCGGTAGAAGTGTCACTTCGCTGTGAAAGAATTACCGGAGGAAAAGAATTCCCTCCCCCGGAGCCATGGGAAGCGCCCCCTGACCAGTCAAATACGGGGGTGGAGTCAGCTCGGAGCCCCCCGCCTTTGTTCAGGTAGGTGATAGCCTCTCTCAGCCCAAAGCAATCCGCGCATAGCAGGGCGCTAGGAGTCAGCCAGAGCTCCATCCTCATTCACCTTGACCTGAGGGCTCTGAATATTTAAATCCACACGGACTAGAATTGGACCCCAGGGAGCAGGAGCGCTGTGCAATGCTCGACCCATCTCGGTTCCTATGCAAATAGAAGGCCTTCCCTTGTACCGCCGACTGAATTAGCCCCTTCTCCGAATGCCGTGGCTCCAGGCTCAGCAGACGGGCCACTGTCTTCCTCTCCTGTACTGTGGGCAGTGGAGCCGGCGTGGGGAACTGATGCTTCCAGCCAGCGGGCATGTCCCTGCCATGGAATCACAAAATGTGGGCATTGAGGGAGAGATGTGAGTTTTGCTGTCCTCTAACGGAGCTTGGCCCTTGTGCAAGGACAGCACACTGTGACCACCACGGTTGCATGATTAGGAGGTGGCGGTAGCTGGTGCTCGGCGCGTTGTGTCAGCCGTGAGGCCCCTCGTCAAACGGGAAGGTAGGCAGCAGGAGCCCCTGCCTCCGAGGGTCTCGTTAACGTGGGGCGTTTCCCTCCACAGGTTAACTCAGTTAAGCAATGTTTCAATTTCTTAATCAGGCCACCCCGAGTTGCCATGCACGAAATCGTTTGGAAAGCAATCCTCTGTCAGATGGTGGCATGTGCCATGACAATAAAATCCCAGTGACTTAAGTGCAGGGAGGAAATGGTCTCTGAGAGAAAGACGTTTAGACCAGTAAGTGAAGTAAGAAGGTATCTATTCTGCTTCCAATGACACTCTTGAATAAGCCAGCATCATCTTACTAGCATTTTGCCCTGTAACGAAGTTGTGCATACGAACCCTCATTTTGAAACTAGGGTGAGATTAACTGCTTCAAAAAGTAAAACATGGGGCTCTGAGAACAAGGCCCGTTTTCAACTAGCGAGAACTGCTTTTGTGACCGGCAGATAGGCAGACTTGTGATCAAACGGTGCCCCCTCTCCCCGTGCTGCTCCGCCGCCCTACGTGGGCACATCTGCACTGCTGAGAGCACTCCCCAGGTCTCCCCGTGGGCACACCCTGAAAGCCCCGATATGCCCCTAGAAGGCGTGCCATGGTGAACGCAATGTCTTAGTCCCTGCGGTCGCAATGCCCATCGCTTTATCTAACCGTGGTGGTGGGAGGTTCCTGGCCCATCAGCCCACTGGCCCATCTCCACCTCCACAGGTTTCCCATTCTGGGGTGAGCCTGGGAACCCCGTTCTTTGCAGATGAAGACAATGACACCATTACGGCGCGGGGAGTTACAAACTGCTGACCGTAACCTACAACGCTGAGGACATCGCGTTCGTGCATGTGTGGGGACTCAGCGGCACGCCAAGCTGCTGAGACTTTGTCTCGGGTTTTTCTGTTCATCCTAACACTCTGGTCCACTTACTAAGACTCAAAGTCACCTGAGGGTGACGTCTGTTTAAAACCACTGACTTTCCCCTTTGCTTCATTTTTTTTTTTTATTTTTTTTTTTGCTTTTTGGTATGTGGGTAGCTCCCTGACTGGGAATCGAACCCAGGCTGCAGCGCTGACAGCGCCAACGCTGAAGCCTTAAGCCACTACACCGTCAGGGAACTCCCGCTTGATTTTTTTTTTTTAACTATCTTGGATGACCAGCAGTCCCCCAGTGGATGGTGTGACCCAAATCAACAGGAAGTTTGGAAAAACAGAGTCTGTTAGTCCAGCTGGGGAAGGGATGAGCCCCCTGACCCCACGGGGCCAGCACCCCTGTGTGTGAGGCAGAATTGCTCATGAGCCCTCCAAATAGGTTGCTAGAGACAATGGATTATTGTCAAAAGGATGAGTAAGTCAGAGCTGTGGGAATAAATGATTGCAGAGCAAAAGTGACGGGCTCAGAGGGTCCCCAACTGAACCGAGTCCTAACCCCCTTAAACAGCAACCCCAGGACGGCACACAGAGGTCACTGGCGGAACCGAACAGACCTGGGACAACCACTCAGTGACATGCCACACTCAGCTGACGAGACATTTACCCCAGGTGTCATATCCATTTCCCATTTTTCAAGATGCCCATTGGCATTTCTCCAGGAATCTTCAATTTTATAAGGAAATTGAATGAATGTGTTTATTCTAATGTCCAAACACACGCACGTTCATTTCGGGTGCTTTGCAGAGTCAGCCCAGACTCAGTCAGTCATTCCACAAATTTACCTTTGCTGCGTACGATGAAGCAGACACTGGAACACGACGCGAGATCCGAATTCTGACCCACTCCACATGAAAGTGTCCCTGGAGGTCGCAGGGCTCTGAATATTCGCCGAGTGTAGACTGAACTGACCAGCGAACTATTACACATACCTCCGTTCAGGGGCTGTGGTTCTCTCATGGCCAGTCACCCAGCATAGAGGGGAAAGTGTTAATATGGGAAGTGTGGGTCCATCTGAACCCCGGAACTCTGCTCAGGACCAGATCAGATTGAAGCCAGTGAAGCTGGGATGAGAAGCAGGTGGGAATCCGTGTGTGATTCAGGAATATCTTACTATGCTGAGAGCCAACACGCAGCTCAGTCACTTAGGCCGGAAATACTTCACCCCACCTCACCAAACTGCCTGTGAGGTGTACCAGGGGTGCCAAACCTTCTAAGACATGTGATCTATGCGTTACTTTTTGAAATTGAATTGAATCATGGAGGCGATGTGTAGTATGACATTCGCTCAAAAGATGGCATTAATCAAATGAATGCTAGTGACACCATGCCACAGACAGGACAGTCATAGAAAATGGTGTTGTTTGAGAAGCACAGTTGTTATTCGAGAAGCGTAAGACCGTTTTGAAGTGGTATTTGCAATTGGAGAATGTGGTGGAAGTTCAAAGACAATGGAGCAAGCAGCAGAACTTCCAACACGCTAACAATTGTACGCATGCGTGGTAAGTTTGAGACGCGTGGTGCTGCGTGTGACGTGTACAGAGACGTGTGCAGTGGTACAGTGGACACTTTGGTCAGTGTGGCTCAAGCAGTAGTTCGCCGTCATCAGAAGTGTCTGGACATTGATGGTCACCACTTTGAGCACCTCTTGTAATTGCAGAGATCAAATGTGACTTGTATTCATCTGTTGTTATCAGTATATATTGAGTATTACAATTTTAATACTTTTTTCCTTTCTTAAAAATTTGTATACTTCCTTTTGGCACCCTCTGTATTTTAACACAAGAATATTTCTACTTTTACCACCAGAACACAAATTCTAGGGCCTCTCTTTAGAGTAGGAAAAAGCTTCCACTTGTACTCTCTCAAGGTCAAGACAGGTGACATTCAGGTTCAAAGTATTAGTGAAATAAAAGAAGACTTAACAGGAGATAAGAAAGGATGGCTACGTGAATAAAATATCATACACAGGCAAGCCAAGACAATTTTTTCTCACTTAGAATTCTTACTATTTCATTAATTCTAATTCTTATTCTACTCCCCCTACCGCCTCATGTGTAAGAGTCCAGAGGGACTGAATCTCTGTTTTCTATACAGTATTGTTAGTGCTTTGGTCTTCACAGGATGGCTTTTCCCAGTTATAAATAGCATGGTTTGTATCTGCCAGCCTCCTTCCCTGGCTCCCCAGCCTGTCAGCTGGGTTTACTGTGCATTCCAGGTACAGTTGAGGCAGGGTTGTCATTGGTTCTAGCAGCTGTAACAGACACCCCAGCACGGAGGGGCTTATGGAGTCCTCATAGTCCTCGAGGCTGGACAGCTAGGACCAAGGCCCCAGCAGTTCTGGTGTCTGGTGAGAACCCGCGTCCTGGGTCACCGACACTGCTCCTGTGTTCTCACCTGGAGGGAGAAGCAAGGGAGCTCCATGGCTCTCTTTTATGAGGTCACCAATCCTATCACCAGGGCTCCACCCTTATGACCTCATCACCTCCCAGAGGCCCCACCCCTTACCACCACCCCACTGGGGGTTAGTTTCAACATACAAATTTTGGGGGGACGCAAACATTCGGTGCATAGCAGGCAGCTTTGCAATGAGCACTCGTAGCTTCCCTGAGGGCCTATGGGTGGCTCCTGTGATACCCACGCCAGGGAGGACCACTTGTCTGTGACAGACGTTCTCGGACACCAGGGCCTTAAAAGCAGAAAACGACATTGGGCCCTGAAGTGACACAAAGGACTTCCAGCCATGGTCTCTGTCTACCACCAGCGGCAGTCTAGGCTGGGAGAGACAGGGCCAGCACCAGCCACGCCTACCACAGCCCTCTCTCCCCAGATCGTGATTCCTAAGAAGATTATAGAAGAAGACTGAGCAAAACTAGAAATCAGACAGATAAGAGAGCATGCATGCCACTACAGAGAATTCTCAGGATCTTGAACAAACTTCTTCAACATTTTTACTAGTCGGGCTGTTGGTCAGTCCCCCTGCAGCCCTGTGTGTAAGTGTGCCAAGGGTGCTGACTAGGAAATCAGGGCGTCGGGATGCTCAGTGGGGTGAATAGCACTGCACAGGGGTCCCCTTCTCCATCGTCCTAAGAATGGAACAGAGGGACCACCCTCCACCGTGCATTTTCACCTGCTCATACTCAGCAGTTAGGGGTGCTACGTAACGTAGGGAGAAGGAAATGCCTCGTAGGAGAAGCCCTGACTCTCGTTCAAAGCCAGGTTTTCAGAAGGCCCTGTGGCGGGTGGGCCCTCATCCACTGAGCGTGCATCTATGTGTTTTCACCTCTCGAATAACACGGAGAATAAATTTTCTTCAGCACCAGGCAGATTCCACCCAATCTCCAGCTCTTGTCCTTGGCGTGGCTCCGTGAGTGGGCAGGTACCATCTCCTACACAGACTGGTACCCCCAATTCCAGTCTATGAAGACCAAAGGTGAACACACACGTGCAAGATGCAGATGCTTTCCACATCCTGTCCCTGCTCTTAAAGAGCAGTGACAGCTTTCAGATAATACAAGCAGAATGCAAAGAGTATCTCAAAGGACACTCTGCCCAATGCAACATCAGAGCAGCCTTCTGGTCTACCTTGTCTGCGGCAGCTGTGGCAGCACCATCTCCCCTGTCACTTCCTACCCCTGCCACCACGTCTGACTGCACTGCCCCTGGCCTATTAGTCCACTTGCCGGTTTCTCTCCAGCGGCCACGCCACCACCATCCCCAGTGTGGCCAAAGCCTTACTTGTCCTCTGCATCTCCAACAGCTACAACACTTCTTGGCATCTAGTAGGAATTGAGTAACTGTGACATTGCCACCCTGGGAGTCGCTGACACCAGGCTCCGGACATGGCTGATACGTGACCGCCAACGGACACTAAGGCCACTGTGAGGGTGACGTTCCCAGGCATGCGGCAGGCCTGGAGCCCACAGTGACTGGCAGGTAAAGGATCCTTCTTCACATGGTGACAAACAACTGAAAGACCGGGCTGCCTGTCACCGGGCGGTCCCTTTGCGTGTGCCCCCTCCGGAAGACAGGCACTGCCTCGTTGTGGAGAACTCGGCCTCACGGATGCTTCTGTTGGGAAAGGCTTTGTAGGAGAAAAAAAAAGGTTGAAATAGTAAACAAAGAAAGGTTCTGAGAAAGGTCAATACTCTGCATCCTGTTATTCTTCTGTGAACCCCCCACCCCATCCCCCAAAAAACAACACTTCCTGAAGGTGCCCTTGGTGGAGGCCCAGTGTGTGTTCATTTGAATGTGAGATGCCAGAGGAAGCAATTAAACCAGGGGGTCAAAAGGCGGCCATCCCGCCATCCCCGTGAGTCATTTCTGGGTTGTGTGTAGCAGGCCCAGGTTGCCAAATAGGAAAAAAAAGCGGGGGGGGGGGGGGGGCAAGAGGAAAAGCAAAACCCACACTCTGCTCACTCAGCGGCAACAAAATACAAGGCCACGGAGGCCAAATGGTCTACCTGTTTCATAGGAATTGATCTGGAAAACACAGAGACAAGAACTTCGGCAAGCTAGGAATTAGGGGATTGCGTCCGTGGGCACGATTTTACCGGAAGTGAGTCCACAACACACCCAAAGGCCTGATGCTGCTGGAATTGATGCATGAAAACTGAGCCCATCCTTCTCCGGCAACTGAAAGTGTCTCCATATTGAGTTCTTAAGACGAGAACTGGGGGTGCTCTGCCCTGTCAGCCAGCTGCCACATCTCTTGTGTCCTGGGTTTATAATATAATAGTCCTTACAGCACACCCATCTCACCAGAACTCACAGATGCCATTGTCTGTGCACCAAGGGCCAGAGATGTCCCCAGGTCTGCTGACATGGGGTCTGGTGATATTTAGAGAAGCTCTTCTTTTTTCCAGGATAGACTACAGAAGTAGCAAGAAAAATAGAAGGTCAGGGGCAAGAAACATACACCATCTCTCCTACCCAGTTAACCAGGGAGCATGGTCAACTGTACCTACAACAGATCACTGTAGACCAGGATGAATACTGTGGACCAGGATGAATACTACAGACCAGCATTAATACTACAGACCCAGGATCAATGCTGCAGACCAGTCTCAATCCTGTAGACCAGAATTAATAATGCAGACCAGGATCAATACTGTAGACCAGGATCAATAAATACTATAGATTAGGATCAACACTGCAAACCAGGATCAATACTGCAGACCAGGCTCAATAATTACTGCAGACCAGGACCAATACTGCAGACCAGGCTCAATAAATACTGCAGACCAGGACCAATACGGCAGACCAAGATCAATACTGCCGACCAAGATCAGCACTGCCCCGAGCTGTTCTCCTGCTGGCCACCCAGCTTGGTCTTCCCCAGGGATGATGCGTGTTTGCTCTCTGCCAGGACCGTCCTGGGCCCTCCTTGGCTTCCCGTGGGTGGTGGGACCACAGAGGGCAGGTGGTTGGTGAGAGTTGGGCCATCTCTCTCTCCTTCTGCTTAACCTCTCCTACCAGCCCGCACGTCCCCTCCCCTGCCAGGTGACAGCCTGTACGTGCACATCTTTCATTGACTTACAGAGTGCTGTAAGGACAGTCAGGCTGTCTCAAAATCACATGGCGCGTATTTGTGTATAAAACACCAGGATTGGTGGGCGTGTGACCTCGAGACACACGTCCCTCACCAGCACGCCACTGCTGGTAGTTCTTTCACAGGGAGTCGGCACCCTGAGCCTTCAGCTAATTCTCCCTCTGATTCGGGGATCAGCTTGTTCCTCTCGAGTGCCAGGTTTATGAGAAGCACGCGTGCTCGTGGCCAGGACCGTTTCCTCGGACCGCGGGCAGAGCTTGTGGCCTCAGACAACTGTTACTGTCATTGATTGCTGTAGCCGCGAGAGCCCTTTAGCACGAGTCACTACCATACCCCATGGGCGGCCAGGCCAGCCCAACCGCAAGGTCCTCGGATTCAAGGCGAGGGGCGTACGGAGGAGACCAGGTGGGTGACTAAGGAAGGACCTGAGGCTCGGGAGAGCGTTAAGGAGGCTGCCATTGGATCGGCCTAGACGCTCAGGAGTGTATGGGCATCTTCACCCCCTTAACGTAAGGCCTTTCCCTCCTGGCTACATCCGACGGTGGTGCTGTGCTCACAGACATGTATATTATTTGGTCTTTGTCCCCGTTCCTGACACTTGGGGATTTCCTCAGTGATGAGAGCCGTAAGAGAGAACGACGTCACACCAGCAACCCCTGTCAGCCACACCTGAGTTTAGGCTGGTGTGACTTTTGGGAAGTCCCCGAGGACGGGGCTGGTTGCCAGGAGACCAGCCAGGTGATTAGAGGCTTGGAGCTTTGAGTCTCAGCCCGCTGACCTCCCGGAAGAGGACAGGGGCTGCAGGTTGATGCAACCTCCGACGGCCGGCGGCTTCCTCAGCTGGGCCTGTGCGCGAGGGCCCCTGTCAAAACCCACGGGGCCGGGGTTCCGAGGGCTTCCGGCCCAGAGTCTCACCTCCACCTTACCCCTTCATCCAGCAACCTCAGTTCCTGTACTCCCTAATTCAGGAATCTCAAACGTGAGGTCTGGATCAGGCTGACTGTAACAGACAAATAGGAAAAACAAAAAAAAATACACACGACGGAAAGTTATTTCCCTCTCGCAGTTAGCAAGTCCAGAGGGAAAGAGCACGCAACGGCTGGAGCGAGGGCTTCCTGGCCAGCAGGCCTCTTTCATCGCTTGGTTCTGCCATTCCTAGACTTCTGCCTCACGATCAAACACGGCTGCCCAGGCACCTGCCATCACGCCCACACTGCAGCCGGAGAGAAGGAGGAGGTGGAGGAGGCTTTCAGACTGTCCTCTGAAGTGGTCCCGTTTGTTGGCTAGGATTTAGTCCCGTGCCATGCCTAGCTATCAGGAGAGCTGGGAAATGCTGTCTTTGCTGAGACGGAATGGGCCATGCTACAAAACCAGAGTTCTTTTACGACGGTGAGAGGGGAAATGCATCCTGTACAGCAGTCAGTAGCCTTTGACAAGCCCCCTTTCCCTCACTCAGTTCGACTTCCTGTATCTCTCTCCCAATAACGAACGTCTCCTGGGCGCGTACGTGAGCCAGGCACTGCGCGTGTGCTGAGGGCGTCAAGTCCATGGCTGTGTTTCACCCCCTCACAACCCCAGGAGGGAGGTAGCTTAGTTTAGGTAACTTGCCAGGGTTACCAGCAAGCTACTGGTGGAAAGATCAGACCTAGGAGTGTCTCACCCACCGCTGTCACTACTCTCATCTGCTTCCAGTGCGGGTTTGAGGACAGACCTCCAACTGCACAGAGATGCACCCACACCTTCTCATCCTCAGTACCGGAACCTCGCCTGTGCACAAGGCAGATCGCAACGCAGAGAGCACACCCCTGGGCACGGGCACATCGGCGATACCTGACTCACTCCGGATTTTACCTTTTGTCTCTCCTTCCCTCTGCTTTCCAGTGGGTGAATTTAGCACATGCTCTGGCCTCCCTCTAGTTCAAAGCCACACTCAGGAACTCACTAGCTCGGGCAGGTGCCTCCTCCTCCTTCTAACGAAACATCCTTAGGACCCTCAGAGCCCGGCCTTGTCTCTCGAACTTGGATTTCTCACCAGGTTACTAGAGTGGGGTTTTCTACATGGTCATAGAAGCTTGGTTAAGTAATCATTACTGAACTATTTCCTTTCACTTGGGGAGCTCTTTGTAAAATGTGAGCTTATGTCTCTGTGCTGTCTCAATAACAGAAGTCAGTGAGCCAAATCATGGTTTCCTTTAGTACTGCAGATTATTTGATACATTGGGTCATCATTCCTAACATAAATCTCATCAACCTTTGAATGAAAGCAAGAGTAGGAGTTTATTCTCGGGAGAACCAACGTGGGGATGGACACACACTCGCCGCGGTCTCTCAGATCAGCCCACAGCATGACCTATTTTTTCTCCCAGATTTTGCTCTTGCTTCTAGTGATGGAACGCACCAAACAAGCAAACACGTGGGCTCATTGATCATGCTGATCGGTTGAGTCCGGTTTCTTTGAACAGATGGTCATTTCATCTGAGTCCTTGACACATGTGAGAGTCGTCAGCCTCTTGCTGAAGATCGGTTACGCAGAGCGGGACGATTTGTCATGTGGCTTTGGATCCGGCCGACACCAAAGAAAGGAGATTCAAGACAGATGGCTCCTTCCAGCTGCTGCTCTGCTCTTTAGATCGTTATAAATAATCTCGGATCCCCTCCCACTGCCAAGCGCTTTGATCGACATCTTTTCTGTTTGCACACTTCTGTTTGAACAGTCAAAGCCTCTTCCTCAGCAGGACCGGGCGGCGGGCGGCCCAGCTGTGCGCGTCTGATAGGGCAGAAGCCTGTGTTGTCACCGTGGGCGTCTAAGAAATGACATTTGGAGCAAAGACGAACAATCCCTGAGCACACATCTAATGATGGTTATGAGAAAGCTCTGGAACCTTGCTTCCCTCTCCGAGTGCAGAAATATTTGTGTAAAATCAGATCAAATAAAAGGTCTCTCCCCTGGTCCCTGGGCCAAATCTTCTTTCACTGAGTGTATTTAAATAAATATTAGCCTGGCTAAGTAGGATTCAACCTTTTAAAAAGTGCACTGGGAGTTTATCTATCCTTTGATTTTTTTTTTTTAAAGGATCTTCCAAGGGTGTATGTTGGAGAGGGGAAGCCCAGGACTTGTCTAAACCCCCATGATCTCCTCCATCCAGCAGCTCAGGTTTACAGGGTGGTGCAGGCAGCTTGACAAAGGACAAGCATCATTTGGGACATGTAGCGATGTAGCTGGGGATGGAATCAGTTTGTTTCATCCTGGATAAGTACACGGCCATGTGCTGGCACCCCAGGGAGATCTCGGGGGACTCGACACTCTGATAGACCTCGATTCCGTTATGTTCCACCTTCTAGGATGACCTAGAAGGCTCAGGTCCAACCCGGGCAGACCGCTTCGTCAGTCACGCCGATGACTAACCACGGCTGCGCGGGCATGCAACGATGCCGACGCCAGCTGTAACTGAAACTAAAACTGAACACGATAAAAATGCAGTCGCTGAAGGCAAACTCGGCAGAGAGGTTCAGGGTGTATCTCCGTGGATGGCTGAGTTGGACTCACGGAAATCGGGAACGAGCTTTCTTCGGGCTGGTGTTCCGTCCCCGGAGTCCTCTACACAGCGGTGCTCTTGCTCACCGACATCCCCTGACCGGCCGAGGACACCTCGCCATGTGACGGAGAGGCCCAGCACTGGCGACGCTGGTTTCCTTCAGGTTCCCTCCCTGGAGCCGTGCTAACTGGGGAGAAACGCACTAGACGGCCAAGCCCAGCCCGGCCCGTGCCCACCCCGCCCTGGGGCGCCCGTGGGGCCGCTAGTTACTTCCCCTCCATGATAAAGGGTGGGAGTGGGGGTTCGTTTTACAGCCCATTAGGGCGAAGGGGTGCGTTTTGCAGAGAAGAGCATCTGTTTCAGTGCAAATGTAGGGTCCACGCAAGACACATCATTTGCAACAGGACTTGTCACCTCAGGGGAGCCAGCTTCCTTCCGAAACGTCCGGTCCTGTCGTCGGGGACGTCCCCGGACATTTCCGGAGGTTGAGCTCGGACCCAGAGCTGGCACCGTCACTGTGTCCGCCAATTGCAGGAATCCCGGGGCTCCCTGCTCTCCGGTCCCTCAGCTATAAAGTAAGCTGCTTGAACCCCTTTATCTCCGATCAGTTCCTTTGCGCCCTAAGAGGAGAGCTTTCCCTGTCCCCTTGGGGACGCCGTGTGTGGATAGGAAAACTACGCGGGAACAGAAGGGGCTAAACCTCAAGCCAAGGGAGTGGGACGTGTGCCTGCCTCGCCCTCTCCAGCCTCGGTTCCTGGCCTGCCCGCCCTCTGCTGGGCACGGGGTAGAGATTTGATGAGAAGGATCCATGTGTGACAACAGTGTCTGGCGGTCGCCTCGGGCAGCCTGGGCTTCGGGCAGCCTGGGCCTCGGCAGGCGCTCACACCAGGAGCCCAGGGTGAAAGCCGTGTGGGCCTCTGCTCGTCCGGGCAGAGCGGGCAGGGCGGTCCAGGCGGCGCCCAGGAGGCCACCTGCCACCCGGGGGCCTGCTGCGGCTTTACACATGGACAACGCAGGGAAACTGCAGAAGCCATCGGGCGGTTAGCGTCAGTCTTCCGGTGCCCACTTATCTTTAACAGCCCCCGGCAAACGCCAGCGCGGCACACAGAGGCTCTCCCCTCCCTCCCACACCCCCTCCAGATGATGTCATCGGAAGGGACACTTTTCAAACCCTCGGAACATGCATCCACGCTCACCACGGAATTCCAACTTTGAAGGCAGAGCCCGATCCCGAGAAGAGGTGGCTGAGTTGGCAACAGGGAGAGGTCACCCATGCCTCATTGAAATGGAAACAGAGGTGAGACAGAAAATCCTCCCTCCTGTCACCCTGCACTACCCGACAGGAGTCACCACAGTAACAGGATGTCCAGAAACCTGGGAAGTGAGGAAGCCCGGGAGACATACCCCACCCGCCCTCCGCCCCTGGGACCCCGGGTCCACAAAACCTGTCTGCACTCCGGACTTCAGCTGCGGTTCGGTGGGAGAGATTTTTCTCTTTCTCCCAAAATCACCAGGAAGAGAAACAGAGAGAAACCGTCTTACAATGGAGAGTGTGCTGTATAAAGAAGACAAGGAGGAGGGGAGAGGTAAGGTCTACACACACACACACACACACACACACACACACACACACAC
>PVJL010001889.1:0-228252 GCA_004026885.1 Lyroderma lyra
CCACGGAGGGTTCCGGCAGCCTGGTTTCCGGGCCAGTCGGAGGTTCCAGGGAAACAGCCAAGTCTGTTCCCACCCAGTACTTCTGCCCACAGAGGCCGGGGGACAGAGGTTGGGACCCAGCGTCTCCAGAATCCCATCAGGGCTTCGGTGAGGACACAGAATCACTCGGGGTTCGCACATTCATTGCCAGAGAGCTTTCCCGGGGTGTCCGAGACCAGAGCCTCTGGAGTTCCTTGTTAAGAGGGTGAGTCACAGTCCCTGTTTACATAATTTGCTCAGAAACGTCTTCTCTGTTTTTAACCCGCTTAAGTGAGAAAACAAACCTCTCTCTGCCCCAAATTCTAATACAGGAACGAGCACGTACTTACTGTTTTCGTATTAACTTCACATAAGTCCAACTCAGTGGCAGGTTTCTCCATTCAAGTATTGAGTCCTTCGGCGGGCGTTCGGGGGGTGCCTACTACACGCCAGGCACCGTTCTCCACCCTGGGGACCCAACAGTGGACACGGTGGGCCTGCTGTGGGCCTGGTGGGGCTTGCGTCTGATTTGGATGGGGGGCAGGGGAAGCCCAGGGTGACAGCTCTACAAAACAAAGCAAAGAAAGGAGGTAGCATGATTGCGACCGGGGAGGTGGGACTGCCAGGTGAGGTGCCCTTGGCACGTGCTCCCCTCCCAGAAGGTGACAAGGAAGTGTGGGCCTAAAAGAGAAGTCACTTAGGACCATAGGGACGTCAGAATGGCTGGCACAGGTCACGGAGGTGAGCGGGCCAGCTCGTCCTATTTTCAAGGTCACCTTCACAGGTACCAGGAATTTTAGAGAACTTGGATGTATCTTTTGGGGGGAACCTAATTCAGCCTACAACAGGTGATAAAAAGATGACTCCCAGATACCTGGCATTAGGGGGATGATGGGACCACCCTGCACTGTAAGGTAGGTCGTTCACTCGACAGGAGTGAGGTGCTGTCTGTGCTCCATGAGCCCCCCCAGGCCCTGGTTGGGGGCTGTGCCTACCTATAGGGTCACCTTCCTCTAGCTGGCTCTCTCATCTTCTAACTGGCCGTGTGGGCTAGCTGTCGCCCGCATGAAGGGACTGGGTTGGAGGCAGGGACATCTAGAATTCTGCTGGGCTGTGCTGGGCTGGGCTTGAGACAGCGGAGAGCAGAGACGTTCTTGGCGGCGCTCCGCTTCGCGGAAGGCTACGGTCTGCCCGCGCTGCTCCGGCCCCGCCTGCCCTGAACTCGGAGGCGGCTGCTGAGAGATGTGCAAATGCAGAAGGTGGGCCGCCCCCCAAACTGCGTCCTACGTGGTTGAGCAGGTGGAGGAAATGAGGAGTCTGAGGGCTCTGGAGCCAAGTTGGGGGACCAGCCACCCAGATGAACATATACCGGAGACAAGACTCCAAGAAATTTGGGGGTACAGATGTGAGAGCGGTGCCCACGGCAAAGAGCAGTTGGCCCGTGGCTGCAGGTGACATCCACCAGGGGGTGACAGCATGGGGGCAGCCTCTGAGGGCAAGGACCTGCGGTCAGGGAGAGACCGAGCATACAGAAACGGGATGTACGGACTTGGCTGGTCCCCAGGTCCCAGGGGAACACGGGTGGCCGGTCCCACTCGTCCTCACATTCCTCCTTCAGGCCTGCGGGCCCCTTAAGACCCCCCTCCTGGCCAGGTGCACCCTCACCAGCTTCCCCTACCCCAGGGCACGTGGCCTTCCCTCCTGCACAAGGGCCAATTCCGGAAAACCAAGGGTTTTATTTTTTTTCCTTCAAGAAATTATACCCTTGTTAATCAGGAAATGTGACATCTGAAATTGCACTTAAGCACCCCTTCATAGGCTCCCAATTACGGAGGGGGTTCGCTCCGGAGCTAGGACTTCAGCAGGGCCGCACGCTTCTGCCAGGCTCAGTACCAGGCCGCCCTCGGGCCCAACTGCGTGACGGAGCAGGACGCTCCCCACGGGGGCGCGTGGGAAAACGTGGCGTGTGCTGTCCGGCCCCTTGGTATCGTTTCTTCGTGTGTTTTTTATTTTTTGGAAACGAGGGACTTTCCCATCGCAAATGAGACAAAGAGCACCGTATGTAGCACCAAGAGGGCCCCCGTCTATGCTGTAACGTGATTTTCCTTAGGTTTTTCACCGTAACAGGGATTTAAATTGTATTTTAAAAACAGCCTCCCTCCCCCACACAACACCTAGTTACGTGTAGCCCTCACAGACAAAGGTCTGGAAAGCCACCCCCCCACCCCCACCCGCATCCCCCACCCCCACCCCCACCCCCGGCAACCGGGCTGCTGGGGACCGAGCCGCGGAATCCGGCTCCCCGCCTTGCGCTCTTCGGGATGACGGGAATTGTCGGTAGGGGCCGGGGCCCTGCCTCGCACCGCGAACTGAGCTGGGCGGTAGGACTGCGTTGTGCCACCGCCATCTGCATGAATTCGTGACGCCCAGTACCTCGGACCGCGGCCTTCTTTGCAGACAGGGTCCTTACGGAGATGCCCGAGTTAAATCGAGGCCACCAGGCGGTCTTCGTTCACCAGGCTGGTGTCCTCATACAAGCGGGCAGCGCGTGGGCAGCTCGCGCAGACGGAAGCCCACGTGACGACGGGAAACAGACGGCGGCCGCGTGCAAGCCCAGGAGAGAGGCCCCCCCGGCCCCCGGGACCGGACCTGCCCGCGCCTTCCCCGGGACCCCAGCCTCCTGACCGAGAGAGAAGCCATTTTTGCGGCGCAAGCCCCTCCCCGCAGCCCGTGGGGCTCGGTCCGGCTGGGAGCCGTGGATGGGACCGCCCACGTGACACGCCCACGTGACACCGCCCACGTGACACCCCCATGTGACCGCCATGTGCGCAGCCTCCCGCCACCTCGCCACCCGCCCTGCCCCCACCAGCCCCGGAGCAATGCAGCCGGCTGCAGGGGGTCCGGGGAGGCACAGAACGATTTGGGGGGGGAGGACTGTGAGCATGCCATCTCACTGCCACCGGCCCCTTCCCGAGTGCCTGGCACGCTCCCCAGAGGCGCTGCGAGCACTTGGCACTGCTGGGCAAGCCTCCCATGTCGTCCACCTCCCCAGGAGCCTACAGCTCTGTCAGGGGGCTCCCCGAGTCCCCTGCGCCCAGCTGGGCAGCCCCCACTGACACCCCACCCCCACGCATCCCTTGCTCCGTGTTGCGACAGGACTCACACGCATGCGCTGGGCTTCCCCTACGGGTTTGGGTTCGGCAGCACGCGGAGAAGCACTCCAATGCGTGACCCTCCCCGCCCCCCCAGCAGGCCTCTGCCCCCTCTGTACAGATGAGGAAACTGAGGCTCACGGATTGAAGCACCAGCATCTCACTCAAAGTCATACAGCCTCAAACCCAGCCTGGATGTGTCTGGTCCGGCCTGGGCTCCAGCCCCCGGGTGCCGTGGCCGTGGACCCCGCCTCCAGGGAGCCGTGGGCACAGGGATGACGCAGACCACGGGCATGCCCGGGAGGTCACACACTGTCACTTAGCCACACAGGGCCCCACGCTCACAAGGGCCCCGCACTGCGCTGAGTGCTCTGCTGTCACCGTCTTGAAATTCTAACTACTTCCCAGACGAGGGCTCTGCCGTTCCAATGTGCACTGCGCCCTGCGGACTAGGCAGCCCGTCCTGGTGGCCAAGGATTGCTGTGTGACCCTGGCAGGGACGTCCCCAGGCTTGGCGGATAAGAAGCTCAGCGAGTCTGCTGAAGAGGCCCGTCGTGACCAAGAGCCCTGACCTGCACCAGCTGTCACCAGGCTCCTCACTGCTCCCTATGGAGGCAGTGGAGGGGGCAGCAGGCTCTAGCAGGGCATTGGACGGCACAACCTGAGACAGGTCCTGGGGAAATTCTCACTGCAGACGGAGGTGACACTTGAGTAGAAGAACGACAAGGAGCCAGAGGTCCAGAAAGAGCATTCCTGAGACAGGGGACTCTAAGTGCAAAGGCCCTGGGTTGAGTACAAGTGGGGTCATTTCAGCAATAACAACGTACCACAGACCAGGTGGCTTACACAGCAAACAGTTCTGGGACCTGAGAGCCCCAAGATCAAGGTCCAGCAAATCCTGCGTCTGGTGAGGGCCTGCTTCTTGGTTTTCCTTCTCACTGCATCCTCACGTTGCCCGGAGACAGGGCTCTGACCTCCTCCTCTCATAAGGGCACTAGTCCCTCATGGACGCCCGCCCCCATGACCTCATCTAGGCCCGTTCACCACCCGAAGGCCTCATCTCCATAGGCCGTCATGTTGGCGGGTAGGGCTTCGACGTATGGATTTGGGGGGACACATCCCTCAGTACTGGGTGTGATAACAGTTGACGGGGGTCAGTGTGTGTGGCATACGGAGTGCTGGGGACCGTGGTAAGAGGAGTCACAGGTGCAGACGGGATTTTGCAGGACTTCGGAAGGGGAAGGCTCTTAAACAGGAGTGCCTTGGTCACACGTACATGTTTACTACATGACACTTGGCAACTCCAGAGATACATGTCCTTGGAAGTCTAACGTGAAGTGGACCCCGTGAACCCACCTGTCACGCCAGGAACTGGAACACTTCCGTCCCACACCGACTTCACAGCATGACTCTAAGCTGTGCCGTGCTGCTGGGGGTGGCGGCAGCGCATCTGTTTTCGCTGCTGTGTGATATTCCGATGTGTGGAGCCGCCGAAGGTTCTCTTCCTGCCCTTCAGTTGGTGAACATTCCATTTGTTTCCAGTTCTGGGCTGTCACACACCAGGCTGTCACCAACGTTCTTGTAATTGTCGCCCGGCACGTGTGTGCGCGAGTTAGAAAACCCGAGTCTTGGTCTACGAGCGGGTCAGGAGAGGACGTCAGCGAGGCCCACACGGTGCGTTTTCTCAAGGGAACGAGAGGACAGTGCTGCCGACTGAGGTCTCACAGGGCCAGCCGACGTGACTTCCTGAAGCCCCCGGTCCCGTGGTACGCATGTGCGCGTGGGCCCGTGTGCATTCACACACACAGACGTACGTGCCCGGTGTCGATGGCAGTCGCGCTCCCGCGGGTCCCGGGAAGTGTCGGTAAGCCACTGGCCGGTTGACGCTCCCACCAACAGGGTTCCCACGGTGCTCCCCCTGCGTTTGCTACTTGGGGAGTCCGTAGTTCCTGATAATCTGATGAGTGTAAAAATGTTACCTCACTGGGTTTTAACGTGCATGGCCCCGACTACCTCGACACAGGCCCTTTGCCCTTCTGTTCTGGGGGTGCTGGCTGGCCTCTTGCGCCCGTTCTTCTGGTGTAATGCTGCTCTTTCCCTTAGGATCCGAAGGCCTTTCCTCTGTGTGTCCTCGCTGGTCACACGGGCTGAGGCTGTCGTTTTCCTTCCCCTCATGGTGTATTTTGAGTTCCTACGTTGAATGCAGTTGCATCTATCAGCTTGTCTTTGCGTTAACACGTCTGTATTTTGTTTCCATTTGTTGTTATCATGAGACCATAAAGACATTCGTCCACATTTTCTGCTAAAAGCGTTAGCATTCCGCCATTTACGCTGAAGTCTTCTATTGACTGGAAGTGGATTTGGGGGTACGGTGCGAGGAAGGGGTCCAGTTTCTCTTCCTTTCCCACGTGGATAACCAGTGTCCTGGTGCCGTTTGCTGGACAGCCATCTGTCCACTGCTCAGCAGCACTGATGTGTGTGTCAAGCTGAGAAGCCAGTACCTGAGCTCCTGTTCACACTTTTGGTCAAACGATTCATCTGTTCACAAATCACACAATCTTACAATTACTCTAGTGCCCAATAAATCTTGATCTCTGATACAACACATCCCCATATCTTATTTTTCTTCAATTCTGACACTTTTGTTCTTTCACATAAATTTTATAACCATCTTATCAAGATCCTAAAAAATAAAATAAACACAATAAATAACCTGTTGGGGTTTTGACCGGAATGCATTGGCTAGGGATCAGTTTGTAGAGAACGGACATCTCTTGATATTTCCTGTCCACGAATATATCATTTCATTTACTTATGCCTTCTTTAATGTCTTTCAATACATTTTTCTAATTTTCTCCAAATACATCTTGCTCATATTTTATTACATTTATTCCTAGGGACCTTATACTTTTTACGACTGTTGTAAATGGCGTCTCCCCACTCCATTTGTTGTTGTTACCAGTTGTGATTGATTTTTGTACAGGGATTTCTTTTATCTGGTTACCTGGCTAAACCCTCTTCCTGTTGCTAATCATTTTTCTGCAGATTGTGAGTTTGGTACATGGCCAATCATATCACCTACAAATAAGGATTGCTTTCTTTCTCGTCTAACTCTTACTCCTTTTCTTTCCCTCTCGTGCCTTGCTGCTAGGACCGTCAGTAAATGCTGGTGTTCATCTTGTGATGGAAGATGCCCTGTTAGGTCCGATCTCAGAGGTTCATCTCCTCACCACGAAGCACTGGCGTCTCATATAGGGGTTTGGGCTCTGCTATTTTGCTCTCAATCAGATTTATTGAAAATGGTGAATGGGTGTGGAATTTCATCAAATGCTTCCCTGCATCTGTGAGTAGATGATATGGTTTTTCTCTTTTAATCTGTGGATGTGGTGAATGACATTTATAGATTTTTCTAATGTTAAACATTAGAAATGTTATTGGGGTAGACCCAGCATGAACACGCTGCTGGGTGATCATCATTTTTATAAACTCTGTATTACATTTGCTAATGTTCCATTTAGGACTTTTGCAACCCTGTTCATAGATGAGATGGTCCTGTAACTTCTCTTTCTCATACCGTCCTTAATTTTCCTTCCTCTCACTGTCCTTAAAAGGCTTCCGGGTCTATCTCTCGTGAGGATCCTGGGGGAGGCCAGGAACCCTAACAATGTGCTCACATGGACATCAGTTTGACACTGAAAATGTAAGATATTCTAATGTCAGCCAGTCAGGAGACCATCACCCCACTCTTGCCTCTCTGACTTCTG
The DNA here is from genome assembly GCA_004026885.1 of Lyroderma lyra. NCBI lineage: Eukaryota > Metazoa > Chordata > Mammalia > Chiroptera > Megadermatidae > Lyroderma > Lyroderma lyra. The sequence continues at coordinate 6,935 of PVJL010001889.1, forward strand.
TCCATCACATTGCTTCTTGCTGTCAAGTGTTGGGGAGGCATTTGAGGGATCACGCTTAAGGAGAAGTTGGGAATGATTTTGTGTGGTGGGTACGTTCATGTTTTGCAGCCACAGCCATGTGTGGTCACGTGATCGCTACCTGAGCCGGTGTGGGACTTGTTCCCAGAAATGCATTTGCCTCTCACAGAGCTACCTGCCTACCCACTGTCGTGACATGAAGGTGCACTTGAACTTGTCCTCTGGCATCAGTCACCAAAACCGTGTGGGTGGAGGAGAGACAGGATATCAGGTGTGCAGAGCTAGAGCTCGTCTATGGGCTGCTAGCTGATGCCTCAGAACTCACATGTGAGAGAAAGTTGACAGAGGTTTTCCAAAATTTGATAACAACTCCAAAAATGTACGACAGTAGAACAATAAGCTGTGGAGCTGAAAATAAAACTTTTCTAATTGTCAGTAACTAAAATTATTGTCAGCCAATGAAAGCAAAAGGAAGACTGAATGAACTTTCTATTCTTGCCGTAGAAAATGAAAACACAAAGTCTTTGTCCTGTGAGGAGGCAGAGACTATACAACCCAAAAACCACAAGAAGGAGCTGTCGTGGAAGATGCAAGCAGCTCTAAGTTCTGTACTTTTTAAACTTTTTAAACTTTTATTTTTGATTTCTTCATTAATGCCCGAGTATTTTAGAAGTTTTTGTTTTCAATTTCTAAACACATAGAATGTTTTAAATTTTTATTTATGACTTTTAATTTAGTGGAGTTTGTGGTCAGAAACGTCGCCAGATGGCACCAGTTCTTTGAATTTGTTCATACTTACTTGATGGCCTAGTATAGGGTCAGTTTTTGTAAGGGTGGCATGTATGCTTGGAGAGAATGTGAATTCTCTAATTGCTGAGCACAGTAATATGAAGAGGGTGCCAAAAAAGGTAACACATTTTAAGAAAGGAAAAAATTGTATTAAAGTTGTAATACTCAATATATACCAGTAACAAAAGACGAATACAAGTCACGTTTGACTTCTGCAATGACAAGAGGTGCTCAGAGTGGTCACCATCAGCGTCCAGACACTTCTGATGATGGTGAACGACTGCTCCATTAACACTGACAGAAGTGTCCCCTTGTATCGCTGTGCAAGCTGTTTCAGTTTCTTCCCAAAGTCCCGCCAGTGTAGCCAGTTTTCTGTGGTACACACATCCTTTAAGGTCCCCCATAGGTAGAAGTCAAGGGATGTAAAGTCAGGAGAACGTGGCAGAAACTCAAACAACATTCTTGAATTTCAAATACCACTTCAGAATAGTCTTGCGCTCTTCAAATGACAACCATGCTTCTGCCATTTTCTTTGACTGTCCTGCTTGTCTCATGGTGACACTAGCATTCACTTGATGAATGCCACCTTTTGAGCAAACATCACACTGCACATTGCTACTGTAATTATTCTCAACTTCGAAAAGCAATAGAAAGATAACATCGCTTTACATGTGTATACATATTTTTGGCACCCCTGGTATATATAATTATTACGTATTGATGCTATTTTATGGTCATATATTCCTGACAGATTGGATCCTTTACAGAGTGACCTCTATCCTTAATAGTGCTTTCAATAGTACACCCTGCTTTGTTGATATCAGTTTCCTTTTCTTCAGTATTTGTTAAATGTTTTTCTACTCCTTTACTTTCATACTTTTTGTGTCCTTATGCTTCAATATGTAAATAACAGAGCAAGAGCTTTAAAACTTCAATTTGATAATGTCTGTTGATGGGCAAATAAATCACATTTGTTTTTATCATCTTTTATTTTCCACAGTTGTGCTTTTTATGCTTTTTCCTCCTTGTCTCTCTCTTTTTTTTAAAAAGGATTAGTTAGATTGTGTTTATTCCTATTACTTTTTATTTTTCTCTTCTGGTTTAGAAGTTATACAATACTTCTGTTATTTGAGTGCCAACCTCTGAAATGATAACATCTTCACATCTTAACCCTTTTCCTAATAATGAATGTAAGAAATTTACAACACTAACCTAATTTTTCTCTTCCAAATTACATGCTACTGTTTTCCAGTATTTCAGTTATGTCTTCCCCCACACACAAAATTAGAGATTATCAGTTTATTCCTTTTTTTTTATTTGCCACATGAAATTCTTTGCTTATTATAGCTTCTTAAAAATCATACCTTCTTCATAAAGTCCTCTGTGTAGAAGGTCACTTTGTCTAGTGGTAAACACTCTCAGTATTGTTTATCTGAAATTTTTTTTTGTTTCATTTATGGTCTTAAGGTTATTTGGCTGGATACAAAAATCTAGGTTGATGGCTCTTTTGTTTTTATTTTGGGTGTTCTGCAGGTTTCAGTGTTGGTTTATTTTATTAATCCTGCTTAATACTCGTGTCATTCCTAGTACCAGGGATTTGGTGTCTTTTATCACTTCCAGAAAATTATCAGACACTTTTTTCTTCAACTCTATCCTTTCTTTTTTCTCCTTCTGGGAGACATTAATTAGACTTTCTCATTATAGCTCCTATGTCTCTTAACCACTTTTTCTTAGTTTTCAGCCTCTTCTCTTTCTTTCCTGAATTCTGGGTGATTTCTTTACAACTGTTTTCCAGTTCACTAATCCCCTTTTCAACTGTATCTAATCTGCCCCATGATCCAGCCACTAAGTTTTTACATCAACAATTATATTTTTATTTCTTAAAATTCTATTTGATGCTTTTTCATATATGCTTGGTCATTTTTATAGGCTCGTGTTTGTTGCTCGTTTTTAAAAATTCCACATTTTATTTCATTAAACATTTTATACATACTTTTCTTTACTCTATGGTACTAATTCCAATATCTGATGCTCCTGGGTTGTAAATGTTTTCTTTCTGCTAATTCTTACTCCATAGTGGGTTGTTTACTTGTGTATTTGGTGCTCTTTAATTGGAAACTCATTTTTGGTGGATCTTAACCCATGGAAAATCTTGGGACCATAAAATGATCATGCTTTTATCAAGAGAGCATTCATATCTGCTTCTTCCAGGAGTCAAGGGACCATCCTATCCTATCCCCTGGTTTCCCACCAGTTTCTGACCACAGGCAATGCTAACATTGACACTTGCCCTCAGGAGGATCTCCACAGGTCTCACTTCAGCTCACTTTGGGGCCAGGAAACTCAGGGGCTCCCCTACTTTCTGAAAGGATACTTTACATCAAATCTAATTGTGTGCAGTGAGGGTGCCCCTCCGGATAGTCAGAGAGCCACACTGTGGCAGCAAGAGGCTGGTTTATATTTTTTAAGGATTGTACTTGCTTCTCCATAGAGAATGGATTATAGGGGCAGAGTGGATGCTGGGGAGGCAATGAGGGGGTCACTGTTAGCCTTTCAGGTGAGAAAGGATGGTGGCTTGACCCAGTGTGGTGGCAGTGAAAATAGTCAGAAGGGGATGAATGCAAGTTAGTTGAGAATCTACTTCCTAACTTGTGCCCCTGGCTTATTTATAGGCACACAAATATGTGAATAGCCACAAACTTTCATTCATTTCTCATTTCTCTTCCATTGCTTATATCATTAGATTTGCAAAAAGTGAAAGTTTAATAAGGTCCAGTGTGGCCAAAGGTGCAAGAACACCAATATCCTCATACATCACTGGTGGAGGGTAAATTGAAACAGCATTTTTGGAGGATAATTTGGTCAAATCTATCAACATGGTAGAAGCACACACAACCTGTTAAGAATTTCTCCAAAGGACACACACAAAACTTACACCAAGATACATTAAAAGGATGCCCAACATGTTTTTGTATGTAATAACACACGCACTAAAAAAGTTGACCACAATCTAAATGACCATCTACAGGGGACTGGTTAATTAAATCGAGATTCATCTATATAGTAGCATACTATTTTGTCCTTTCCATAAAAAGATAAGTATAAGATGGAAAGCCATCTCTGATCATTTATGTGTATAAAGCAAAATGCAGAACGATGTGTATAGAAAGATTGCATTCATAAAAAATTTTAACAGCCAAATAAAAAATGTATACATTTATATGCCGAGATTGACGTAAAACCATTTTCTGGGAGGATGCACAAGATGAGGGAGCAACCAGGGCTTCAGGGCAGAAAGCAACTTTCACATTTCATTTTATGCCTTTTCAATACATTTTGAAAATGCCACGGCAAGCCACGCGTGGCTTTTGTTTGGAGAGCATAGCCATTTTATTGGTCTCTTCTTGATTGGGGCAAGCTGCTCCCCCGGTGATGATATCTCCTGCTTGTGCCATTGCATTATTTCCTCTGGTCCCTCACTTGAAGACTGAATATGGCTCGGTCCCTCCAGTCCCCAAAGCCCAGCCTTCCTCAAAGATTTCTAAAAGCTATTATTAAGTTAAAAACAAAGATTTCAAATAACATGTGTAGGATGATCCCATTTTTGTAAAAAAAAAAAAAAATGTGGATAAGTGCATGTATATGTGTGCAAAAAAAATTAAAAAGTCCAGAAGGATTTATTAATTCATTTAACAAAAATGTAATGCGTGCCTGCCACGGGCCACGTGGTGTTGTGGATGGACATCGAAAGGGGACCAGGGTCCCTGTGCCCGGTCCCTCTCGGCCACCCGGACGCATAACGTGTACCAGCAGGGCGGCGATTTGTGGGCTTTTATATCCACCTTCACGCTTTTCTGTATGTCCTGAACTCTTTATTTTTCTCTGCCCGTGTATGGCATGAGAGATCTTACATAAAAGTCCTAATTAAGCTACAAAAACAGTCTCTCCATCCCTCTGGTTCCGCCGCCCCTCTCCAAACCCCTACCCTTATCTGTGCAATACCTTGACACACGGACACGAGAAAACCTTTTCGCTCTGCATCTGGAAATCACACTGAGGTGGGCGTCCTGTGTCCTACCTGCACCCCTGCTTCTACCCGACCCTCTCGCAGCACTCTGCTCCCCACTGAGGGCCCCGCCCCGGCCTTGCCCATGAGGTTGTTTCCTGGGGGGCGGGGGGGGTTCTCCCTCTGGGTGACTCCCGCCCTCTGTCCTCACCCGACGTGTGCATCGCGAGCAGATCTGCGGGCCCTCACAGCTGGCTCCTCCCGGACGCCCCCTTAGTTCCTCAAACAGCTCAGACCCAAAACGGAACTGGCCCCAGTTCTTCATCTCAGCAGGGGTACCATCATCGCCGCAGTGTCCGGGCTGAGAACCGCACACCCTCGCAGCCTCATCTCTGCCTTCACCCCTCACCTCAGCAGTGCCGGGCTGGCTTTCCCATCTCCCGCCACGGCCCCTTGACACCCCACTGCCCCAGCCTCACCTCAGCGCCAGGGTTTCAGGTGGTCTCCCACAGGTGGCCCCGAGCCCCTCTTGCCCTCTGCTCCCCCATACACACACTAGATCATCCTAAACACAAGGCAACAGGGCTTTAGAGACTTGGGGTCCCCAAGCACGTGGCACCACGACCATTTAGCCACCATCCGATGGCCACTGTCCTTGGGTCAACGTTTCTCTGCACACCAGCTAACTCATGTCTGCCTGGTGCCAGCCAGCGGAGGCCCGGGCTTGGCGCGTCCGTTACCAAGCTGTGGCAGAACAGACGTGTCACTAACTAAATGTAAACTCAACTGTCATCGTGTGCCCCTGGGATCAGGGCACTGCCACCCAGGTCGGCACGACGATGCCCTTTGGGAAGCAGTGCCTTTCAAATGCCCACCTGCTCGCTCCCCTGCACGGCGCCCTGTGCGGCGCTGCCTGCCTCCCCAGCTCTCCCCAGACGGCCCCTCGGCTCTGGGACTAATTGCGTTTCACACCTCCCTGCCACCTCCGTCTCCAAGTGCCCATTACGGCTCTCCACCTGTTACGCAGCTCCTTGTCCCAAAGGCACTCCAGAGGCGCAGACAGCAAGGTCCCTCCCCGCCAGAGCTTTCAGCGTGCTGGACCGGCAACGGGCAGGACATCTCGAAGGTTCCATTGCCCTAGGAATGTCAGACCCTGCCACCCCGTGGCCAGGCACACAGTAGGCGCTCCATGAGTGTGGAGCAAAGACCAGGGGCTGTGTGTGCAGGGGGAAGCGGCCTGGGGGTGCGGGGTCACAGGCCTGGCATGGGGGTTGGGCCTCTCCACCCACCGACTCGTGCAACCGGAGCTGGACACGCTCACGTTCCCCTGTCCCGAGGCTGTTTCGTCATCTGTAAGACGGGGACAATCACAGTACCTTCTCCAAAGGCACGTCAGGAGGACCCGCAGACCCGTCAACGTGAGCTTTGCAGACCCTAGAGCAAGCTTGTCCAATCGGTGGTCCAACACAAACCCGTAAACTTTCCTAAAACATTATGAGATGTTTTTTTGCAATGTTTTGTTTTTGTTTTTGTTTTTTACGCTCACCAGCTGTCATTAGTGTGAGTGTATGTTGTGTGGCCCAAGACGATTCTTCTTCCGGTGTGGCCCAGGGACACCAAGAGGTTGGACGTCCGTGACCTTGAGCATTATGGACATTGTGGCTTATCACTGGGATGGTGACCAGGACACCAGTGACCAGTCCACGGTGGTCGTCCAGTCTGCACTGCGGCAGCCCCCCAGACCCGTGAGCGCCGGCTGGAGGACAAGACCACAGGGTCCAGGGTCACCAGGGACCCTAGCAAGAACCCCAGGCCTGTCGACGTAGCATCGAGGCAGCCGGCGCGTTTTCCGGCCCCACGTGCACGCGCCGAGGCCAGCGGCTGCGTCCCGGCTCTCTGCGGTAATTTATCAACAGGGTTCAGACTCCAGCCCGCCTCGGCCCCGACACTCCGAAAGCACGTTGAGTTTCCAGACGGTAGAATAATGCCATAATTAAACATTCCCATTTCTCCTAAAATAAAATCGGGTAACTCCAAAACCAAACGGGCTTTTCCGAAACATGATGTGGGTTTCCCCGCAGAACCGCACTCGGGGGGAATTCCTTGTTTTGACTGTATGAGAGAGACCACGAACTCGATCTCAACACAATGTAAGAAAAACTCATTTGTTAAATCACAATAATTCTCTCGTATTTAAAATCTCCATGTTCCCTGTAGTGGCTGACCCCAAGGCCCCTCTCTAGGCGTCTTTGGGGACAGGACCCAGGAGCCACGACGCTCCGCCTCATGGTTCGTGAAGCTTCCCAGATGGCCTTTCTTGTGGCTCCAACTGGCGCTTCTGGGGTGTGTTGCAAACTTCTTCGGAAGGAGCCAGGGGCAGGTGACCCCATCGCCCTCGCCCCCCGGGCTCCAAATACGTTCCCCGTGCGAGTGGAAGCGAGGCTCACCCCGTGGAAGAGAGCGTGGGCCCCAGAGCCAGCCTCCCATGGGCACCGTCTTCACCCAAGGCGGAGTGGACACCGAGCCCGGTGGCCCCGGGCTGCAGGCTGGGGCCGGAGGAGGCCGGGCCGGGCTTCACCCGGGTGCCCAACCGCCCCAACCAAAGCTCAAGAGGGCCCCCTTGTGGAGACTCCCAAGAACAGCCCCGTGACTGGTGCACGTCCCCCGGCGCTGTTCTCACGGAGTCCGACATCTCTGGGCAGTTCTCGGACCCAAAGGCACTCAACGGTGACCGCCAACGGCGACGGGCCCTCTCTCCTGCAAACCTAAATATTTCCTTGAGACGAGAAGGCGCTTGGCCCCTGCGGGCACGCGCCCTGAGGAGTTAAGCTCCCGGAGATCCCCTTGTCCCGCAACCTCCTCCGGGACCCATCACCGCGATTACACAAACGTCGTCTTTCTTATCGAGCGTGTCCAAACCTTGGGAGCATCTTGCCAAATTCCTGGTCTATAGAACAATGGAAGCTTCAGTCTTCTGCCAAGAAAGCGCACAGGATTCAATCCAAGGGGAGACTTCTAGACACATGTTCTGTTTAGCAAACACGGACTTGTAACCGCACCCCTCCGGGAGACCCGGCGCATTCCAGAGCAGGGGGGGTGCCCACGCGGGGCCCATCCAGGCCTCCACTCCCCCTGCGCCCCAAGGCCAGGGCGGACCGTGGTATCAGTGGGAGCGTTGGCCGAATTTGGTACAAAATGACGACCACCTCAGGGCCGACGTGCAGATGTGGGAACACAGGTGCTGCAGTCGAGCTGGCGAGGCCTCCTCCCCGAGACACCAGAACATCTGGGCGGAGAGGGGAACGCTCCCATCAATCACCCCGATGCCTGGGCTGTTTTCAAACAGCTGGGCCTTGGCTGGAATCTCCCCGTTCTCCTCTGGGTGGAAACCCCAGCCAGGGTGAGGGGTAATGAGCATTATCATGGGGCTGAGGGAGGGTTTTGATGAATAGTTTTTGTACTGGAACATTCCTAAGCAAACAAACCAAAAAGAACTGGCTGGCGAGCCAGCCCTGGTGGGCCAGACTGTCTCCTCGAGCCCCCAATTCTGTGAGCTGTGTGTTTTCTCCTCCCTTAGCAGGAAATGCTCAGCACGGGCCGTGGGGACACGTCTACATGGCCAGCCGCTCCCCTTTACAAAACACTTCCCATTCCGGAAACGCAGACATCAGACAATTGCCTGCTCCAGGTGGCACCTGGGCAAGGCCTCCCTTTGCCACAGAGACCGTGGTCGAGCCCAACCCGGGACGTGTTGTGGAGAACTGGGGAAGCAGTGACAAACCAAATGACGTCCCTTCGCTGGCCTTTCCACCCGCTGACGTCTGGCTCTGATGCCCTCCTGCGTCTGAGTCCCTCCAGAATACGTCTCCGAGTTCTCTGGGCAACCGAGGGCACGCTGCAAAGTCCTGAGCTGCTGTCGTGGGGACAGGGGCCTGGAGTGTCCTTTCTCAAGAGCACACACTCTTTCCGAGTTTCCCGAGAATGCAGAGCCCTTTCCCCACCCCTGGCCTTGAATGCAAAGGCTCCCGGAGTCGACGTGAGGAGACGTGACAGTGGCCCGAACGAAAGCCACATGTGTGAGGGGTGTGGGCAGCAGCCATCTGCACCAAAGGGCAAGTCCGGGCTCCTGTGACATCGAAGCTTGTCCTCACGGCTCTGCACTTTGCTGGCTGTGTCAGAGCACGCCGGCCTGCACCTTCTCGAGGAGTTTACATGGAAGCTTGGGCGCCTTGGGTGCCATGAGTTACGGTCAAGCACGCCATGCGCGCGGTGGCCGCCATGTGCATGGTGGCCGCCATGTCCGCGGTGGCCGCCGGGGCGTGTTGGCAGAGCCCCCTGCGTGGCCGCGCCGCTGCTGGCCCCAATCACAAGCGGTTACTTTCTGGGTGGGGGTTTTACTTAAAAACGTGTGTAAGCCTCCAAGTTTAAACATTCGAGGTGAATTGCCTCAAGCTCAGGATCCTGAAATAAACCAGAGGGTTTCGGACTTTTTTTCTTCTTCCTTTTCAGAAAGGGAACACTTTTCCCCGAAGCAGGTCTTCATTAGGATCCCAGGAGAAAAGCCAGAGCAGAGGGTGGGGGCTGCTTGGGCTAACGCTGGGGCTGGGAGACCAGAGCCCCCCTCAGGTGGTCTCCCCTCCTCCCCCAGAAAAGCAGCTGCAAGGGGTCTCCGGGATCCAGCTAGATCACTTCGGCTACAGCCCATCGCAGCACACACCCCATCTCTGAACGACCGCCGGCCCGTCTGGCCCCCGAGCCCCCGAAATGCGGCCGGTTTAAACTGCGTTGGGCCGTGAGGAGGCTGACCAGACGTCCCTTTTTCAGTGGGACAGGAAACAACAGTGCTGCCCTGTTTCACACGGCACGCAGGGTCAGCCTACTGACACTTTGAACTTGGCCCAGTGAGACGAGACTGACCAGACGCCCTGTCTGAAACGAAACAGTGCCGTTGTGTTCTGTCCCACTGAAAAGGGGACGTCTGGTCAGCCTAGCTGTGTGTGTAAATACACGCTCGGTCTCAAAGACTTGTGTGAAAACAGCGCAGAAAGCATCTCGTCAGTGACTTTCTTATCCATTGCATGTTGGGCTGTAATGCTGGGGGCTACATAAAGGATCATTAATTTCTCCTGTCACCTGCGAGCTTTTCTAGTGTGGCTACCGGAAGCTGTGAGCTCGCATGCGTGGCCTGTGTTTGTGACCCACATTGCTTCTGCTGACCACTGCCGCGGAGTGGGGTGGGGCCTTCCTGTGGGTGTAAAACCCCATCAGCGCTCTGGTTCGGCTGGGGCCGGTGCCCTACAGCGAAGCACCTGGCATCAGGCTCTTATTCAGGATCTAAACGCTTCCATCTTCGAAACCCCCAGCAGGATTTGAGACTCACACTTCCATCTCCCTGCACCTACGTCTCCTTCCTCTCTACCTACTCGGAGCAGCCTGGGGGCCAGGCCGGGGACGCCCTTACCAACGCCAGATCCGTAGTGAGCCCGGCAGCTGCAAGCCTCCCCTTTCTCCCCTTGCATTTCAAGCCAGACACCAGCTGATTTGTAGGAGCGGGAGGCGTGTCCACGAGAAACTCGCGTGCTTTGGTCTCGTAAAGCATGGTCATTCATTCACTCACCCACTCAAGTAAAAGCGAGAGTTACAGTGAGCGCTTAGTGAGCACTGACGACGTGAAGACATTGCTCTAATGTGCCTCAACACGACACATACTTACTGGGCTTCCGTCGGGCACTGTGCTAGCTGCTGTAGTGCTGGCAGTGAGCAAGAGCGCTCAGAACCGGTCCTCTTGGAGCTGTCAGACTAACGGGGGGCATGGGGGGCAGGAAGGAATGAGGAAGACAGCAAGAGAGGAGAGGAGGGAGGAAGTTGAGGAGCCCAGAGTGACACCTCAGTAGCCGTGAGCACACCTAGCATCCAGATCTTGGTTTCTAAGCACCATTCTCCAGTGAAAGGAACCAGCCCTCCTTGGAGAAAGGGCTGATTCCAGGACTGGGGCCAGGAGAGCACAAAATGAGCCTGGAAGATCTTCTGGCTCAAAAAAAGTGTTTTAAATAACAAGAGCATGTACAAAGGACACGGGAGCTCAGCCGAAGGAGCTCCCAGTGTCCAAATCTGAGCACCAAAATAATGGTGGCAATGGACTGCAACCAAAAATTACAATTAACTTCATGTGTTCATACAAATGCAAATAACGATTGAACAAAGAGATGAGTGGGAGGAAGGATTCGTGCTTCCTTAGAGCCCAATTCCAGTTGCTAAATTCAGAAAGAATGATGGAGCTAGAGAATGGCCCCTAGGAAAACAGCCCGGTACTAGTTTTTGTAGGCAAGAATCATCAACGGTCTCATCAACAGATGCTGAAATGTGTGGGGGGATGCAAGAACACGAAGCCTACAGTAGCCCTTCATATATCCCCGCACGATAGCCACTAGCTACAAAGAGAAAGCACTAATTGAAGACTGGAGGGCACCTAGCAGGACCCCCTTAAGCATGTGTTAACATCATCACCAGCCTTGGGTCCCCCTGAGATGACGGGCTGGGAGGGGCACAACTTCACGTGGACGGCATCGTCCCCGAACCTCGCCAACTGCACTGAATCGTGAGGAGCCGTCACACAATCCCGCATGGGGGTGCACGCTACAAAATAACGGGGCAGCCCGCCTCCACGCGCCAAGGTCGTGAACGACCAAGACCAAAGGAGCGTCTCGGAGTAAAGGAGGCGAAGCAGTAACTAGGCGCGACATGGGGTCCTGTGTGGGACCCCAGACCCAAAGAGGGACAGTAGGGGGACCATCGGTGAAACTTGGCAAAGTGTGTAGATCAGTTCCTAACACCGTGTCCACGAGAACTTCCCGGGTTTGATCACTGTGCTGTGTCCAGGCAAGAGGTTCACCCGTAGGGAAACCGGGTGAACGCTATGGGAGAACCCTGTCCACTGCCTTGGTGACATGTCTGTGCCTCGGAAAGGATCACACACTGCAAAGTCAAAACGTGCAAGTAAATGGGAGACAGAGACGGGCGGTCGGTGCTCCACGGCGGCCTGCCGGGAACCGCTGTGCCCGCTGGGACGGGGGTGCAGATGGACGGACGGACGGCCCAGCACGCAGCGGCGGGCAGGGCACCCAGGCACCAGCTTGGGGGCAGGAAGGGTCTGCCTGCTCGCGCCCAGGGACACGCCGCAGGGGAGCTGTGGCGGGGGCAGGCGGAGGGCGCTGGGAGGACAGTGAGACGGCCGGGTTCGAAGGTCCCCGTGGACCGTCGGGTCAAGTACGGGTGTGACGCCAAGTGCCTGGGGCAGCCGAGCGAGGTTCGGGCTGTTGTGCAAACTGCCTTTGAGACGCTGATGAGGCTTCGAAAGCATCACCCGCACGGGACCTGGGGATTCACGTCGGCGTCTCCAGGAGAACAGGCCTCCGCCAGCACGTCGTGCAGCCTCATCGGGACACAACAGCGTTTGGGGGCGAGGAAGACGAGTGAGCAAAGGTTGCTGGGGGGGCCTGGGCTTTGGGGTGGCCCTTGGTATCTGTTGTGGGTTGAACTGTGTCTCCCAAAACATGTTCCCATCCTGACCCCCGCTACCTGTGTGACTGTGACCTTGTTCGGAAATAGGGTCTTTGCAGAAGGCAATGAAGCTAGGATGAGGTCATACTGGGTTCAGGGGACGTGGCTTTCTTTACAAGAGAAAGGAGATTCGGACACCGAGCCGGGGACACAGAGAGAGGAAAGACGGCCGTGTGAGGCAGAGGCAGACTGAGTGGACGGCACAGCCGAGGGGCCCCCGGAGCCCCCGGAAGCTGGAAGGGCCCGGAAGGTCCCTGCCCTAGAGCTTGCGAGGGAGGTGGCCCCGCCCACCCCTTGATGTCAGACTCCCGGTCCCCAAACTGTGAGAGAACAAACTTCTGCTGTTCCAAGTCACCCAGTCTGTGGTGCTGTGTCACAGACCCCTGCCCTGCCACCTCGAGATGGAGTGATGGGTCACCCTCAGGCCTGTCCCTCGTCATTGTGTGTACCCCCTTGGGCTATTTACCTGCGAGTCACTCATACGTGGCCTTACTAAACACCATTTCACATTTCAAGATCAAGTTCAGGCTGACCGCCTTTGAGAACTCAGTTGTGTGGGCGGCGACAGCACGAGCTTGCCATGGCGACCCGACAAACGTCCTAAATGCCACTGAGGTTTTTGCTTGTGCACTCGTTGGGTGTATGTCACCAAAATTGAGGTGCTAATTGGATAAGCACATCCGCCTGGGGTGGAGGGACCCTGGCCAAGGCCCCCCACCCCCTTTGAACCTCAGTTTCCTCATCTGCCAAATGGGGGCGCTGGGCAGATTACACCGGTGGGTCCGCAGGAATGGGGGGCACACGGGAGCATGCCATCACCGTGCCGACAGGCCGCCTCCCCGGGATTGCTGGCAGGACTCCCCCTGCACCCCACAATGCAGACAGAGCAGCGGATCCGAGACCATCTCAGCCTCGGGCCTTCACTCTGGGGGTGGCTTAGCAAGTGTCCTTCCGCCGCGGGGCCTGTTCCTGGCATCCGGACCCGGTGACAGGCCGGGCCGGAGCGGGTCATGCCCGGTAGCCTGGTCTGAGCAATGGGGCACTCCGGCTTTAATTCCGCAGGTAATTTGACCGGTGCTATCTAATTGCAAATGTCCCCGCTCTTACGAGTGCAAAAGCAGCATAATTTTTAATTAGTGGGTAAACAGTAAGTAATGGACGGCGGTAAGTGGACACCACTGTTAATTAAAAATCCATGGTTGATAAAAATCACTTTGGCCCGTGCATTTAACTCCGGCTGTCAGGTCCCCGGGAAAAGTTGGGCGGCCCGGCCCCCAGCACCACCTGCTTTCGGGGGGCTGCTTCTTCGGTGAAGACCTGGCCGGGGGGGGGAGGGCAAAAGAAAATAAAAGCAAAGGAGACGACGACGGGAGAATGGGAAGGCTCCCCGCACAAGGCCGCCTTCGTCCCTAGTCGGTTGGTTGAATGTTTGCACCCGTGCAGCAGGTGCTTTCCGGAACGTTCCAGGGCGATGCTGCCCGACAATGGCCTGCGGCTGTGGCTTCTGTGACGGGTGCGCATGCTCGAATGCAGCGCCGTTCCGCCGCACCTCGGGGGCCCCCGGCTTAGCTAGGGCCTCAGCTGTCACACAAAACCACGGCACACTGAAGCACAGTTAGCGGAAACGTCCTGTCGGAGGGCTCGCGACAAAACTGGACGTCACAGCTGTCTCTCCCCGGTGCTGCCGGAGCGGTTAGCGGGGGGAAAGGCTTGTGTTCGCCCTAAACAGAAAACATGTCCTCAAGACACCCCGCTTTGTGGAGGCAGCGCCAACGTCATTCTCTGAACCCCGTCACGGCTCCCGCTCCGAGACACGAGCTTCAACGCGGACCCCATCCGGGTCCCTCTCGGCTCTCTGCTTCCATCGTTCTCCAGATCGAGACTGTCTGCCAGGCTTCGATGGCACGGGTGACGGTCACGGGACCTGCAGCGTCCAATCCAGGGGCCCCAGGGCTCCGCCGGGAGCTGACGGCAAGAAAGTTCGACGTGAGGGCGCTCACGCGTGTGTGTCCCACTTGGGACTCCCGCGGGGGTCACGCGAGGCGTGTGGCCCGACTTCTGTGCCCACCCGCCACTCCGTCCCGGCTCTGGTCCCCGCGAAGCCCCGTGTGCCCGAGTTCCTAGGGAACCGCCACAGGCGTCCGTGTGTCTTTGCAGACCGCCCCGGGCAGGCCTTCAGCACACAGAGGGGTGCGGGGAGTCCTTGGGGAGCCCCGGCGCCCACATGTCCTCGTGGGGGCACCACAGCCCGGGCTCGCTGGCTCCTTGTTGTCACTTCTCTGACTACAAACCAGGCGTACAGCAGGGCCCGGCGCTGCACAAGCACCCTCATTGTTCAGCACCTGCTTGTCCGGCCCTGCACCCCAGCGCGTCCCACACTGGCCCCTGCCCCTCGACTACGGTGCCGCCTGAGACGCCGGGCCAGAGTCTGCGGCTGGGCGTGGGCCCCGGCTTTGTCCCCTGTGGGCAGCATGTGCCTCCATGCCAGCTAAGCCCCTGTCACCACGAGGAAGCTGACGCCAAGGCCCGGCTAGCTGTAAAAATGCATAGAAACCATTGTCATCCCTGTCACCACCCTCCGTGCTGCGGTCCCTGGGCCCCCGGGTGCCGGCACCGCTGCCAGGGCCCGGCGCCCCGGCCCGCGCAGGCCACAGGCTCGGGGGGCGCTGCCAGAGCAAACCGCACACGTTGCCGTGACACCCGGCCACCCGCACGGCTGAGCTTCCCGCCGCATCCCGCCGCCCCCAGCTCCTCGCTCTGAGTCTACGCGCTTGTGCTCGACATCCAGCATCCGGAGGCTGCGTCTAGGCACTGTGCTCTGGTACCCCATCACTGTGGGGACCGGGGTGGCCTGAAGGGCAGCTGAGGTGGAGGCCGGGGTGGGAGGCAGCGGGGCAGGTGGAGCCCCTGGCGTGCGCTGGGATCGCTCACCCGGGTCCGTCTGCTTTGCAGCCCGCACTGCAGAGGTGGCGGAGACAGCAGGGGGTGGCCGCCTGCGCTGGGGACCTCACTGCCAGCAGCCTCTGCCCAACGGAGCGCCTGTCACTGCACTGCTGCCCCCACGCCTTGACGGACCCTGGATCTCCACCGGGTAAGGCCTCAGGGTGACCCTGACCGCCTGCCCCGAGCGGGGAGACTTCACACTCTCTGAGCCTCAGTGTCCACATCTGTGACATGGGCACAGCGCGAGAGGCCTGCGGCCTGCCCAGCGCGTGGCTCTGCTCCGTGCCCCCCTTCCCCCCGACAGAGCCAGTCCGGGTGGCAGGCACGGTGGGACTTCCCGGCCCAGCCACAGGGGACAACAATGCTTACTGAGTACCTAGCGAAGGGCGGGGACACGCTCCACACACGTGAACACAGAAATAAGCAACGCAGGTTTGAGATGCAGCTCAGCTTTGCAATCAGTGATGGAAATAAGACTGAGGGTGTGAGAGCGAGGGGTCAGGGGGGCTTCTCAGAGGTGAGGGAGAGCGGAAGAACGAGGCGGGAACCCGCCAGCGAGCCGCGGGAGGCGTCAGGCGGCAGATGCAGCTGGTGCAAAGGTCCCGAGGCAGAACGCGGTGGCCGGTGAGGGCCCCAGCGTCTGCTTGCCCCTCTAATTCTCCTAATGTCCCTGTCCCATCCGACATTCCAGGCTCCGTCGCTGCTCTCGGGCAACGGACTCTCTGCTGTGTCTGCATCTGTGGGCTGAGCCCGCCCTCCGGGGGCCGGGGTGGGAGAGGGGAGGCCATGGCCTCCTCCACGGCCAGCACTTCCCTTCCTCTCCCACCAACCCCTCCGGGCCAGTCCCGCTCCAGGGTCAGGGACCGGACGGACTCTCCATGTCCTCCGTGCACCTTCTGAGGTCAGGGAGAAGCTGGATGCCAAACATCTGCTCGCGCTCTGGGTGGAGGGAGGGGACTTGAGTCCCACAAAGCCCCTTTGGCTGCATTCCCGGGCTCTCCCCCACCCCGACCCCACGGTCCAAGTGGGATCCAGGCATCCCGGGCCAGCATTCCCGTGAGACACAACTGGGGCTCGGGAAGGGTGGGAACTGGCTGCAGCCTGCTCCTGCCCCAAGAGCACAGCGTGCTGGAGCGGAGCTTCTAGACATTTCTAGAACCTTCTTCCTAGAAAGTTCCCCTTTGTGCTTTCCAGACAGGCTTTTCTGCTTCCTGGGAGTAGTGCAGAGAAGAATCCAGAGTCTGGGACTGTCCAGTGCAACCTGCTGCAGCCCCTTAAACAACCCACCCCCCACCCCAGGCCCACTGCCTTGTTGGGCACACCCGTGAGGACAGGGCTGGCTGGACAGGGCTGCGGCGCCCTGGCCTGGGAGACACCCCTCTGCACTGTTAACCACCGCCTGCACTGGTACTGCCTTCTGTTTTTCTTGAAGCCAACTTGCTTTTGTTTACGTGAACACTTTCATTTATCCTTACAGCTTTATTGAGGTCTAATTGGTAGACCGTAAACTGCACACGTTTACCGTGTTCTATAATTATTTTTAAAGGAAGCGTAATATCTCCCTGGATATGGAGAGCACAGCCACTTGCCGTAAACGGGAGGGAACTGTAAAAAGAAAGTCAATGAAAACAGAACAACATAATTAAATTCTCACTAGATTCGTGGCCTGCCTAAGGCTCCGAGTCTGTTCTCTCTGGGAAAAAAGGGCGGTTGGCAGTGTTCGCTCCGACGGAGACTTTCCCCTCAACGTACTCGGGGAGGCTGAAAGGAGAGAAAGGCCGCTCTCCTGCTGGGGCAGGCGGCTTTCCGCGGCTCCAGCCGCCCTGGCACGAAAAGCCCGGGAAAACTGCAGGTGGTACCTGGTCAGACTAACACCATGCGAAGGGGTGTCTGCTTGGTCTCCCCAGAACCTGAGCCCTCAGGGGGTGAGCCTGGGGGGCTCCGCTGCCCTGGCCCAGGTGTGACATTGGCTCTCGGCTTCCTGCAGCTTCTCTGAGCACCCAAGCTCCACCCTGTGCTCATTTTCAATCCCAGCAGGACAGAGCAGGGTGGGGTGGCAGGGCGGCCGCCCACAACCGTTTTTGTAAATAAAGTTTTATTGACCCACCACCACGCCCACCGTTTGCATATGGCCTCTGACTACTTTAGCTCCACAACCACAACCGTGAGTCTAATAGTTGCAACACAGACGACCCGGCCGAGACAAAGTTCGCAGGTCCCTGGTGCTGTCCCCGAGGCTGTCACAGACGAGGGTGAAACTCGGTCAGGGAGCTCAGCCGCAAAGCGGGGACAGGACGCGAGGGCCCATGGTCCCTGGTCATCCACGGTTCACTCGGCCAGGGCCCGGGGAGGGTCCAGCGCCCTGGGCTCCGGGTTCGGTGCCCAAAACCCAGCGGGGAGCGCACGGGCAGGGAGGGGTGCACGGGAGCCCCACTTGTCTCCCCGGGTGTCGGCCCCCGTGCTGGGCGTGGCCTGGGAACCCCGCCGGCGGGGCTGATGCCTCCGGCCACCGCGGAAGGAGGCGGGCGCTCATCCGGGCGCCCGTTCCTGGTGAGGGGCAGCGGTGGGATGGCGCACGGGGCCCCCGGCCGCACAGCCCGTGCACGTCCACAGGGCCCACCCAGTTCTGCCACGGCCGCCAGGGACGTGTCCGCTGAAGAAGGACGTGTCCACGGCACGGCAGGGAGGCCACAAGGCCTGGAGTGGGGGGACCCTCCGCCCCCAACGCGGGGCTGAATGAGCTCAGTCGGGGAAACTGAGGCTGCAGAGAGGCCTGCCAGGGAGGCGGCGGGAGCCCGGCCCCCAGCGAGGGGCGCTGCGGTCACTCCCCTGTGCGCCCCTGTGTCTCCCACCCCACAGCTGCGAGGTGCGCCCGGGACCCGAGTTCCTCACCCGCTCCTACACCTTCTTCCCCAACCGCCTCTTCCGCGCCTACCAGTTCTACTACCGGGACCCGCTCTGCCGGGAGCCCGCCCACTCGCTGCTCATCCAGGGCAGGCTGCGCCTGCGCCGCGCCTCCTGGGTCACGCGGGGCGCCACCGAGGCCGACTACCGCCTACACAAGGTGGGCGTCGTCTTCCACAGCCACCGCGCCCTGCTCGACGTCGCCGGGCGCCTCAACCGGACCCAGGCCGGCCGCGACTGCGCCCGGCGGCTGCCCCCCGCCCGCGCCTGGCTGCCGGGGGCGCTGTACGAGCTGCTGAGCACCCGCGCCGAGTGGGACTGCACGGCGGCATTGGACTTCACCATGCACGAGCTCAGCCTGATCCGCGTGCAGCGCCACCTGCAGCCACAGCCCCCGGCCGGGCCGCGGCTGGTGGAGGAGCTGTACCTGGGGGACATCCACACCGACCGGGCCGAGAGGCGGCACTACCGACCCACCGGCTACCAGCACCCTCTGCAGAGCGCCCTGGTGAGTATAGGGCCCCCGGAGGGCCGACTGAACCCTGCCCAGCAGGCCCTACGCAGCCTGCTCCCTGCCTAGAGCCATGTCTGCTCCCCAGCTGCCACCCGTGGGCCACAGGACATTTGCATAGACTCTTTTTCCGCTTGCGCTGTCTTCTCTCAGACCGGCTTCTTCCAGGCAGAGCCGCTGTTCAGCCTTCCCGGGCCTGATCCTCCTGCCGGCCTCCCCATGGGTCCCTGGGGTCCCTTTCTGCCCCTGCTGGACCTGTGGACCTGGGCAGGTCCCCCCTCCCTCTGTCCTCCTCTCCACTCTCCCAGTCCACACTCAGCACATCCTAGACTGTATTGTCAATCTCGTGGACTGCTGCCTTCTCCCTCAAGCACGAGGCCCTCCACCAGTGTGGTGGTGCCCTGCCCTTGTGAGTCCCCACACCTAGTCCAGGGGCTGGCACGTGACTGAACCAGGGAGAGGGCAGCCTTCCTCCAGGATGCCCCTCAGAAGTCCCCCGTGGGGCACACACCTCACTGCTGATCTGCAGCCAGAGGTACTGAGCGTGTCCTCATGCTGACATCAGGTAGAGCGGCGCTGTGCCTGTTCCGACAGTCCCCCAGGTGCCATCACCTGGGCATCTTGTCAGAATGCAGAGTCGGGTTCACCTGGGATTGTGCATTTTTCTAATGGGCTCCCCGGTGGTCCGCGGCCCCCGCTCTGGGCAGGGAACTGCCATCTCAAGGGAGCTGCCCTCTCTTTGAGATGCGATCCCTGAACTCCAAAGTGAATGTCACTTAACCCAGTTAACCTGGATTTTAAATTAAGCCACCACAAACTTTCTGTCCCAATTTGGGGCGGATCTAAGTAGCCCCTCCTTGCCTGGTGAGCACACACGCAGAAAGGAACCGAACTTCCTTTGTGTAACGTGCTCTGGGCACACAGTGCAGAGCCTGGCCAGCCCAGGGTGGAGCCTCGTGACCTCCCCATGTGGCTGGTGGAGGACCCCTCCTCAGAAAAATGTTTGTAAAAGTGTAAAGTAAAATGCGTCAGATTCCAGCAGAAGCCAATGCTATTAAAACAGTTACCCAAGTCTTAAGACGGGAATTTGTCACGTAAGAATACTAGGCGTGTGAATTCTTTATCCTCCCTTAATTTTTAAAGTAGCGATGAGTATAAACAAAGTTTCTGCAACACTGGTA
Source organism: Lyroderma lyra (assembly GCA_004026885.1). Classification (NCBI taxonomy): domain Eukaryota; kingdom Metazoa; phylum Chordata; class Mammalia; order Chiroptera; family Megadermatidae; genus Lyroderma; species Lyroderma lyra. The sequence goes on from PVJL010001889.1 coordinate 26,847, forward strand.
CTATGAGACAGGCAACGAAGTCAAGGGGGTCCCGAAGCTACGGGGCGGGGGGCGGGGGGGCTTGTCTTCATTCACAAAGAAACGTAAACTTTCGTCAGTTGGGGGTTAGTGAAAGGAAGTCAAGGTTAGGATTCCAGGTTAAGCGTGCCTGTACTTGGCACCCAAGGAAGATTCTTCGCAGGGGAGAATGAATGGATGAATAGAGGGATGGGTGAGCTCACGAGTCCCTATCAAGTGCTCTCTGAGCCCTTAGATAACTGTCACATCATTCAGCATGTATGAAGTGCCTACTGTGTACTACACACTCAAGAAAAGAAACCAGGTGGGGCAACTTGTCACCCCTGGGAGTAGCTGTGTGTCAGAACACCCCAAGGTGGGTGCCTGGGGATGTGCCCACCCTCCTTGCATCGCAGGATCTGGGGCGGAGAGAAGAATCAGCCCTCGTAATCCCCAAATCAGCCTACGTTCTTTCCAGGACCTTAGAAAGTATTCTCCTTTCGGGACTGGTCTGACAGTAACTCCTCCTTTGAGAGGAGAAGGCGCTGGTGGAGAGGTGATTCCCGGAGCTCACGCTCTCATGAGGAGAGAGGATGGACCCTGTGGCCCAGAGGATGACATGCTCATGTCTCCCCAGGCTCTGGGCCTCGGCTCCTGCCGCCTGCCTGACCAGCCAGTGTGGCCGATGTCACCTGCAGTGGGACTGAGAAGCAGAACACACAGGAGCATGTGCATAGATGAGCAGTGCCAGATGTACTGACATTAAATTAAAAGTCCCCTCCCTGGGAAAAAAAAAAAAGGAAGATAATTTCAAAGCAGGAAGCGCTGCCGCTAACCCCCCAAGTAACAAATTAGTCATTACCTTGTGCTCTCCGGGGCCCAAGCCTGCCCACGACCCAAACCAGATGGTAAACATGAACATTTTTAGAAGTTAATTTAAAACCAATTTGATCCCCAAATTCATTGCCTAGATATAGAATCCTAATCAATCAGCCAGCACTGGACCAACATGGTCTAAGCCTAGTGTCACCTCTGGGGGTTAATTAGAAACCGTTATGTGCTGTTTGAGAAATAACTTTATGTAACAGGCTTAAAGCCGTAAGACTTTGGCTCCAGTACAAGCCTGGATTCTGCTGGCTGGAGGCCTGGTGTATTAACACGTGCAGTTCTGGACCTGTGCGGGATGACGCCGGGAAGGTCGGTGACGGAGACAGGTCCCTTCTGTCATCCCCTTCGAAAGCATCAGAGAAGGAAATGCTTTTCCAGCCCTCGTCCCCGCCCCACCACAGCTCTCTGGTCTCAGTTTGCTTCTGCTGTGCAGACAACCACCTGCCCCACCTGCCCACCCGCATCCCCCATGTCCCGGCTGCAGAAGCTGTGTCTGTTCTGCGGTAAGGGCAGCCCCGGGATTACCTTGATGTAATGCATCGTGTCCTTCAATACGCATCATGACTGTGACGACAGTGGGAATGCGGCTTACCGTGCCTCAGTGACAGCAAGCTCTTCCCAGCCAGCGTTCGGATTCCGGCCCTGCAGTCACAACCCGGCCTGCTCCCCTCTTCCCGTCACCGCCCTTTACTGGGACTTGAATGTGCCTTTGTGTCCCCTGGGTCGAGGTGCCCCTAGCCAAAAATAACATACTTTTCTGCACTACGGGACTCAAGGCACACTTGGGTTCATCATAGAAATAAATGGTAAGTTGCTTGTAGTGTGGTGATCCGAAACAGAAAACAGCCATTTCTCAGTCATCCAGTATGTCTGAACGAGGACTCCCAAACACCACTTTTGGGACATGAAAGTCATCCCGGAGCGATCTGGAAATCCTGTTTTTTGCAAGAAAAAGCAGAGGAGAGTTGATGTCCCAGTGGGGTCCCCAAGATGCTTGTCCCCCTTCCTGTCCTGCATGTGCCGGCCCTCCACTCCCTGTGCAGTGGCAAAACGGGGCTTTTGACTAGTTCCCACATCAGCCTTGCTCTGACAGGTGTCCGTTCCAAGGACATTTGCCTTTCGGAGTGATGCTCTGGCCTAAATTCTGGGCAGCGGTTCCCTAAAAACAAACACAAACAAACAAACACACAAAACTCAGCAAGACCATGTCTACGTCTGGGTCTTTTTTGGCCTCTCCTGAGCTTTTCCACTCCAAAGTGCAGACCGACTCTTGCCTCGCAGTTTGGCGTCGCATCTGTGTGCTGCTGCCGCGTTGTACTGTAAACCCAGCTCCTGAGATGTGTCCGAGGCAGGGACAACCGTAGATATGGCCGAAGAGAGAGGCAACACCACACCTGACAGCCGGGGGCTGGCCGGCTCTCTCTACTATAAATAACAGCAGAATGGACATCTTTATGCCACGTCTCTTAGCGGCTGTTCAGCCGTCTCCTAAGCGTAGACTCTAAGGGCAAGACGTTTTCCTGGCTTCATTCTTGTTGCCCAGGGAGCGGAAGGAATGACGCTCACCTTCCAAAGTGAAGTCCCTGAAGATAAATAGCCTCCCACGCCTTCCCCCAGAGGACACGGCAGAGGGCAGCTGTCAGTGGAGTGAGGCTTTCCTCACAGAAAGGGGGAGGGGGTCAGACAGGGGTCCAGCTGGGCTCCACCCCACCCCCCAGGCTGGAGAACCTGCGCAGGCCTCACGGCCCACCGAGTTTCACCTTCTTCTGCTGTAACCTGCTACCACGGCCTGAGGAGGGCTGAGCACAGTTCCTGGTCCTCCAAACTCACCTAAAAGGGGGAGGGGTGGAGGGCATAGCAGTGGGCCAGGAAAAGATAACCTTCGATGGACAGACAGGCTGGGTGCGGGAAAGGATGCTGTTTCAGATCCCAGGGGGTAAGGCTCCTCCATCCATCCCTCCATCCATCCCTCCATCCATCCCTCCATCCATCCATCCATCCATCCATCCCTCCATCCATCCCTCCATCCCTCCCTCCATCCATCCATCCATCCCTCCATCCATCCCTCCATCCATCCATCCATCCCTCCATCCATCCATCCATCCCTCCATCCATCCATCCATCCATCCCTTCATCCATCCATCCATTCATCGTTCAGCAAATTAGTTTCTGTGGTGAACCAGGCCCTGCCAGGCCCTGCGGATAGAGTAGCCATGGAGAGACAGTCCCGGCTTGCTAGAGCTTATAGTCTGATGAGGGGAGGGGTAGAAAGAGGGGACTGCACGTCTCCCAGCACTAGGAAGGGCCCAAGGGCTGTACCGAGGGTGCCAAAAAGATGTACACACATTTTAAGAGATGTCATCTACGTATTCCTTTCCGAAGTCGAATTGAATTACAGCAGCAATATGTAGTATGACGTTCACTCAAAAGGTGGCGTTCATTAAATGAACACTAGTGTCACCATGTGACAGGCAGGGCAGTCACAGAAAATGGCGCAAGCACGGTTGTCATTGGAGGAGCGTGACCATTTGGAAGGGGTATTTGAAATCCGAGAACGTTGTTTGAGTTTTTTCCCACGTTCTCCTGACTTAACACCCCTTGACTTCTACCTGTGGGGGACCCTAAAGGATGTGGGATCCCGTAGAACACCGGCCACACTGGCGGGACTTCAGGAAGAAGTTGAAACGGCACGCGCAGTGATGCACGTGGACACTCTGGTCAGTGTTGCTCAACCAGTCATTGGCCATCGTCAGAAGCGTCTGGACGCTGATGGTGACCACTCTGAGCGCCGCTTGTCATTGCAGACGTCAAACGTGACTTGCCTTGGTCTTTCATTATTGGCATATATTGAGTATTACGATTTTAATACAGTTTCTTCCTTCCTCAAAATGCGTATGCATGTTTGTGGCACCCTCTGTGCGGGGTGAGCAGGAAAGGTTGCCCGCCAGGCGATGCTCCAGGTGGGGGAGCCTGGTGCAGAGGCCCGGGAGGGCGGAGCTCACTGAGCCCCAAGGAGAGTGAAGCAGCCACTGGGCCCGAGGCAGGGAGGGCGTGGCCGATGGCCGATGGGCGGGGCCCACCTCGCCCCACTCCAGGCCAGGCTCGAAGCAGCCATTGGGCCTGAGGCAGGGGGGCGTGGCCGATGGGCGGGGCCCCACGACACCTTGCACCGGCCCTCACCGCCCTTCCTTTGTCTTTGCCAGCACCACGCTCGCCCCTGCCCGGCCTGCAGCCTCATCGCCCGCTCCGACGAGCACCGGCCGCCCGTGCTGCCGGCCCAGGCGGCCCCGGCCCTGCGCCTGGGCGGCCGGTGGGTCAGCCGCGGCTGCGAGGTGCGGCCGGCCGTGCTCTTCCTCACCCGGCTCTTCACCTTCCACGGGCCCGAGCGCTCCTGGGAAGGGTACTACCACCACTTCTCGGACCCTGCCTGCCGGCAGCCCACCTTCACCGTCTACGCAGCTGGCCGCTACTCCAGGGGCACGCCGTCCACCAAGGTCCTTGGTGGCACCGAGCTGGAGTTCCAGGTCACGAGGGCCCGCGTGACCCCCATGGACCAGGTCACCACGGCCATGCTCAACCTCTCGGAGCCCAGCAGCTGCGGGGGCCCGGGGGCCTGGTCCGTGGGAACCGAGCGGGATGTCACAGCCACCAACGGCTGCCTGCCCCTGGGCATCAGGCTCCCCCACGTGGAGTACGAGCTTTTCAAGATGGGGCAAGACCCCCATGGGCAAAGCCTGCTCTTCATCGGGCAAAGGCCCATCGACGGGTCCAGTCCCGACACCCCGGAGAAGCGCCCCACGTCCTACCAGGCACCCCTCGTGCTCTGTGACAGGGGGGCCGGGGACTTCTCCGGACCCCCGCAGTACGGGCCTCTGCTGCAGAAGGCCCTCAGTGGTATGGGTCGGTGTCCTCAGGTGGCCCCTGTCCCCTCTCTGCTCCTAGTTCTCGCGCCGGCCTTCCTTGAGTGGCTATGAAGTTGGTCTTCCACCCCTCTGCCCCCAGGGACCCCTCCCAGTACAGACTCCATCAGTGTCCATGAGGAAGGCCACCTGTTTCCCTCTATCCTGCCACAGACAGCGGCCTGGCCACGTCTCCCCCATGGCCGGCGGCCGAGTCCTGACCCCGAGCCTGGGCGCTGTGGCAAGGTCCGCTGCTTTGAGTATCCCAGGCCGCTCTGGATGTTCACGGGCAGTTCTAGGACCGGCACTGGGGTGTGGGTCACACTGGGTCGCCCTGCCCGCCAGCACCCCCTTCTGTCCCTGCACCCTTGGGATTTTGTGCGACGGAGCGAGGTTCTGCAGGGGACACCGGTCTGCCCATCTGCGGGTTGTGTTTAAGGACCATTCATTCGAGGTTAGCGATGCTCTAACGGGAGCCATGAATGAGAAACGCCGCTTGCGGCCGTCAGCGCTCTGGCCCAGGGCCCGTCTCCTCGGGGCCGAGCTGGCTCTCTTGAGTCCTGACTGCCGGCATCTGCGTGCCTCTGCGAGTCAGGCCTCGCGCGGTGCCCGCTGCCTCCCCATAATCCGGCCCTCCCGGCTCGGCCCCCGCGCCCCCACCCAACCGCCCGCTCCGGGCTGGCCACTGGGGCGGGTCTTTGGAGGGAAGCGGAATTCCCAACCTTTGGAAAATAATTAATACGAATGATAGCAGTCACACCCACGGGCTGTCATTAGCCCTGCACAGCGTCCTCTGTCTTCAAGATTCCCTGCGCTTGGCTGACAGGCGGGGAGAAAAACCTACAAGAGCGTCTTTTGGGAGCACCCTAGGGAAAGGTCAGGGTCACCGGGCTAGAGGGTGGCATCCAGGGGAGGGGGCAGCCGCCCATCACGATGCCAATGTGCCAATGTCCCCCTCGGCTCGTCACCAAGGTGGGGACAGGCTGTGCCTCTCCAAGGTCCCTGCCTGTGTTCTCGGGGCCACATCTGTATGTCCTGAAATTAACCGGCGTGCTGGTGGGCACGGGTTTCCGGGACGTGGGGACCGAGTCCCTCCTGCCTCCGCCCGAGTCCCATCTCTGGCTCTCATCACAGATCTTGAACAGCCGTCGTCTGTGACGCTCCCGGAAGGAAACCCTTGTCCACTGTCCGATGGCGTGGGGCTCAGTCGGCCCTCTGAAAGTGCCCTGAGAAGAATGGGGAGCCACCAAGTGCATATCGGCTGTGGGTCTCAGAGCTACGAGTGTCCCTGGCGTATTCGCCAAAGGACAAGGAATCACGATTTACGGTCTCGGACGGCACCGGGGTGCGGAGGAGGGTGGGGGCAGCAACGTGTCCACGGCCGAGCAAGTCTCGTCTCGGAGGCTTGAAGCAAGCATGCCACCCTTTGTCATCCCATTCTTTTAATAAGATTAAACAGCCTGAAAAGGCTGTTCTTGCTGGTTGTGCAAGTCAGTCAAACAAATTAGGGTTGGAAGGAAGGCAGTGAAGTGTCTCCCAGAGGACGTGGGACACGGAGAAGCCCAGGGGAGGTCCCCGCGTGCTCTGCCGGCCGCCCGCCAGGGGCCACCAGCACCCTGGGACGATCCCGACGCCTGCACACGGGCGGCCACACCCCCGCGCCCGGCTGCTGGTCGGGGCCTCAGGGCCTTTGCACGCCCGAGCCGCTCCCGGCCTGACACCCCGCCGCCCCCGGAGCGTGGCTCTCTCTTTTCCTTCAAGGCTGAGACCCCACGTAGCCTCCTCAGGGGGCACCCCCCATCGGCACCCCCAGAAGAGCAGCTTCCTTTTCCCCGTGCTTGTGTCGGCCCCATCGCTGTGTTCTGGGTTTCCATGGTGTTTGCTGGTCACTGTCTGACCTGACCCCCCACATTTATCCTCGGGCGCCTCTGGCACGAACGTGCACGGGCAGGAGCAGGAGCGAGGTACAACCTCAGGAGACACGGCTGAGTGATCCCAGTTAATTCTCACCCCAGAACCTGTGAGGAGGTCACTGCCGTGTCAGGCGCAGCGTTCCTCGCGAAGGGCCGGGGTGGCAGTGTGGGGGAGGGCTGTGACTGCTTCTTGTCCACGAGGACATTATGGTCCGGGCCAAGAGGGGCTTCGCCCGAGCCCCCCAGAGCCTGAGAGCGGAGCTCCGTCTCAGGGGGCTGTCCAGGGCGCAGGTCCCCGCAGGGCTGGGACCCCTTGACCGGTCTTGGGGAAGCAGTCGGGGCTGCTGTGGACGAGTCAGTGTGGGGGCCGAGGGGACAGGTGAGACCTGCCGTCTCTGCTCCCTGTCGCCAGTCGGGCCCCTGCACGTCGAAGCGAGAAGGCTTTAATCGAAAGAGGGGAAAGGGAAAGGCATAGTTCTCATTCAAAACAAAACAAAACAAAATTAATGTTCTCCCTTGGATGTTCAGTCACGTTCAAGAGCGACGAAAAGCAGCGCTGCCGTTTATGACTTCACAGCGCAAGCTCCCGGGACGGGGAATGGGCTTTTTCCTCCACCTGTTTTTTTTTTAATAAAAAGTTCAAATTGTATACAGCTCTCAGAGGCCCATTAACTAACAGATGCTGGTTATCAAAAGAAGTTATTTCTTTGCTTTTTCCAAGCGAATGTGTTTAATCTCCCGGCGGTGCTGCTGGCCGCGGAGCAGCTCACGGTGACGGTGACGCACGAGGCCTGGCCGCCTGGGGCCGGTGACTCAGGCCGGAGGGAGGCTGCAGGGGAGGGGGGCCGGCAGCTTCCGGACGGAGAAGGGATCAAATTAGGGCCGCGGCACAGGCCGCCCACGGCCATCGGTGCAGCCCTGCGGGGAGGGGCCCTTTGCAGCTCTGGGGGCGACCCTGGGCAGCGGCGTGCCCCCTCCAGTGCACTCTCGATGGCCTTATGTGGCTGCAAGGTGGGCATGACGACGGGAGTAAATCAGCTGCCGGGATCCTGGAGGCTCACCCCGCTCCCGCCCTTTGCGCCTCCAGCCCCCACCCCAGCGGGTTGGCCTCATTCCCCTGCCACCTGCACGATCTGTGCCCGCCGCCCCCACCCAGCCACGTCCGCTCGGCACGGCGTCCACCCGCGTTGGAAAGGCCCTGGCTGTCCGTTCCCGGGTGTCCCCTCGGCCTCTCTCCTCTAGGAGTGCGAGTCCCGTGGCAGCTGGCCCCTCCGCCTCCTGCCCCACCAGGGCCGCCGGGGTGCGGAAGGCTCATGGCCGGCCTGGTTGAAGGACTGTGTGCTCCGTACTGGCCGGAGGCTCTGGACTCAAGCCCCAGGTGGCACCCGCTTACGCCAATGCTGGCTTAGAAATCAGGTGCCGTTACTCATTGTTGTTTTAAAATAAGATGGGCAGAGCAGAACGCAGAACTGTGAACTTGAGGACACCCGTGTTGTACTAGCCAGGCCCTTTCTAGGAAGGCCCTTGGGGACAATCGCTGTCCTAGAATAGAGGACCACAAAGGCTGGCACGGGGTTTCCTGAGAGTCCCCAGTTTCTTGTACCTCCAAGGTCAGGAAGATGGGGAGACCCTCAGCCTCACACAGGCCCCTCAGACTTTCTACCCCTGGCTGTGCAGCTCCCACTTCCGGTTCCTCACGGGTGAGATGAGCTGAAACCTGGTGATCGCTGCAGCCATCCAGCGCCCGCCCGGAAGGGGCCCCCCAGATTCAGTGGTATGTTCTCAGGGGAATGACTTGCAACAAAGGAACTCCCGGTGAGCACACATCTTTCTCCAGTGATATCATATTTATTTCCTAGGGTTCATTAATTAATACTCTACTCTTATTCCTACGTTTGGTATTTTTAAATAAAAAAACGTAAGTGGTCATTACTTCGGCTAAAACCACCCAAGCCAGTTTAGTGAGCCCTACGTGTGTGTACTAAGCACGCAGCATGTGCCGGGTATCGAACTGGGCGCCCTGGGAGGTGGCTGGTGGGACATAATTCCACCTCTGCCACCTTCTGAAGCCCCCGCAAATTATGGGGAAAGAACAAAGGAGACACAGAATCACGTGGATACGCACAAAAGGAGAAGAGAGCCCAGCCAGTGAGAGCTGTCGGCAGAATTCTGGCCTCCGGAAGGCTGACGGGCGCTGCACCACTGACAGCAGATCACGGGAAGAAAGAACAGGTGCTGGTCGAGAGGCAGCACTCCAGGACCCGGCTACTTGTACCCCCAAAGCTTAGGCATCGGTGGCCCAAGGCCCCTGAAAGGCGGGAGAGCAGTGGGCTGGAAACAGATCCGTTGAAAGTCTATAAAGGGAGTTTTACCCCGAGACCCTGTCTCTCACTCCCGCAAGAAACTGGATGTTGTGTCCGGAGATCCTTGGATTCGGAGACCATGCAGGGCAAGGTACCAAGCTGAAATCAGTTATTAACAATAAATCAAACTACACATTCAACAGTGAGGTTGCACAGCCTCTTTCTCCCGCACGGATGGTGGCCGAAATTCCTCTCCGGAGAAAGGAGCCCAAGCTCAACCAGCTGTGGATACTGACAGCCAGGAAATCCCTAAGTAGGGGTCCATTAGGTCCCGACCCAGTTAGCCTCCATAGAAACCCATCATCCAACAAAGCCCAGCCACACACAGGCCGCTGCGCATCCACTTTTTAGTGCCTCACTCATAAACACGTGAGGACATTAAGGGTCACGAGGACCTGGAGGAAAGCCTCCAGCACGACAGACACCGGGTTCCACAGTGTGCCTGCTAGGTAAAAGATAATGCAGGCGACAGAACAACAACTGTACTATCCTCAACAAGCAGCTTGCTATAAACAGATAAGTGGGAAAGAAAGAATTCTAGAAAATTATAAATAGAGTAGAATAAAAGCAAAAGAAAATTGAAATGGAAGACCTTCCCCCTAGCAATAAAAAAAGCCAGAAGGGTCAGGCATTAACATGGCATGGGACTGGGGCGCGGCTCCAGACACTGGCGATCGGTGGTCAATGCTTTCGGAATCTTCAGAATAGCTTCCAACCTTGATTTTTATACCCAGGGCAACGATCCATTCAGTGGGCGGCCAGCACAGAACATTTTCAGATACATAAAGTTCTCAGGAAAATCATCTCCCACATACTCCTTTCTTGGAAACCTGCGAAAGCGGAGGCTCCACCAGACACGAGGTAGTAAAACAAGAAGGCGGCAGAGTTCCAGAAACAGGGGATCCAGCCCAGAAGAGAACAAAACGAGCTCCCAGGGTGACCGTGAAGAGAGGGTCTTGTGTGCAGTGGGTCTAGAGAGTAACACGAGAACACAGAGCTCCAGGAGGGTCCTCTCAGGGGGGAAAAGACAGAAAAAGCACAGATTACCTGACGTGTGAATGTCCTGGAGGGATTTACACTTGTGTGAGAATCTGGGGCTGAATGTATGGTAGGTCCGTAGGGAAGGGAGCAAACAAAACACAAGACTGAGTAAGTCCGGGCGTGGAGGCAAGTCCCTAAGGAGGTGTCTGTATAAAAGGGGAAGGGAAGTGTGATCACAGGACATAAAGGCTCAGCTGGGGACAATGTCTAAGTAGTCTTGATGATGCAAAAGGATCGTGACACAGCCAGGAATCGCGACATACCACTGTGAGAGGGAGGGGTGGAGAGAGGGATTATTAGAGCTAAATCCTTTCCTTCCTTAGAAGGACATCACTAGACAGTATCTAGAAGTGAAAAAATCAAGAAATAGCAGAATAGCCACATTATTCAGAAACACGGAGGTTCTTCCAGGAGAAACACAGTGCCGACATGGCTGCTTCGAGGGAGGCAGAGTCCAGGGTGACGGGGGCTGGCTGAGCCCACGAACCATCAGAACTCCGGGTGACCCTTGGACCACACTGGTTCGTGCTGTGCGGGTCCACTGCTATGCGAGTTTTTTCCAATAAATGCTGTAAATGTACTTTCTCTTCCTTAGGATTTTCTTCATGACGTTTTCTCTAACTCACTTGACCGTGAATACAGTGCATAGGACATACAACATACGTGTTAATCGGCTTTATAGTACCAGTAAGCCTTCCAGTCAACGGTTGGCTATTCGTAGTTGAGTTCTGGGGGAGTCAAAAATGACAACACAGGTTTCCGACTGCACAGGGGTTGGCACCCCTAACCCCCGTGTCGTCCGTGGGTGGGTCAGCTGTGTCCGGATGTTTATACTGTGCACGTGGGATGCTCTGGTCAAACGTAAAACTAAAAATAACTGAAACAAACCCAACGACAATGAAACCTAGACCGTCCCCCAAATCGCTTTCAATGCAGTAAAGGGCGGACTATGGGTAAGAGGGTTCAGACCCTCCGGGGGGGAGGGGGCGGGGAGGGTTGTGTAGAGGGTGCCAGCGTCACCGAGCAGCGACTGCCAGCTAATGAGACAAGACGGCATTGAGAGTCTGTGCAAGTCGGCTCACTGTCAACATCAGAGACTGAGGGAACCACCAGAAGAAATAACCAAATTGCGACCAAGGACGGGGCCACAGCCCTTCCTCACACAGGGACTGGATGGATATGCTCCGAAGGTTCTGCCATTACTAACAGGAAACACTAGGTGTCGGAGTCCCATTTAGGAGCAGGACCATGAGAGGGGGACACGATGTGACAGTGGGTCTTGTCTTGACTTTAAAGAGTCTCCCGCCCCTCCTTCCATTCACATTTTCTCCACATTTTTGAAGCGGCATAAAGGTACATTTTTCAAAAAGTCCACAACACTGATTTTGTGTTTCTCTAAATTTTTACTGTTCCTTTTTTTTAAAAGTGATTTTAGCAAATGTTGCCAAGAAAATAGAAACAAAAGTTGTACTTAAAACAACAACAAAGGAAGCCTAGACACGAAGTGCGACCCTCGAGGGCATTTCCCGGCTCTGACAGGGCGCCTCACCCCCGTGGTGGGGCGCGGGCACTTCCCCAGGAGGCAGCTTTGCCTTCCCGCGCTCCGCCGAAAGGTAACGCGGAGCCGCGTGGGTACGTCCTCCAGCAGCTCCTCCTGTCTGCAGAGCTCTGACTTCACAGCTCAGATTTTAGCCTTTACAAACTACCAGCACTTTCAGGCCCTCTCACGGAAACTGCCCACGGCCTGTGGTGCTGCCTCCCCACGTGTGCCCTCAGTGAACAGCACAGTCACAAGGACCCCTGGGCATGCGAGCGTGACAAGATGCGTGGACACTACGCGCCAGTGAGGTGGCTACTAGCAGTGGGGGAGAATCAGAGCTCCCCTGGTTGGTCAGAGAGGGGTATTTTCCACAGGCAACCCACTGCTATCCCCTTTGCTTCCATTTTCCTGTGAGAATACCGTAGTTTTCCAGGTATAAGTGACACTTTTGTCCAAAATTGTTAGACCAAAAATTGGGTGTCATCTTACACACAGGAGTGACCAGCTGATACTGATTTCTTAATGTTGGGTTAGAAAAGTAGGGGTCGTGTTATACACAGGAGCATCTCCTACACGGGAAAATACGGTAATATAGACCCCCGTGTCCACGTTCCTAAGCACGTGGCCTTAGGATCTTTGCCTTTCTGCTGTGGTCATCAGCCCTTGGTGTGGTAAGCCTGGGTTTCCTTTGACCTTATTTCGCTCCAGACCTTCCTGAGTGCTCAGCTGGCCTTGGCACATCTCAAAAGCTGCTGGACCTCACTCGAAGAAATGCGAGTTGAAACTGAGAGACCACAGGCACATTTCAGGTGAGCAAAGACCCAAAAGGTAGACAAGGCAGCATGCTGGAGGACTGGGAACGCAGAGAGTGGGGTGCCGGGAGCTGTCCCGTCCTCCCCAGAAGGGGACATGGCAGTCATCGGCCAATGTCAGATGCAGGCACCCTTTGACTCAACGGCTCCTCTCCTCGGAGCTGCCCTACGGTGCCGTCACTCATTCACAGGGCTGCTTGCTGCAGCTGTGTTCGTAGCAACAGGACTAGAAAGTACCTGAATGCACCTCAGTAGGAGGGCGGGTTCAGTGAATGATGGGCGCGTCGCACAGGAAGACTACAGAGCCGTTAAGAAGACACGGGGACATGAAATGATCTCCCAGATACGTCACAAAGTCAAAATGCAACACACGGCACAGAGGGTGGGTGTGTGCTGCCGCCCGTGGGTACGAAAACACAGGGCTGTGCACGCACAGACACTGTGCATGGAGGACCTGCAGAGACAGACCAGAAACAGGGAATCCGGAGGAGGGGTGGGCTTGGCAGAACCCTGATTTCGTGATGTCTGTCCTCTGGTCTTCATGAAGTCATACTGCTTGCACGGAGTTCTTTGCCAAAAGAAGCTAACATGTCTTTTTCATTAATATTTTAACAAGGTAACAGTGTAAGATGGAGAACGGTCAACCATTGCTGAAGACAGCAGCCACCCCACCTTGCAGACTTAGAAGCAAATGACACGAGTGAGTAATTCGTAAATCCATGACAAGTGATTCCCCGCCCCCCCCCCTCAACAGGAGAAGAAGGGCTGCGGGTCTGGGCCCCACGCTGAAGCTCGCTGGGAAGAAGTTTCCCATCAGTAAAATGAAGAAGTTGACCTAGCCATCCCTTCAGTCTGTTTTCTGGCGTAAACTATCTATGATGTTTCATTTAGAGCAATTTTATGTTCCTAAGCAGCAGCGAAATGGCCTCTAGTATGTTCTCTAAAGCAGATCTAAATGCTTTTAAACCCTCCATTCAAAATAATTTTGCACGGAAGCATCCTTTCAGTACACGCAGAGCGCGGGGTTTCGTGAGCCCCGCACGGAGAGCGCCGGGGTGGGAGCCTGGGCTCCGCAGGGCGGCCGGCGGCAGGCCGACACGGAGCATGTGCAGACAAGCTGGGAAAGGCCCCTTCGACGTGGACACGGCCGAAATCGCATCTCCTCCGCTCCGGGAAGTGCAGCCAGCCGTGACAGCACGACCTGATGACCCATCAGGTCACCAGGGGGTAGGCCAGTGAAGAGTCCCCTCCTGCGGCCACTTTCAAATGATTCCCATGTCCAGACAGGAAATGCAACTTAAAATGCACCGAAGAAAAGTGACACGAACTAAAGCCCTCGAACACACCTCCTAAAAGACGCGACCCACTGAAGCCAGCATGACACACTGCGGAAAGAGCTGGAAAGCAGGGCGGGAGCGACGTGCGTCACTGAAGCCCCTTCTTCACTCAGAGAAGGGGGTGAGGCGGGAAGGGGGCCGTCTGCACAGACCGTTGTGCTTTTCTGACAGGGAGTTCCAGAGAGCGGCAGTTTGTTAATCGTCTGGAAACAGGACACACTGGCGGCGGGAACGGGAGGGCGGCTCCTGTGCGTCCCCGGCCCTGCGCGCAGCCTGAATCCCGCCACCGCTTTGCGCATGACAACCGCAGACGGGCACGCGCACGCCCTTCCCAGCGCCGCGCGCAGCCCCGCCCCAAGCCGGGGCCTGAGGACCCGCAGGCCGCAGTTTCCGTGCGCGTACTCTCAGGACCACAGACTAGATCCTGACCTTGAACCTAAGTGACAGAGTCAACGCGACAACAGTGGGACGCGCGCGGCACTCGACGGTAGGAGCTGAATCTGGTTTACTTCTCAAACGCAGGGACATGGCAGAGGGTTCGGGAAGGGGCCCCGGCCTGGTGCTGATTACACGGGACGCCCTCGCGTCAGCGTGAGAAACACGCACGTTGAGGTGCCGGGTGCTTCGATCACAAAGCGATGCGTCTTCGGTAGCACTAAGCCTTTCGGTATCTGCTTTGTCTCCTCCAGTACGTGGTCACTGAAGGGACACAAAAAGGTAACGTGTCCGTTCCAGCCAGACCCGGCCTTGGGTGCCAGCCACGCCGAGCTCCACGCCGGGGCTCATTAGAATGCAAGTGGGGGTCCACAGCCTTGCCCACGGGCATCGGGGCTGCACCCACATCCATTAGCCAAATGATTAAATATACATCAACCCTGGGGTGTAATAAAGTAATTGTAACAGGGCATTGTCACAGGATCAATGTTTCCTGGTTTAAAAATAAACATTAACATTTATCCAGCAGCAGACCCTTATACCACGGTACTGTTTTATGCAACGGACATCTTTTCATCGAAGCAATCCGTATGGTGGCAGCGTTCCAGGGTATCATAATTGCAAATATTTATGGCAAGTTAGATAATAGCTGTATTTTGTGGCTAGCTTTTTCCTTTCTATGCCGACATTTTCTAATGAATTAATTCCGTTAAGAACAAAATCTGAAGCAATTATATTAAGCGGGACAACCTCTCACCCACCCCGACCAGCTCCGCTTTTAATTATGATACACAACTGTCTATGTGTATTCATGTCTCCTAAAGTTCTCAGAATCCCTCCGTAATGAAAATAAATGGAAACGGAGCCTTAACTTGTCAGTGGCGTAGAGCTAAACACACCCCTCAGAGGGAGGTAGGGGTCCCTCAGCACAGGGTGGGGGTGGCCTCATGCACCCCGACGAACGCGTGCTGCTTGCAGCAATGGGATCTGAGTGAGGGGTGACAGGGTGTGTCAGTCGAGCCCAAGACCCATTTCCACAGCCTCCGAGTTCGCCTCTCCACAGATGCTCTGCTGCTGCTACCTGCTCCCTTCCATCATTTCTGGGAGAAACGCAGCCTAATTGGGGGAGAGGTCTGAGGCCAGCAGCGGGGCTGTTTTTAAACCTTGGCAGGCCACGGCAGGCCGCAGCTGTGAAACCCGTTCTAATGGGGCGGCCATGCCCCCCCATTTAATTTACAGGTTCTGCAAGGCCTCAGGAGCAAGCTCGCTCACCCCCACCTTGCCGAGATGGGCCACTAAGCTGCTGCCGCCCGCCCAAGCTGCGCCTGGGGAGCAGAGATCCCGGGGAGCAGAGATCAGCAGGCAATGGAAAAGGGGAAATGCACATTTCTGCACTCTCAAGTGTGCTGTTTCTGAAAGGAAAAGGAGACGTGTGTGAACGGGAGTCCTGACTCTCGCCACGTTATCTCTGAAATAACTGCATGAGGCCTGCAGGCAGCAAATGCACAAAGGTGTCTGCCGCTCAGAGGGCCTGAGGCCGGTGGTTCACGGTCACCTTGGAGTGGTCCACAACGGACACCGGGTCCTAGTTCGTTGACTCGAAACCTTCCAGCAGGATCTGCAGGGCAAGGGGTGAACGTCACTTTCTCTAAAAGGTTCCTAGCAGAGCAGCTCTGTCTGCAATCAGGCCTGGAAACCTGGGGGACCCCACTTCATGTGGGGCGTGTGGGGTCCCCACAGCCTGATCAGATGTGCGTGCCGTGAACTGGAGTCACCCATTGACTCTGCAGGGACATGCTACATGCAACCCCACTTCTGCTGACCTGTGAAAGCGCACCCCTTCAGCCAGAGCACACAGGGCGCGGGCTGGAGCCTGGACCCCCCGGAGCACTTCAGATCCCTCCCAGGTTCACGTATCGGATTTTGCTGTGTACGATGCGCACTGCTTGGCCCGAATTTGTGAGGGGAAAATAAGGGTGCGCGTTACACGTGGGTAGTGCTCATCCCGTATCTCTATCAATGTTTCTCATTCTTTTATTTATGCTTGTGAGTTAACAGCGTCACTCCAGAAAGGGATGATGATGTCCATACGCAAAATAACACCCTAGAATACGGCCATTGGTCTGCAGCCTCTCAACCTGTCAGTAAACGAGCCCGTTACGGCCCCATGAGGAGCGCGTGCAGGTCGTGCACACGGCCGGCTGGTGACAGTGAACACCCACAGGCAGACTCGGGAGAGCAGCCACAGCCCAGGGGTGTGACTGCATCCTAAGAGCGTGGAGCGGTGTCAGGAAGGAGGTGGGGGTGAAACCGTGTAAAAGATGTGGCATCAGCAATGCCACGGACGGCACTGAGGACGGTGACATTTACCGGGATGAGGAGAGTGACCCTTCAGAAGACACCAGTGATGGAGAAATTGAAGACGATACCGCTGAGACTGACGGGGACGACGAGTTCTTGGCCTTCTGTGATGCGTCAGTGCCATAGACTCGTGACCGTCAAGTTTCTTGTCCCTTGTGTCTGTGCTTGTGTTTTGTAATTATTTGTCACATAAAATTTCTTGTACCATCCTATGTTAAGAATACATGCTAAAATTCGTTTATAATACAAAAAAAAACAAGTACCTAAACAGAAACAAAATTTTGCATTAAAAAATTAAAGATTGTTTCCCGAAAGGTTGGGCCAAAAATGTGGTTGTGCATTATACATGGGGGGCACTCACACCCAGCAAAACATGGCGTTCTTTCTCCCCCTCCTCTAGCCAGGTGGGCTCAGCAGGAAGGCACAGGGGAGGCCACTCAGGGACCCAAACCCCCAGCAGATGCCCTTCAGTGAACGGCCATAGCCAGCAGCAGAAGCAGTGGCCTCTCCACGGGAGGGGGCCTTGGAGGTTAACATTACTCGTGTGTTCAAGGCGACTTTGCCGCCCAAGTCCCATCGCTCTCGTTTTTTTCCCTAAACCAAGAATTTCACAAAAACCAGAACCAAAAAATTTGTAATTGGGCCAGTTCTTTAGAGAAGGAATTGAAAATGGCAAATGGCATTGTATTCTGGCATGGATTCAGAGTTTGCAAATTAGAAAGATTTGTGTGTGCAAAAAATATGGGCATCATTTGAACAATGTGGCGCTGCTTCCATATGGCACATAAGCTACACACACACACACACACACACACACACACACACACACACACAGAGCTTGCTTTCAAATTAATGTGAAAGGCTATTTAGCTCCGAGCTAACACCGCATTCAGTTCTATCTGACTCAACACAGCCCGCAAGTCCGGCCCCGGTGTCTTCCACGGCAGTGCTGTTCCTGGGGCTGGTTTGGAAGCGTTTAGGTTTCCGTGGATCACTGGTGGTTCTTCATTTGTTCCCCCTTCTGTGTTATGTACGTATAAGCCATCTCTCTGGGCATAAACTGTCCACCGGTAAAAATCAATTTTGATTTTATCAGTATTTATTATTGCTTGTGCCAGCAGTTTAGAGAACTAGAGAGGGAAAAAAACATGCAAACTAGGAAGAGGAAAAGCATTAAAGCCGGGTCCTCACACCTACAAATAACACTGCCTGCTGTCTTTATGAGGTATTTTTGTGTCATGCTGAGGAAGCTTAAATGATCAATTTAAAAATTCAATCAATAAAAATTTCCGGGACTCTGTTATTGCTTACAGCTCTTAGTATGTGCGAGCTCGGTGGCGGGTGTTTCTAACACAAGGGCACCCCTGTCCGAGGCGCGGGGGGACCGGGAACCAGGGCAGCAGGCACGAGGGCTCACGGCCAGCAGGCGCCGTAGGCAGCCCCCGCCTCGCTCGCTCGATGCCTGCTTATTTACGCCCGTTACCTGCCTCAGCCTCTCAGGACCGCAGAGACCATGCACGAGGATCACACACCCACCTCTGCCTGACTCGCATTTCCTCCTCTTCAGTCCTTCCAGAAAAGACCCTCCAAATGTGCATGCTTCTCCAGGTTCAAGATCTTGAGTGCTGATGGCTCTTCCAAGTGGCCCCTGCAGCTCAGTACATCCTCTACTGACCAGGGTGACTTACAGGGCAGCCCACCTTCCCTCCAGACCTCCCCACCCTCCCTGGGGAGTTCCCTCCTTCCACTCCATCAAAAAGGCCCCCATCCTAGACTGAGCCGCTAAGAGGGAAGAGTTTACAGGATGTTTACTTAGAAAAAGACACAACTGAGGGTTGAAAAGTTGGCTCTTTAGCTAAAAACGCCCACATCCCCCGAGAAGCGCAATACTTGCTCTAGACTGTACACAAAATAGCCCATTATGTGCAAAGGCCCCAGACACGGGCTTGCCAGGCACTCCTTTTAAGCCCCGAGTCCCTCAGGGTGGCCCCAGCAAACCCCAGACTCCCAGGCCAAACCCCGCCAGCCCTGTCCCGCGGGCCGCAGCTCCGAAGAAACGGGAGCATCTGCGGGTTCCTGGGCGCTGTCCTCTCCAGGCCACGAGCTACGGGAAGCTCCGAGACACCCGTGCTGCTCCCTGCCCGGGCAGGAAAGGACCGACAGGAGGCACGTGCCGCACAGCTGTCTGACCCTCCCGTTCACACCTGGGCCGACCGGGGACTGATTCGCCCCTGGGCAGCTGTCCACGTGCACCCGTGCAATGCACCCCGAGCACGGGGCCGTGGCTGAGCGCGCGCTCCGCTCCGCGTTAACGGGAAGCACTCGGGGGAGAGCCACCTTTACACGAAGACGGGCAGTCACTCCCGGAGACCAGCCGGAGCCCTGCACCTCCCGTCTGCAGGTCCTGACACATCACCAGAGCCAGGAGCTGAGGCCAGGCTGCCCCGGCCGGGCTCGGGGGGACGTGACTCGAGGCGCACGACTTCCAAGAACTGTCTCCCTGGGGACGTTTGTCTCTTCCAGCCCACAGACACACGGGAGCCGTGCTCAGCATGCCTGTCCCTGGTCTCTTCTGTGCACTCCATGACCCAGAGGGAAGGTCCCTTTCTACGGCAGGATGGGGCAGTGGGGGGCCAAGGGTGACCAGTTGCTCCACACTCCGGAAGTTCTGTTTACGCTCAGGTGAAGCTGACCCTTCCTGCCAAATAGATGCCATTTACATAATTAAGCCCATCTATGTTCTTGCTGATAGGGCGCATTTTAAAATCAGCCTTCCAATGTCAAAATATTAATGACAATGATAAAAAGAACAATCCCCCCCATTTAGCAAATGTGACAAAAATGACAAAAGAACTGTTAATTTTGGGGCTTTAATTTTTTTAAGATGCTACATTGTCAAACAGAATTGGATTGGTCTTTTCCGTCATAAAACTAATTCACAGTCAAACTGTCAACGACTGCCTGATGGGTTATCTGAGGGGTCTCCCGCACCCCCGTCCCACCCCGGCCCGGCCGGCTCCCTCTCGGACCACGCTGCCAACTGACTTGCTCACCCTGACCCCCCGGCGAGGGCCGCACGGGGAAGGGTCAGGCCCACCTTGGGCGGAAGTGCTGGAAGGGACAGTGGGGGGGGGGGGCAGGAAGCGAAGAAACACTGCAAGATGAGCGCGCCTCCTCCATGACGAAGAGCAGAGTGGACTGTCACTACTAAAAAATGGCCCTCCCTGTGGTAGCTGTTGTTTATTTACACAGAAAAGTGCTTCCTGGCAGCTGTTCCCCCAGGTTCACACACACCACACTTCTGGAAGGTACGCCAGGCCCAGGCCCTCGGGGCAGAAGGGCCTGGGACCCTCCACCAGCAGCAGTGTCAGCCTCGCCCACCGGCGTCAGGTGGCTCGGGTGACTTTTAGGCCACAGCATTAATTACAATCTTGTGACAGTAAGAGAACATGAGATGAAATACATTAAATAAGTTAAATATGCATTAAACATCTCTGAATAACAGTTCAATCTCACGACATGAACCAACAGTAATTGAGCTTGGTCCCTGTAAGAGAACAAAGCCTTGACTTTTATTTCCAAGGGGTGGGTTGGGTCAGTCAGTCCACAGACGCCTCCCTCCTGACAAGCAGTCTGACGCCGCTGCCACCTCGTAGTTCCTTCCGGCTCCGACTCTGCTCGTTGTCCCGAGGAGCTGCCGGCCGAGTGTGGAGAAGCAACCCGGGGAGTAGGTGAGCAGCGCGGGGGTTACTGCGTGGCAGGGGGCACCCCCACCGCGCGGGGCTCCAGCTCGGAGGGCCAGCACTCGCAGGCGAGGAAGCGTCGTGCTCAGAGCGGTCACCCAGCAACATTACCGAGGCTACAAGTGGTGAAACTGACATTGCCGACGTGCCATTATCGTGTCATCATGGTTCCCTGGTCATTAATAAGGATCAGTCTTCTCCCCCAATGATTTACTACCCATTTTGAACTTTCTAAAAGATCGTGACATTAGGTTATATTCACGTGCGCGCACGCACTCGCACGCACAGGGAGGGGTGATTTAAAGGCAAGACCTGTGAGATATCATCAGACGCTAATTTCTTTTTGTACACGGTTATGATAAATTTGAACCCCACGCCATGGCGGCCCCCGCAGCCCCCAGCCGCCCCCCACGCGCGGCCTCTACAAGGCGATCTTCCCTATGACCACGCCGACGATGAAGAACAGGACCACCAGCGCCAGGAGCCGGCTGCTCAGGCCCTCCTCCTTCCCGGCCGCGGCCAGCGCAGGAGCGGGGCTGTTGCTCTGTGCCGTCTTCCTCACCCGAAGTCCATCTTCTTCCTACGGGAGCAAATGGATGTTTCAGAGACGGTCTGAGGCACCAGAGGGGCGTCCACACAGCTCAGCAGGGTGGAGGGTGGGCCGGATACCCACTCTCAGACCCCCTTGTGCAGCTTAGGAGGGGACTGGCTTGGGGACTGGCTCACTGCCGGGAGCCCCTCGCTGCTGGTTACCTGCCTGCACCGCACACCTAAAGCAGGGCGCCCCTCGGGTCCCCAGGACCTAGAGGAACGCTCCTAAGTCGGGCCAGCGCCTTCCCAGCGGCTCTTCTCCCACGTCCCCCTCCAAATCCCATCCCTCCTCCCGCTCCTGACCAGGCTTCCCTCCTCGAGACATCAGTTCCTGAAGTAACAGGCACTCCCACGGCATGACTACGAACAAATCACACCCAAGTACACAGTGGGGGACCTAGAATTTGCAAATGCAGAGCTCAGTACATAGCTGGTATCTGATGAGTTATGTGTAGACTACTGGATTTTCAATATTCAAATAACGTGCTATTTGGAATATTAAAATGTGATTTAACTTGATGCATGCATCTCAAATGTTTTCTACTTAATGTATGGCTTTCCCACCAAAGCAGCAAAACATTCTCTGTCATACACACAAACACACTTGGCCACGTGTCACCCACAACTACATAAGATGTGTAGGGAGCAGGCTGTCTCGGGCCTGGCCGGGTGCATGCACCAGCTCGGTCTCTGGCTTAGCGCCCCATCTGCTCCTCCTCAACCCCACATGTCAGCCACCCTGCACTGGCCCTCCTTTTCCTTCAGTCCCTTCACACCCACCAAGTGCCCAGCAAATCCCGGCCCAGCAGCAGCCAGCCCGTTGAGCTGACGCTGCTCGGCCATCGGGGCTGCCTCTGTGGGACCTCTCATCACAGGGGCTGCCAGTCTATGCCAGCGTCCGTGTCTCCCCTGGCCCCCCTGTTAACAGGACGCTAGCTCCTCGAGGGCAGGACTGCTCATGTCTGTCCCCACCGTGCTGAGTACATGGTGGAGCCTCAGGAAATTTGTTGGCCAAATAAAAGAATGAAACAACACAAAACAAGAAATCAGTGTTTGGCAGGATAAAGAATCTTTCAGTGTCAAGATTGGTCTGATAATATTTTAAAGATATTCTGCTCATGGGGCATGGCCAATATCGCTACACAGTGATAAATGACTAGTGTTATTCGATTTACTTTAAAAAAAAAATGGGCACAGCAAAATCCAGCATTTATTTTATTGGGTTTATATAAAAGCTATTTCTACCTATTTATCACTTTAAACGGCACAGAACTCTATTTCTGAAGAGAAATACACTCAAGAAGAAGCTTTAGGCATTATCTTAGATTTTTCGCCAAAAAGTAAAGTGTCAGCCCCGTAATTTACTTGATACTAAAAGAAGTTACTGAATGAGGCAAATCAGGGCCGCAGTGAGGACAGACGCCATTCCCAGGCGCTGTCAGCTGTCCCACACAGAGCACACTGTCAGGGCAACGGGAAGGGAGAGGCAATCGCAATGACCCTGTCACGTGTACCTGGAGCCACGGCAGTTAGAGTCGAAAACCTATTACGTGGCTGGGGGGCACGATCAAGATGAAGAGAATGGATCAGCCTCAAAACTCAAGCTGCAACACAGGTTCCTCAGATCAGAGATCAGAAACGTTCTCTCCAGCCGTGTCAGAGACAGACATGCTTTTAAAGCTGGAAGGGGCCCGAGAGGTGTTCTGCTACTGCAGGTCCAGGACACAAATTCAGACCTAGTTCAAGGTGACTAGTCATTTCCACACCACCACAGGCCTCCAAGGCCAGAGGGGGGCCCCCTGCCTGCCCAACCCCCCGCCGCCCCGGTACAACCTGGCCCTCCAGCACCAATGCCAACCAGCACGTCCACAAGCTGGACTCTGGTTTCTTCCATAACCTCCACCTCTCTACTCGGACAACTTCCCATCTCTAATCGCGTTACCATGTTCTCAGTGGGACGAGAGCCTTTTGCCCACACCTATTTAGAATCTTCAAAAATCAGAATTATTTACCTGTTAAAACAGAGTACAGGTAGTTGCCCTCTTAAAAAAAAATTCGCATCCCGTGGAAAGAGAGTGCGGATTTGAAAATGCGAATTCCAAATAACCACTGCAGCTTTACTTTGGGTCTCAAAATTTATTTTCGATGTACACTAATGGAGAATGGTTTGTATTTTTTAACAAGGGGACAAGAGCTTAAATAGCTGAGGAAACTTCTGCTGAAGGGACACAGGTTCTTGACTGAGGGGGTGGGGTTGTTCGAGGGCCCCTTTGAGAACTTGACGATGGCTATGGGAGCTCTCCCTGGGAGAAAAACGTGTAAATACAAAACCACTCTACAAATTCTGGGGTTCATCAACTTCGCCGCCCAAGACCCTAGTGAAAAAGCCCCGCTTGCTGCAGATTATCAGAAAGCAAAACGGCATTACCTTGAACTGCCTGTTCTCCTCCCGTAGCCTCTGCAGTTCACCTTGCAGCCTCTTACACTCTTCCATCACCTTTTTAACTTCAGTGTCATCCAAAGAAGGACTCAGAGATTTAGACACCACTGGTGTTTCTGTCTTCGATGCAGTTGTGGATATAATTTTATTTATTTCTACATCATGCTGTTCAGAAATAAATGAAAGCCCAAGTGTCACCAACTATGTAATAAAGGACTTCTTTTTACGCAAAGTAAAGTATAGGGTCCGGCAGAAGTAACGTGACTGCATCACATAAGATGGACAGCAATTTGAACGTTTCACTTCAAATGTCATACAGTGTGCTTGAGTGTGATATTGTTATGTTACAGAATTACACGCTTATGGTTTTGTAATAAAAGATTTGGTATAGATGGCCAGCTCATAAAAAAGGGGCGTCATTTGTGCCGGACCCTGTAGTTCTCAGCCACCACCATACGTGGTAGCGTTTCATCCACACTGTAGTATGTCACATTTGTTTTATAAATGGATCACTTTATCTAGTATCTTAATGATCTAAAAGCAACTGGGCCCCAGATATTATGGAGAAGGGCAAGTAATGAGGTTCAGCCGAGACTAATACTTCAAAGAAAAAGCACTATGCATATTGTATTATCAAATTCCTGCCATGCAAAAAATTAGCATACTGTGATTGTGCAAGCTCAGGAATTATTAGCCACAAATTACTGTCACCATGAAGATCTGAACGTCCCCAGAACTGGCTGGGCAGGGTGGGAAGCCAGGGAGGGCACAGGGCGTTTATTTCACCATCTCAGAATTCGGAAGTTGGGATGCAGGTGAGACAAGTTCAGTGTCTGCAGTATTTCAGTCTGCTGCCCAGACCGTGCTGTGGAGCCCTTCTGAGAGGCCGTGGGGGTAGGAGCGTGGAGGCGCTCAGGTGTCCTGGGGACTAAAACAACTGGGATCACTGCCCTGACTGCGGACTCCTCATCTAACTCTACCCTCTTTTCCAGATGAGAAGAGTGAGGCAGGATCCAATCTACAAAGCTCACAGATCAGAGCGAGGACCAGAACACAGGTCTCACAGCTTCCAACTGACCTTCCCAGGACACCTCGTACAAACTCAAAGGAAGAGGGGGACAGCAGCACCCAGTCCCTGAGCAGAAGGGACACTAAGCAGCTCTGACACAAATTGGCAGCATTCCTGAAGATCATTATGGAGAATATTAACAGAGTGTCTCAGAGCATTTCTAGTTCCCCACTCCAGCCACTAACAGCCAGGGTAGTTAATATTCTGCCTGTGTTTCACACTGTGTCTTTAATGCAATTTAAGCTCTTCTGACTAGGTGGAAGGGAGCTCTGTACTGCATTCCAGACGCAGTCTTCTGTCTTCCGCTGATCACACATGAGGGCCACCGGCCAGCTTACCCCGGTTTACAGCAGAGAAAGGGGAGCGGACAGCCTGGAGGAAGTCGCTCTTCTCCCTCACCCCTCCAGGCATCACAGGAGGCGGTGCACAGTGGGGCCTGTGTGGCCATGTCTGGGGACATTTTTGTTTGTCACAGCTGGGGAAGGAGGGTAGAGAGGCCAGGCACCGTACAAGGCCTAGTTTAGCCCCCACAGCAGAGCATAGATACTGCGGGTGAGAACCCCTACTCTAACAGCAGGTCTGACAGAGGAGGGAGGTGGCCTGAGGGGACAAAGAGGTGGTGCGGGGGCAAAGAGGTGGTGCTGGGGCAAAGAGCAGACCGGAAAGGCTCCATCCAGGAAGCACTTCCTAAAGCAGAACCTAAGCGCTTGTTACCACCTGTCTGTCAAGCACCCCGATAAACGGCAGACTGTTCCCTGTTTTCATCTTACCCCGCTGGACAGCAACCCACAGCCGTGCCAAGTCAAAGGCGCCCTTTGGGACTTATAATACTCCAACAGCCAACAGCTGCACTTTGCATGGGGAAAACGGTTTCAATTAGCTGTCTTTCTACAAGTCTTTCAAAGGGTGATTTCGTGAGGGCACACTTATTTGTTGACTTCAGCTTATTTTTTTCTTCATGCATCAGAAGAAGGAAAATAATTTGCCAACTTAAATCTTGGTTTTGCAGGAGATGGTATGTAAATAAGTATCAGCTTGCAACATTCAATTATTGTTAACTATAAACATACTTACTGGTTTATCATTTTCTGCTGGCAATTCAAACACACATCTAAGTTTTGAATCCATAAGGTCTTCCGGTTTTGCCTCCTTCCACTAAAACAATTTAAATTTAATAATCAAGATATTATAAAGCTGCTGGAAGAATAATTTTCTTCCTATAACTGACAATTTCATAAAAATACTCTTAATGAGAAAGCCCTGATGTGTATCAAATAAAGAACTTAAGTCTGCTGAGATTTCAATATTTTCAACATGACAAGATTAAATACACTAGCTTTGCTGAATATTTATTACACTTCGCAAATCCTGGTCTTGCTGCCAGACTCCCCAAAGTCAACCTATGGTCCTCCTATTGCTGGTCTGTGGGAAGCACATGGAACAGAGAAGACCACTGCTGAACAAAGGGGAACTTCCTAAACGATGTTTGGAGGGCCAGAGGTAACCTTGGCTCTCCTTAAGGAAATGAACCCACTTAGTAAGGGCACATCCTTCTTGCAGAGTCAGCCTGTGCTATCTGGGAGTGGTCCGGGCACCCACAGAGCACAGCACAGTAAGGCCTGCTCTGGGGCCGACCCCCTCCCCGCAGGCTGATGCTCTGGGATCAGGCGCTCCTGGTTCACGCCGCCTCCTTTTGGTAGTGGAGGACAAGAATGCAGGGTGTTCTGAGAACTGCAGACCAGCACAGGAGGAAAAGGAACGAACTTCCCCACCCTTGCCCCAGGACCATGCAGGAGGCAGCTAGAGCCATACACCTACCGAGAGCCCAAATGGAAGACCACGAGCATGTCAAACACCAGAGGACTGCCAGGTAAATCATGGCGGGTCCCTCCCATGGGACAGCATGTGTTCAAAGGACACTGAAGTGTACTTAATTACATGGGGGAAAGCCACAGAACAGGAAGTGAAGAAGCTTACAAGCACTATCTGAAGTCTGCTCCTCTGCACACACGCATGAATGAGTGTGCGCGTGCCTGTGCATGGGTCTCAGAAGAGCACCAGGCAGATTCCCTGGACACTGCAGCCACCGGGTGGGAGACCACTGGGGAGCAGGGTGCTCACAGGGTCTCCAAGCACCCGGTTTACTCAGAGCATCCCAGGGACCCATCAGCCACACAGAGCCAAGGTACTTCGACACTGGAGAGCTGACCATCACTATCTTAACCAACTAATCAAACTTAGTGTCACCAGCACAGGGACAGCCAGCATTAAACGTCTTCTGGTATGATGCATACACGGCATAACAAGAACATGGAATATTCTTGACCAAAAAACATTTAACCTGAATTTAATCATGAGGAAATAAGTGGACAAAACCAGAACATGGGACATTCTACAAGTCAACTGGCCTGGACTCCAAGAAACTCCGTCATGAAAAACTAAAAGAACTGGTGCTCGTGCTTGGACCAACGGGAAATGCTGACTGTGGCTCTCTTTGTTAGGTGACACCATTAAATCAATGCTCTTTCTTCAGCTGTGTGAACAGTACTGTGGCTGTGTGAGAGACTGTCCTTGCTCTGACGCAGGTGGGGTGAACTGTCACGACGTCTGCATCTTAGTCAAGTGGTTCATTAAGAAACAAAGGTTGTGACAGAAATGGAGCAAATGTGGCAAAATGGTAAATGGTAAATCTAGGTAAAGGTTATGTGAGTGGGAACTATCATTTTTTCAACTGGTTATCAAAAGAAAAAGAAAAATACTTTTAAATAAAGAAAAGCACAAGGCTCTCATTCATTAAAGTGGTTAAGTCAGTGCAAACAAATTACAGGTAACTTTTAGTTTTATTTTTCCAAAAATCCTACAATGTACATTCCATATACGAAATTTTAATCTGTTGTAAAAATTATCGCACAAGAAAGTGAGGTCCACCATTACCACTGTGCAGAGTGCTACCTGTAAACAGCACTCAGATAAGCAACTGCCAGACAACCTCAATGCCACGACAACCACGTGAACCAGGTTTCTGTCCTCACTTCACAGGGGACCGAACCGTCACGAGCATTAACAAGAACTGCCCAAGGCCACGGTGCCAGCAGCAGAAGGCAGAAGTCAGCTCCGCGCCCAGGGTGCCCGAGCCCGTGCACGCTCCAGGAAGCCATGCAGGGAGCCGAGCAGAGAACAGTCATGGGTGTTCCCTGTTTTGTATCTGCCATACATGTCCTTGATCACACAAACTAACATGAAATGACACATCATGTTCTGAGAAATAAAAGGGAGAGCAGTGAATGACTCAATAATTGTTCTATGACCAGGAAGATGGCTATTACCACTGATCTCTCTCTCAAACACCAAAATATCTGGCTCCCTCTTCATTTCCTGCCCACAAGTTCAACACAGATGCAGATGGTCAGTTAATACTTTTCTATCATAAGACTAAAAGCAAAGGCTGTGAGGTGACACTGGGACACAGAGGTGGGCTGTGCTTGAAACAGCCCTTGGTATAGAACTCTGACACTGCAGTGTGGTGTGAGTCACAGACACCTCGAACCTGTAGGCAGCCCTGGACAACTCCGGTCTCTGAGCCGGGGCTGGCAGGCTGGGAAGTGCTGAGCACCCTGAGGCACGCGGCCTTCACTCTGCCAACGTGAGGACCAGGCAGTCGTGCTGGCGGGGCTGTGGGAGGTATAGCTGATCTACGTGTTATGATTCACATGCAGCACCAGAATGCCTCCTGATATATTCTAATGTGTAAGAAGTTCACTTGGGAATTTCCATGATAATCTTTTCCCAGAAAAATAAAAAATAAAGTACATTTATTTTATGAAAATGAAGACATCTTATTTTTATCAAAACTGGAGACAGAGTTGATCACATTTTTAAGCAGGAAAAAAAAAGTGAAGGAATCTAAAGAAAAATCATCATGCTTACAAAAAAAAAAAAAGAAAAAAAAACAAAACAAAAAAAACCCCAAAAAACTCTTAAGGGCTAAAGGACAGTTAATATTCAACGCTCACATTCCGCTGGGTTCTGAGAGGGTGGGAGAGACAGGTAAGGAGCACTCCCCGTGACAAAGGGCACCCCTTTCTGTTGGGCACAGGATCGGGGGTAAAGGGAGAGAATCTTCAAACCATTCAAGATACAATCCATCAGAGCAAGGAAGTGTTGAAGCAAATTAAGATAATAAAAGTCAGAAAAGAATAGTGTTCTGGAGAGTTACATAAAATGTTAAAATCAAAGTTTTAGAAAAACCATCCAGGTAGTGAAAGTACAAACCTCCTTGAAAACACCATTTCCTTTGGAAACAATTTGGACCCCTTTGAAATGCATGCACCCACAATTCTGTACCTAATTATTTTTTAATTACTGAAAAAAAGAAGAAGCATTCAGTACTTACTACTGCTTCCATATCAGAAGTGTCAGTTGGAGCAAACATAGACTGAACCATAAACTTGTGTTTACTTTTCTCATTGGGATCATAATCGAAAGGCTGTAACATCACTGAGAAAGAAAATATTTCATTAGGAGGGTCAGAGCTTGGTTACGAGCAGCCGTTTAGTAACATCCGCATTCCGGCTGTAGAGCAGTTCCCAGGGTCCCTTCCCCTGAGCCCCACGGCGTGCAGGTGCCATGAGTAAGGCCAGGTGACCAGCACGCTCTCCACTTCTCAGGTCTCCAACCTGAGGGCTGGTGAAGTCAGGACCTTGCCCGAGACCACAGAGTGGGCAGTGACAGCGCTGGGGCCCAGGACTTCTGCACCCCAGGCCTCTGATCGCGGCCGCACCAGTGACAAGGCCATCCCTGACCAGCCTCACAGCACGGGTAAACCAGGCAGACACCCACGATGCCCGGTCGGCTCAAGGGCGCATTTCCAAAGGACCTCTGCGGGAGCCAGCCGAGAGTACTCAAGGCACGTGAGCAACTGGTTTTCATTCTCTCTGTCCCATTTCCCATATCAAGGTACTGCTTGAAATACAATTTGTCAATAAAATGTTATAAAATTTTCATAACCAGAACACTCACAACATGGGGAAAATGCCACCAGCTTACACCCCCACTTTCTCCTGAAGAACCCAGAGGAACCCCGCACAAAGGGCCCCTTCCATGAGTCACACCCGCCACACCAAGTGAGGGGCCTCCCTGTTCTGACTGGCTTCCTCGGGACTCGCCGCGCGGCCGCTGCTTAAAAACGTGGCATTTGCCACGAGGGTCTGGCTCGCCCGCCCATCCAGTTAAGTTCCCTGGAGCCTAACACCTTCGCCTGCGAGAAAAGCCTTCTGTGGTCCTGCTTATGGTACGACCTAATGGGGGAGAGCCAGGCTCTGTGCGTCAGGCCTGTTTCCATCTCCTTTCATCCTTAGGAGGCGGGGACTCTTGTGGAAGTGATTCTGATGCCTGTTTTGAGGTGAAAAAAACTGAAGTAGAGCAAGGTTCAGGGACTAGCTCAAGGTCACGCCACGGAGGAGTGAGGTCTGACACCACGAGGAGCTGCTTCCGTGTCCTCTGGTGGCCTTAGTTCTGTCCTCCCTGCCGGGCTCCCACAACCGTTTCTCTGGGCACTCATCAGGGCTTTCTTGCCTTGGAACCCCATTTTAGGGATTCCCAGGTCCCTTCTCTGAAGCCTCACAACTAACCCCACCCCCCCCCCGCCCCCCCAGCAAGTAAAGGGCATGTGCCCTAAACCCTAGTTTACAAAGGAAGATTCTGGAGCTCAATAAAGTGAAGTGACTTGCTCAAGTTCACAATGTTAGGAGGAGAAAGAGCCAAGTGCAGTCCAGTGCCCCTTCTGCCACACCAGTTACTCCCAACATGAGACAGTTCACATCTTGAGCCCCGGGCCCACCATTACATATCTTCTAGAATCACACATGATGGAGAGTACAAACACAAATACCCACATCCATCTTGGGGGTGCAGGGGTCCTCTGATCCTGGGAACAGAGGAAGTCTATTAAAATCTAACAGCCTATCTGATGTAAATGCTTTCGTGTATGCAGTCTCCCAGCTGAGTGCCTGAGCTCCAGGGGCCCCTGCTGGGAGACTACTTCAGGACTAAATTAATGTGCAAACCTTTCTAAAACTCGGGCTAACATACACACAACCTACCTATTGAGTCTACCTACCAATAGATTCCTAAAATAAGGGTGTTCAGTCTAAGTACCCCAAATCCAAAGTGTGACCATCAGCAGAGAGAACAAAAGGTCATTTGGAACACAGGGCCACTCCACTTGGAATTCACTCTTGCAGGTGCAAAGGCAGGTCTCTCCAGGAAGAGCAGGCCTTGCCGGGAGCTTTGCACCTGGAATGCCGCGAACTCTTCCTCTGGCACCACTGAGCTGGCAAGAGCTCTCCCGCAGACAGACGTGGAACGCCAGGACACACCTGGGCTTGGCACGCCACCTCACCAGCAGGTCAAGACCATGAACTCCTCTTCTGAAAGCTGATTCCCATATGCCCGCCAGCCCTGACAACCCCCACCCACCGCCACCCCTTAGACTGCAAGGAGGAGAGTAACACATGATGAACGAAGGAGCCAACGTCGCCACAGAGGGCCAGCTCGGGGAGCAGAACGGCTTCAGCCTTGAGACTGCTTTCCCGGCTGTGAAAGGGCCCTCTTCCTCCACCCCAGAGAGCCGTGCCGCAGACCCAGGACTGGGACGAGCTCCGACGCCCAGCGGATGAGAGGAACAAGACGACACTGCCATTCTCAGGGAAGATGGCTCGTTAGCTCAAACTACATGGGGCCATACACAGAGCACCTAAGATGTCCCCACATAACAGCCTCAGACACTCTGCTGTCCCCTTGCACTCTTCTCCTCTTTCTCAAGTGAGATAGAGCAGCAAGAGCTCTGGCTAGACCCAGTGGCCCCAAAGGAACAGAAAGGACCCCGACCAGCACCTACTACGTACCAGGCACCGCGGAAGGCACATTTCATTGGCGCTCCCATTTAGTCCTCACAACAATCCATCACAGAAGCCCACATCCTCATTTTCCAGATGAGAAGGGCTTAGGGAAGGAAGGTGGCCTCCCTCAGGTCTCATGGCCAGCATGTTAAATGATGGAGCCAGTCAGTGCTCCACACTAATTCTGCCTCCAGAGGCAGCCGTCCATGCCACAGGTTCTCCAAGTGTTATCTGCAGACCCTGAGGGACACCCCCCCCACCCCACCCCACCCCATCAGGTGATCCACTCAGTCAGAACCGGTCGGGACAGTACCAGGACTTCACATGCCTCTCCTACTGCGTTGGCACAGACGCCCCGGGTAGTAGACCCGCTCCCACGGAGCAGGGTCAGCCTGCGACGCGGCCGTGCGCCTGTCTGCCACGCACTCGCAGCGTTTTTTAAAGGTTGGTTTTACTTAATATCCTTGGGGTTCCCTGGCAGCGTAGTGGCTAAGGCTTCGGTGCTCTCAACACCATGGCCTGGGTTTGATTCCCAGCCAGGGAACCACCACAAAAAAAAAAAAAAAAAAAAAAAAGGAAGTAAAAAGAATATCCTTGATGACGTAATGAAATTAGTAATTTTGCTGAATTTCAACTTTTTTTCTTTTTAAATTTCAACATTTGACAACACATCGTAGTGCTCTGCAGTGAAGTGGCAAGCACTCAGAAAGCACTCCGAGCACCTCGGGGACAGGTCCCAAGCCGTCGTTCCTCCTGTGACCTGATCTGGACACTTCCCCACGGAATACCACGGACGTGCCAGGACAACCGACAGAGAAACAATGGAGGTTCAGACCCAGGTATGTGGCAGACATCTTCTCGAAAATGAAGTCAGTCAGTCTATCGATTCAAGGAACACAGAGTAGTTGTGGCCAATTGTGAAAGCCAAGCAAAAATTATAGTCTCGGAAAATCCTACCGGCCCACCAGAAGTTGCCCAGTTTCCCAAGTACTTGAAGACTTTTCCGATGAGCTCAGTGGAAACAGTAACACATGTGAATTTTTGATATTGTACAATGAAATATGTCAACATTTGGAAGACTTGTAAAACTTAGCTAACATGTTACAAAATTCATTCAAAGTGCAAGACACCAATGTGTTTTAGTGAAACTGAGTTCAAACAGTTCACTGACATGCTTTGAGATTCCACATTGTACTAAATATTAAGAAGGGCCACTTATCAACTTTTGGTGTAGTATCAAAGAATAATGTCCATAATTATGTGAAAAGGCTATTAAAATTACTCTTCCCTCTTCCAAATACATACATATCTGTGGTTAAAGTGGTTTTCCTTCATTATGTTCACCGAAACAACACATTATAGTAGAAGAATCCAGCTTGTCTTCTAGAAAGCCAGACATTAGAGAGTTGAAAAACTTCTCAAATAACACATCTCACTAAATTTTTTGAAGTTATTTTTCATTAAAAATGTTACTGCTAACATGTGCTTGGTTAATGTGATTATAAAATGAATTAATGCTTTTTAAGTTTCTCAGTTTAATTTGCAATATGAAAAATTATCGATACAACCTACAAACAAAAAAGTTCTTTGGGTCTTCAATTTTGAAGAGTGAAGCAGTCCTGAGACTGAAAGACTGGCACTGCTACACTGCCCTGCAGGGCCCTGCAGCAGGAAAATGATTGGGCTAAATAATTCAAGTGAAGGCACTGGTAGCAGCTTTGTGTAGTGCCCTGCTAGGGGGAAACTGCAGTTTAAGAGAAAAAGCAGTTTCACACAAACCAAGCCTTGAGTTCTGGTATATACCAGGGCCTCCTATGGAATTGGAAGCACAGGTGCATGCACACAAGTCCTCTGCAGGGAAAGGACTGGGGTTCCGAGCCCCTCTAACCAAACCACCTTACAACTGCTTGTTCTGCATCTGTGGAAGGGTACTACCTGAGGCCCACAACTGCCCACAGAAGGGTACTCCCTGAGGCCCACAACTGCCCACAGAAGGGTACTACCTGAGGCCCACAACTACCCATAGACCTTACAGGTGTCATCAGCACAGCTCCAGGCCTAGAGCATCCTACCTGCCAAGTCACCGGTGTAGACCTGGAAGAACGGAGGAAAGGTAACTTACACGTGGACCCTCGAGTTAAACGAGCACGAAAACGCTCAAGGAAGTGGGTACTGGTGGTAACTAATCACCGTAAGGGAGTACCGCAGACAGCCAAGCGGGCAGGTCCAACGTCCCGTCTGCAAAGGCGTGCGTCTGTGAGATAGAGACGCCCGTGTCCAATGTCTACTACTACTGGCAAGAGGCGGACACTGAACTCTGAGTGAAAGCCATGCCTGCTGATGGATTCCAGGAGGCCCAGGGTGTAAGGTGGGCACTTGGCCCTTCTCCCACCGTGGCAACAACTCCCTCTCTACCTTGAGCAGCAAGTGGAAAAGAAGGCGTTTGCCGCCTCCCAGCTCTCTTTTCCTCCTGGGCTTCCAAATCAGCAAGCAAGAGTGAGGGGGTCAAGTAGCCACTCAGACTTTGTGAACTTCACAAGCCCTCGCTGGGCCATGTATCTGCACCCTGTTTAACATGGCCCCCGACTCATGTCAGAAAGTGTGTGTTTCTCAGGTACAAGCATTTCATGTCAAATTCAATTTGCTATACCCTATTAGCTGGAACTTTATGAGAACATGACAGAATAAATGTTGTTAATCGTTCGTTCTTTCAGTTCCACACATGCAAATTGTGACAGAAATTATGTACTTTTTCCATGACAGGCTATAAAAGAGCTTCCCATTAACTTAATTTATTTCATTTGAATACCAGAGACACTGATGATAAAACCCTCTTAAATGAACCATCTATTCTACTTTTAAAATGTATCTGCTGATACCACATTAAAAAGAAGCCTGTTACCAGGAGACGGCCTGGAGACCTGGTCAACACCGGCCAACATTAACACGCTGTGATAGGACATCTGCTTCATGAGACTGCAAAAGTGGGATCCTGTTAAGGAAGGGCCTTTGGGGTCATAAAACATCAGACCAGTAAGACCAGACTTTCTTCAAAAGAAAAGAAAAATAGAATATATGCTACTTAAAACACACACACACACACACACACACACACGCGCGCGCGTGCGCATACACACACACACACGCACACACACACACGCACACGCACACACACGCGCGCGCGCACACACACACACACGCACACACACCCTTCCTTGGAAAAAGGATGACTTGATTAAACACATCATAACAGCTTCCTCTGAGAACCCAAGCAAGTCACAGATCATTTTCATCTGCATCATAATGGTAAGAGAGCTAATGAACAGAAAGCCAGCAAGCACCACAACGCATGCTTTATTATTTATTACTTTTTTAAATCTCAGAATCCTAATCTTTTCAAAACGTCTCTCTCCTCATTTTACAAGACCACAACCTCGGCTCAGGCCTGCATGGATGTCTAGATTCTCCAACTAGGAGATCTTCCCTGCTTCTCTCCCAACCAAGTTACCCTGCATAGCCCCTATCACCTCTGTAAACACAATATCCCCTAAAACACTCCACTCACCAGCGTGATATCCCTCAGGTCAAAAACCATCTACTAGAAATCTATTTCCCACGTAAAAGACAATCAGTCCAACTCTTCACAGTACGGTTCTCAGATTTCCTGGTATGAGCCAGCAGTCTACGATCCTGCTGGGCCAATAGCTGTGAACATTGTGCTGGCTACACCTTCATACCCAGGATGTTCTCTTGTCACTACCAAAGACTGCTCTTGTCATGGTGACACTACCTGGCATGTCCACTTTGCTCCCCCCATCCCCCTACCCTGCTCACATCTCAGTATACCACAGCTCTCAGGGTGTAACCCTTCTGACGCTGTACAGAGGGGCTTCTAGCTTCAGCATGCATCTGTCACCGGAGTGCTGGCTAAATACACATGGTTGGGGGTTCCGTGGTGGTGTAGTGGCTAGGCTTTGGCGCTCTCATAAATATACATGGCAAGACCACACCTCCAGAGCTCTGATTCATCAGGTCTGGGGCGGGCCTGAGAATATGTATTTCTAACCCATACCCAGCAGCTGCTGATGGTGCAGGCCCAGGAACCATACCTGGATACTACAGCTCCTGCTGGAATGCTACTTCACACCCTTGTTCCTATCACCAGAACCAGTGGACAATAAATATTTGATACTCAGACTCTTAAGCTCCTTCCGACATGTTTACCTTTTCTACCCAGTTAGACCAAGACCAGGATTTCATGTGTTGATACCTCACATTCTGGGTACTAATCTGCTGTTTTTCATTGGCTGATGGGTGTGCAACTTCTCTTCCAAAATTCAAAGCACTCCTGAATCATGCTCCCTCTAGAAATCTACCTGGGGCAGCACAAAGAGAGAAAACCGTCTTTAACCCTAAACTAGCCAGCTTCTCTCCTCTCCTCCTTCCCAGGGCTACGCACTACCCTCCCCAGGGGAGACGTGGTCTCCACCCGTCTCATCGCCACAGGCCTGCTTCTCCCCCCTGCCTTTCACACGGCTTGGCCTGCACATCAAAATGCTGTTCTCTACCAAACTGCACTTACGGTGTAATAGAGAAATCACTTCTCCCCTTTTAAACTAATCAAAGACAAACCAGAGCTCATGGTCCACTTAAGATAACTAGTGTTACCACAATGAGGTAACAGAAGCAGCTCAAGATTTTAGTCAGGCTGTGTACCCTTATCATAAGTAAATTTATTATTTCCTTTAGGGTTTTCAAAATGTTGAAAACATCACTACTTTCCTGGACCTGTGCCTAGTAAGGACCCCATGATTGAACTATGAGTCTAGCAGATAAATAATTATTATCATTTTATCTATTTACAAATAAGTTAACACTGGATTGTCTTTGTGTTCTCTATAGGATTTTCCAGTTCAGTATAGCCCAACTTAGATAACCATCTCCTCAGTCTGATTAATTTATTTGCACAGAGCCTAGTACAAACATACCCCAGTGTCACTACAAGATGAGGTGAGCCAATATCCAGGCACTGGCCAAAGAACAAGGCCCACTCGTTCTTTTTTACAAATCTCTTTTAAAATCGACATCTTTCCCCCAAACTCCAATATATTTCCTCTTTCCCATAATACTTTATAAGGAATACAACACAGGTCTTACCAAGGTAGGATACAATGAACACCCATTACACCCTATCTTGGTAAGAACTACAAATCACTAGACTGTGGAGTGTGGTCTGCTCTGAGGCGTAAGTAATTCCAGGTCCCTCCGGTCACTTCTGGACTCTCCCGGCCTGCGACTGGTTGAAGTCAGAGTAAACAGGAGAGCCCAGACTGGGGAGCTCAGGTATAGAAACACCAGGAGAACTGAGGGGTGACAAGAACATTCCTCTGGAGGCCCCAAAGTCACGCTTGCTCTTTGCTCCTGGTCGCACGGCAGAGCTGAAGCCGCCTTTACCTTAAGTGAGGTGTGCCAGATGCACCTGATTAGTCCTGATCTTTGAAGATGTGAAGAATAAATGAATCTTGTCATACTCATAAAAACTGAAACACACAATTCTTAAGAAATTTAAATATTACAGTAAATTTTAAAAAGAAATGTTTAAAAGCACAATTAAGCTGGTTCTCAGAAGACGTTCAGTTAACCAGCACCCATGGGGACTGGCAGATGCTGGATAAATTAAGTGGACTCTCTGCCGGTTGCTTCAGAGCACCAGTTGCTTGAGTGTCAGTTAACAGAGAGTCTACTGTAATTTGCTTTTTCCAGAAAACCAGAAGCTTGTGTGGTGAAAAGGATTAGACATCTTTTAGGTATGAATATGAGTTGTTCTCATCTGAGAGCAATAGACCTGGTTCATGAATATCATTTATAGAAAGATTCCGTGTATCAGACTGCGGTTCCCAAGCAAATGATCAAACAAAGGAGAATGCTGCTTTGAAGATGCCCAAACTCCCCAAGTTTAGCTCCCACCTATCAACACTTGACAGATGAATGCCTGACTTTTTTCTCTAAAGGCAGTGCACTTACATTCTGGTGCTAATCACCTAAAAGCTGCAGTCCAAGGTTGGCTGGCCTAGGGCAAGCAAGCAACTCCATTAAACTGAGTCAGCAAAATCTTAAAAGGCCTAATTATCAATTGCAATACTACCCAATTACATTACTTGACCAATGTTTCCATCCAAGAAGAGTTGCTGATATTCACCGACTGTCCTCAGGATTTTACTGGAAGAAATTTATGCTTCATTCAATGTGATTGAAATAAGTGCTGAAAAGGGATGTATGTCAAGAATGAATACTGCTCCTTAATTCTTTGAATTTTAATTTAAAATACAGATGCAGACACAAGGAGGCTGGTGTGTGTTTGTCTCCAATCTTTTTTCAGTTCCTGGGGTACACTCAGTAAAGGCACCTATACCTACACATTCGTATCTTTGCTGACTCTTCTCCACGCTCCCTAACGGACAGATGCTCTGCATTTCTAATGTGCTCGGTACACAGGCAACCAGTGTGCATAACTGAACTGCAAATGGAAGCGTGCTTGCTACTTTAGTGAAATTAGAACTCAGTGAAGGTTATGAAAATATTAAACTTAATATCATATTACAGGAAGCATAAGTATTTTTGATGGGCCCATAATGTTACCACTTCACCTGCTGTATCCGCTGGCAAACATGGTTTGGAATATTAATGGAAAACTCTCTCATTATTAAACTGCGGTATTTTAAAAAATCCACAACCACTAATAGCTAACCACAAAGACATTTTCAGAAATTATCTACCTTAAAAATATTTTCCTACCAGACAGTTCAAAAAACAGATTTCATTTTGTAAAGCTAGAACAAATGGGGAGACCCCCCACTGCTTCAAACAATTCATTAATTCAAAAAGTTCTATTTTCCTTGCATTTAAAATCTCAGGGGGGCGGCGGGGGGGTCCATTCTCCTCTTCTTCAATCTCCATTTATGTGTGCCTATTTTGCTGAGATCCCAATGTGAATAATTCAAAACCATCTCCAGTAGATGGTGTGTATCACGGAGCAAGGGGCCCAAACCATGGCATTCTGGACCAAGCAATGCAAACAGCACCCTGCACTCTCTCACCTACTGCACTGCCTGATCCAACAGGCACAGGTCCCAGAGGGGGTTACTGTAAGGACGACATGAGACAAGCACCTAGGTCAAGGACAAAGACAAGAACTCAAATCACAGGCCCGAGTGACCAGATCCTAAAACACCCCATTGGTGAGTCCCCACATTTTCATTTACTGACACAAAAAGTTAGGTTACTGTTTACAACGGTTACTTTTACCACTTAACTTTATAAAACGAAGTGGTGGTGGTAGTGATTTGCTATCTTCTAAAGAAAATAGCTCGAAAGGTCAGCGTCTGGACTGTTCGACAAAGTAAGGTAAGGTCCCTGGAATGTAAGGTTAATCTAAAAGCTGAGAAGAGCTTCAGAGGGTATGTCTGAATGACATCTGACAGCTAGGAAGTCACGCTCCCACATCACAACCCGGGGTTGTGTGCCTTCAAAAACCTCAGTCCCTCTGCCAGCTCCATGGGTGGGTCCCATCCTCCCCCTAACCTTTCTCTCCCTGCCCACCCCCCTCTCTCAAAGAATGATTTATAACCACCCCTAATAGCTAGGACATCCCAACGGTTTTCAGAAACGGGAAAGAAACACTGTACTAGTCCTGTCCTTTTCAGGTATGCTGTGACATTCTGTGTGGTAGGCAGGGCAATGCTGGAAATATTGTACATTGTTTCAATGGGCACATTTTTATAGATTACACCTTAAAATTTATTAGTGGCTTTTCACTATAAAACAAATGTATCTTATAGGAAAAAGGTAAAACAAATTTCTTCTTAAAATCAGAAAAAGTCGGGGGCGGAGGGGGTGTTCCCTGGTGGTGTAGTGGCTAGGTTTCAGTGCTCTCACCACCATGGCCTGGGTTCGCTTCCTGGTCAGGAAACCGACCAAAAAAAGAAACATTTAAAAAAATTAAATTAAAAATTTTTTAAAAATATTAGAGAAAGCCCACAAATTAATGAAATACATGAAAGTTTATTTCTAAAAAGGCAATTCAAATATGTACTATCCACTGTCACCAAAACCTAGCCAGTTTAGTTCAAAGCTAGTGAAGGAACATGCAATCTTTCCCTTGCAACATGTTTTCAGGTACTGCAACAGTGGTAGTGCGTTGTGAGGGAGACAGTACTCTTCCCCTCTTACACATGAGGAAACGAGAACCTAAAGGTGAATGTGTTGGCTAAAGATCAGCCAACAAGTTAAATAGCAGGTTCCCAGACCCCACACCTAGGGTCTTTGAGTCAAGTGGGAGAGACCACACGTGACCGCGTGCACACCTGGGGAGAAGGGATGGCTGGCCTTTGGACAATGTTCATGGCTGGTCTGCTGGCATCCTCCTTCTCTTAAGGACATTCTCCCTCCCAAAGGATGCTGGGAACGCTACATACTCACCAAGACATCATCATGTCGCTCCATTTTAAGAGGACCCTTGGAAAAGTGCAGTGCCTTTTACCTCAAGATATGAGTGTGTAATAAATGATACAGTGGCCCCTCAACACACAAAACTGCAACAAGTAGCTGCCAGCCTCCTTTGCCAACTGGTGAGGCTGCTCTGGAACTACAATGACATCTGGCTTCACTAAGACACACCTCAAGCAATGAGATGAATACCCACCAAATAAAAACAAAGGAGCCCTTTTTGATGTGCAGACACAATCTTATCTCCAATACATGACATTCTGAGAGCCATGGCACTCTATGTTTTACATCTGTCTGCAAGTGGGCCGTCCCCTAACACTGCTGAAGCAGTTTAGTTCCCCTGGATCAGGAGCGAAGACACCTGGCTTCGAACACTGGCTCTACCACTAACCACCCACAGGGCTCTACATGATCACACCCACTCTCTGTAACTTCTTACCTGCCCAAGGAAGGCCACAACCACAATATTGTATCTTCCTAAAGTAGGTCATCATAAATCAAAACAAATGCCCAGGTTTAGTTTTTAGTTTAAAAAACATTTCTGTGATGGAGACGGATGAAATCTCTCTGAAAGAGACACACACATACACTTCTAATATCAGAAAGCATATCTACTAGACTCCACAACTGCCTGTTGAGACTATTTTATTCAGAAAACCATGTGGCTGCTCCCATATTTACTGTGAAAATTGGTAATTCTCATTTACTGACAACCTCACCCCAATTTGACACAGGCAAGGAAATCAAGAGGGAAAAAAGTCAATAAAAGAAGAGAATAAAGATTTCAGCTGCCCTTGATTTCAACAAAAAAAATGGAAACCCATGCGTTTTTTAAACCTTATGGACCAAGGGGTATAGAAATGCCAACACCCTGGGCCCCTCCCGTTCTTCAGGGTGCTACATTTCGGAGAGTCTGAGCTTCAGAGCCAGGCTCTGCCACTCCCTAGCTTTGTGGGCCTACAGCCACTAGTATCCTCCTTAATGAGATGGAGGTGACGATGCACTCACTCCTCGTGGGGTAGGTAACAGAAATTACACAAGATAACACATGTGCAGGCCCAGCACAGGCAGCCCCTCAGTAAATGTTCATTCCTAACCTCCTGAATTCTCCTGAATAATAAGTCAATTCAAGAGTCCAGACCAGGTCTTGCAGCCTCAGAGAGAAGCGCACAGGGGGGCCAGCTGGCACGGGCACAGCAAAATGAGAGACCAGTGGATGTAGGGAATAAGAGCTTGCAGAAATGACCAGATAATGAAACACCTTGTATCTTTCTGAAGAAGTGAATCATTTCCTTTTAGGTGTCAAGTGAATAGCCAAATGTATCACAATCAAAACCTGCCATGGGAAAAGCCAACCAGGTACCCATTTCAAATGAGTAGCAGCATCTGATGATGCAGAACCCGCTGCGACACTCTCCTGAAACTAAGGATAAACACACACGCCCCCAGAGCTACTCCACAAACGCAAAGGCTTTCTTGAATCCAGAAGTTCTAATGAGCTAAAAGTTTATTCCATTTCTAAAATACATTTAAACTCAAACCCACTATTTGTATCTCCTTAATCCAGAAATCTAATTCTCCATTTGGACACTACCAGCATCTTTTTACAAGTTGGACCTTGGGAACTAAATGCACCCTCAGACAGAAGGGGAAGATGCGCA
Source organism: Lyroderma lyra (assembly GCA_004026885.1). Lineage (NCBI taxonomy): Eukaryota > Metazoa > Chordata > Mammalia > Chiroptera > Megadermatidae > Lyroderma > Lyroderma lyra. Next base: position 68,341 of record PVJL010001889.1, read on the forward strand.
GCACTTATACCCCTGAACGTATTCCACTTCCCTTAGCCCTCGTCTCCCTTAGCTTTTCCCAATCAGTAAAGTCAGTTACCAATCACTGGAAATGACATGAGCTTAATGTCAGAAATCATTTCATTTAAATGAGAAAATAACTCCATTTAGCTTTCTCCCACAAAGTAAAATTAAGTTTGTTTAGCCCTTTTTTAACTTATTGCCAAAGGGCAGATTTAATTTCAAGGCAGTGAAAACCAAACTTATTCTGAAGTCAAGTCTGAACTTACCACTTTAATTGTGCTACAACCACTGAGGCAGCAAAGGCTGTAAGCATTACACCAAAGAGGCGTTAAGGACAGAACAGCAGCAGGTGAGTGGGGCCCACTAAGCCTGGAGGGTTGGGGGAGATGTCTCCCCCCGTATCTGCTACATGGCAAATACAAGCTCTAAGAGAGCCCACCGGTAGGGCCTTTCCAGCCCCCCACTGCAGTCTCCGGACTTACCAGATACGTTGATTGCGGCCCCTGCATCAATGATCCCACTGTTGGGCCTCACGCAGTACCTACGTGGTGCCGTGGTCTTCACTTTGAAACACACATTTCGGTCTGTCGGGTTGCCAAGCTTTAGGTTGGTGGTGACAACGTCGGTGAAAGGACCTGTGGAATGAGACGGAGACTGGTTGGGGATCTCGTGAGGGAAGTTTGGAAGACTGACTTACGGCCTGGGGTTGGGAGCAATAAGAAATATGGTTAAGGGAAAATTCAAGATCCAAAACTACCTCACTCCCTTTGGGAAGAGAGCTGAGGTTAATGCACTTGCAGCAACAGCTAAAATTCACCACCTCCTCACCACACCACTAGGCAACTAGTAAGTGTTCTAGCACCTTCGTGGAAACCTCACAGCTTTATGATGGCTGCTGTTTCACAGATGAGAACACTGGGGCTCAGGAAGACACGCTGCTTGTCCAAGTGTGCATACTAGTTGGTGGAAGGCAGGCTCTGGAACCAGGCAGTCTGAGTCGAAGGCCAGTTCTTAACCTATGTTCAATGCTGACTTCCATAACAACAAGATGAAATCTAATAGGGACAACGTAAAGGACTGGACCTGGGTCCAAAATGCCCATCAACAGCAGCGTGCCAAGAGTGGCAGATGTGAAGAAAGACGTGGAGGTGTTGTTTATGGTCTATAAACACAGAAACCCGCAACAATACAGAGCTGCTGCCAGGAAAGTCAGTACCAGCCTGGGCTGCAGCAGGTTCACAGCCCTGCCCGGTGGCTGGCACCTGAAATGCCACATTCAGTTCTAAGTACCCAGGCTCCTGGGAAGACTGAAACCAAGCTCAGTGCCCTGAGGGTATGTTTTATATTATTATTTATTCACTTTCTACTTTATTAGATTTTTTAATTAAAAAAGTAAAACATGCCTCTTAAAACAAGCCAAACAATAAAAGACGTATAAAGAAGAAGTTAATAAGCTTTCCCCTGTCCCCTGAGGTAATAATATGGGACATCTTTCCACATCAACTACGTGTATACAAACAGTACATACATAACACGTGCAGGGAGGGGAATTAACAAAATGGGATCATACTATTCACATTACTCTGAAATTTGCTTTTCCATCACCAATTTACCAAGGACACCTGACTACTGGGTTTATTAAAAAGTCAGGTGGGAGGGTTGAACTAGCAAGACTTCTTAGGTTCTTTTCAAATTTACATCTTTTCACCAAGGAAATCAATGATATCTTTGTGTTTCCTCTAGACTAACTCTTTTCCTAACTTTACTTTTACAAGGAAGTAGGAGATGGGATGGTAAGGTGTGTGCACGTGTATGTGTTCACAGACTAAGAAATACATAATGTTGCTTCACCTGGCCCCTAAGAAGACCCAACCAACAGATATTCAAATCTATGACTTGAAAACTTTTCCATGAGGCTCTAAGCTCCTGAGGACAAGGAAGATACCTTCCCAGTTTCTGTACCTCCAGCACTGTGCCTGGAAGGGGAGAGAGAGAGAGAATGACAATGAATGAATGAGATTCATGCACCAAGGAGGAAACTACCTCATAGATTACCACTAGCAAAATTAAAATCTCAGGCTGTTCTCTCTCCTCTAGAGACACTCAGGGTATGAAAAATCAATCTGATATAGGCTTAACTTAAATATAAATTAAGAAATCAATAATTGTGGAAAGGAAAAAAGGAAAAGAAAGTCAATTCCAAAATCAAATAAACTATAGCCAGTTATATTATAAAGCTTATTTTCAAACTGTGAATTTGTTCCAATGTGATGGATGTGCATATTAGGGGGACAATCTGAGCATAAAACGAATTTCACAACTGCTAATGCGTGATTTTGTCTGCAAGAAATGCTAGGTGAACACAGAAAACTGCATCTTGCTGAACCATGCTGCACAGAAATAACACAATATACACCTCAACCACCTACCAGCTACCTCAGTCCACCTTGTGTGTTAGGAGCCAGGCTCATCACACCTGGTGTTAGAACTTCCCCTTCGATTTCAGGTAACCCTCCATCCTTCCCTCCATAGTAACTCATAAACTGTAAGTCTTCCATGTCCACTTCCACATGCAAATGTCAGGTCTTTTTCAAGCTAAGGTGCCACATTTAACCGTAGTATTTATGTATATCCTACCTATTTAATGTGTGTAAAACTATGATCTGCTTTTGTTAGTCTCCTATTTTTGTGTGTGTTGTGCATCCAACATAGCTTTTGAGTACTTCCCCCTCATACATCCTGTGATTTTTTAAGGTGCTATTTTGTGCAGTGTGTTGATTTTTAGGAATTCATATGTCACATTAAAACAAACCAAGTATATTACTGGCTCATCTACTGCTTTGGGATTAGTTATAATAAAAGCTATTCTCATTTCACGGGCAATGATACCTTCAAGAATAAAATGTCTGAAGATAATTTCTCCATCTGTTTACCTTTCCAGTAGTAAATCCTGCCTTTGGCCCTCTGGGAGTCAGGCTGGAAGCCACAAGAGGGAGGCACTGTGCAGGTGCAGTTGCGGCCAGACGTGGGGAAAGGCAGAGGCCTTGTTAATGCATGGCAGCTACTGACTCCAGCACAAATAACCCTCTCTTGTAGAGTCTAGTCTAAGTCATCTTCTTACTGAGAACTAAAAGCTTACACAAGAGGGAAGGGACACTGTGGCCCAATAGCATTTTAAGCTACAGCCAGGGAAGGCCAGATGCTGACAAGGCTCCATCCTTGTATCAAGTTCTTGGTATTAAGGGAGAAACAGGACACTGGTGAGGCAATGTTTGGGGGATTATGGAGGCAGCAGCTCCCTGGACTCAACCTTTTTCCACTCTCCAGTGCATGCATTATGACCCGATAACTACATGGAGAAAGTATGATCTCCCATTTGGTCTCTTTGCTTGCTTAGCGTGCAGATCACTTCATCAATGGTAAAAGGGGAAAAAAAAAAAAAAGAATAGCTGAACAGAACTCTAGTATTCTGGGAAAACAAACATACACACACACACCCAAACATGGGCACAGTCACCACCTCCATACATTCCCTGGCCTTCATGTAAAAATCACCCATCACAAGGACTCCATGCATACAACCATAGCTCCAGGTCAAATAGCCCCACAATGCTGGGGGAAAGGAGAAGAAAACAAAAATGTGTGTCACACAAAGACACACCTGAAAAGGTATGAGCTTTCAAATATAAAGTCTAGTGGGGGAAAAGGTACTCACTGACAATTTGAAGGGGATTCATAAACTATCAGGCCTTAAAGCATTCCAGATATAAGCTTAAAGTCATTAGTTTCAACAAAATTCTGCCTCAAGAACACAGAAGAATCTTCAGATCAGAATGTCAAGAATTTATAATGGCCCTCAAACATATACCAAGGAGAGGGGGAGGGAGGGAAGAAGGGAGGAAGGGAAGGAGGAAGAGACAGACACGCAGATAAACAAGAGACAGTTTTTTAAGGTGGTTCTAAGTATACGAGGAGCAGAAAATAGGAATGTTGGCAAGATTTCACTGTGATGAAATTAAGAATACTTGTTTTCAAATCAACTTCTAGGATCATTTCCTCCCCACCCTGCCTCATGAAGTTGGGGGAGCCTGAATTTTTAAAATACAGTTAAGTCCTTACTTAACATCATGGATAGGTCTTGCAACTGTAAGCAAAACGACATACAAAGAAACCAATTTGCCACCGGCTAATTGATATAAACAAGGGTTCAGTTTCTACAGCATCTCATCAGCGTTATAGCGAAGAAACCATCTTGAATGAAATGACATTATTTGAGGATCTGCTGTATATGTTTATCCTTTGCACTTTTTCTTTTAAGTGCTCCACAACAAAATAAACCAAATTTAACTGTAAACACTAAGTTGTTTTTAGAAATTCCCCTAGTTAATCTATTACATAGCAATCTAAATATTGTTCCAACCCATATGAATTACATAAAAGGCACTCTAAATTATTAAAAGACTATTTGTAGTAATAAGCAGGATAAAATAAATATTCCACGTTTCCCCTCAACACTCAATCCTGGACTGTTAAGTAGTAGGGATTTCTTGGGCTTACATAGGTTTTAATTTGTAAAAATCTGTAGGGAAATATAGTGAAAATATATGCAAGTGAATGATATCAGTGGTAAAATAGCAGTCTCATGGGTAAAAATCAAGATATTTTGTACAAACCTTCCTCTCCCAGCCCCCAGAAATTTACTCTAAGAATTTTATTGAAAACAAATTCTGTTCAACTTGAGTAATTGTAGGAAAAAAACCATGTTAGTGTTCTCCTTTTCCCCAGTGTTAATGAATTAGAATACACAAAAACCCAATAAAAATGATGTAAGGGCTTATGAGCATCATTCAGATATTTACTCGTCACTTTCATTTCATAAAACTGCCATTTCCATTAAATTATTATGTAAAAAATGAGCTTTTTCCTATACCAACATGTATATTTATCACTAAAGAATTTAAACATTGCTTAAGAAGTGCAGAGTCAATTTTACAAGTGAAATCTCCTTCAAAAGTTAGACTTTTTTCTTTTAAGAGATGAAAGAACAATATGGTATGTCTAGAACCACAGTATATACTTTTAATCATTTTTCTTTCTAACCTTCTATTCCTTAGTTCAGATAATGTTTACATGAAACTATGATCAAAGCATTTAGAACATGAACTGAGAGGTCAAAAAATGAAGCAACGTGATTTTGGAAGAAATTAGAAATATTCTTTAAATTTAAATTTTTTCATCTTTTTAACAATTTTAATAATGTTCTTTATGTCCTTTATTATGTACAATAAGTAGACTTGTAAGTAGGTTTATATGTGAGTAGACTCTCAACCAGAACTAAAGTAACTGGCAAAATCTGCTGGGTGCTTGAGCTCTGGTTAACAGAGAGTCCACTTACATTTATCAGGCATTTACCAATCCCCAAGAATGCTGGTTAACTGAGAGTCTACTGTTTATTCACCTGGGAAAATTCTTGTGAGTTTGGTAGATGCTCATGAATTGCATTAACTAACTTGAATGTAAATTCCTTGACATGCTCTAAAGGTATTTAGATAAAGGTAAGCTAAGTATAAACTACAGCAGATCCCCATATAGCACTGTTCCTTTACACTTTGATAAGATGTCCTAATAACATTTGTTTATATCTCATTATATGTTTCACTTAAAGCCCCAGAATCTACTGACTTGCTGTGTTTCCTACACCCAGCCTTGGCTTACTGTCATTTTAAAGTGTGTATCTGAAGACAGTAAGATCTGGAATTGACCTTCGAAAGTAAACAATCCAATGCCAGCATAGCATTAAAAGCGAAAGGAGGATAGTCAATTTTTCAGTCTTACTTAAACAAAAATGGAGCCTTAGAATTACAAAGCGCTGGTTTAAAGGTCAAGGAAAGAAGGTCGAAATCCAGCAAACTTCTCAAGAGTTCAGATTCCAGGTACTGAGAATTTCATCAAAAATGACTGGATAAACTTGTCAATCAGGAAACACGAGAGCATTCTGTGGAAAAAGTAGCCCATCAAATCTTCAAACACTTTGCCAATCTATGTATACATGGTGTAAGTACTTCTCTGTAATCGTGTATGCTGAGACCCATACAGGAAAAGACCATAACAAGCCTTCGAGTTAAGATCCCAACAACTGTAGAAGGTAACAGCGAATACTCCAAACTTAGTCTTAGCCTTACCTACCTGTGTAACCTCAAGCATATCATATCACCCCATGTGTAAATTGGAGGACAGAATTTTTTTAAGGGGTAAATACATCATTTTATTTTCATTCAGTAATTCAACTAGAATACACATACACACACACACACACACACACACACACACACACAGTGTCAAAAATGTATACACATTTTAAGAAAGGAAAAAACTATTACAATTGTAATACTCAATATATACCAGTAACAAAAGATGAATACAAGTCACGTTTGCTTTCTGCAATGACAACAGGTGCTCAAAGTGGTGACCATCAGTGTCCAGACACTCCTGTTTTCCAGCGAACTACTGCTTCAGCAACGCTGACCAAAGTGTCCACTTGTACCACCGTGCATGCCGTTTCAATTTCTTCCTGAAGTACCACCAGTGTAGCCAGTTTTCTATGGTACACCACATCCTTTAAGGTCCCCAATAGGTAGAAGTCAAGGGGGAAGAAACTCAACGTTTTCAAATTTCAAATACCACTTCAGAATGGTCTTGCACTCCTCAAATGACAACCACGCTTCTGACATTTTCTTTGTCATATGGTGACACTAGCATTCATTTGATTAACTCTATCTTTTGAGCAAATGTCATACTACACATTGCCACTATAATTCAACTTCGAAAAGTAATAATAGATAACACCTCTTAAAATGTGTGTAAATTGTTTGGCACCCTCATGTATATATGTACAGGGGGGGCTGTCCGGGAAGTATCCAGCCATGTAATATGAAAAATAGAGGCCTTTATAGCTGGTTTTCTGGACAGCCCTCAAGTGTGTGTGTGTGCGTGCATGTGTGTGTGTGTGTGAAACACAAAACCATAAAACTCCTAGAAGATAACATACAAGAAAATCTAGATAACCCTAGATAACCTTGGGTTTGGCGATGACTTTTCAGACACAACACTGAAGGCACAATCCATGAAAGAAATAACTGATAGGCTGGACTTCATTAAAATTAAAGACATTTGCTCTGCAATGGATACTGTTAAGAGAAAAGAAGACAAGCAAGTCACAGACTGGGAGAAGTATCTGCAAAAGACGTATTATAAAATATTTGATATAGTGCTGTCATCTAAAATTGACAAAGAACTCTTAAAAGTCAACAACAAGAAAACAACCTGATTTAAAAATAGGCAAAAGATCTGAACAAACACCTCACCAAAGATACACAGGTAGAAAATAAAACATACAGATGGAAAAAACATACAAATGAAAGATGTTCAATATGTCATTAGGAAACTGCCTATTAAAACAATGAAACAATGAGACACCAACACATACTTGTTTAAACAGCCAAAATCTACAGCACTGAACATTACATGCTGATGAGGACGGGGAGCAACAGGGGCTCTCACCCATTGCTAGTGGGGATACAAATGGTATAAACAATGTGGCTGCTTCTTTTAAATTAAGAAAATAATAAATATACTTTTACCATACGATCCAGCAACCCCACTCCTTGTTATTTACCCAAAGGAGCTGAAAATCCATGTCCACACCAACACTTGCGTGTTTACGGCAGGTGTTTGTGTGGGTATGTTTATAGCAGCTTTCTTCATAGCGCCAAAACTTGGAAGCAGTGAAGATGTCCTCCAGCAGGTGAATGGATGAACAACTGTGGTCTATCCAAACCATGGAGTCTCAGTCAGAACTAAAATAAGCTTTCACGCCATAAAAATTCAGACATGAAGGAATCTTAAGTGTATATTACTAAGTTAAAGAAGCCAATCTGAAAAGGATACATCCTGGATGATTCCAATTATATAACATTCTAGAAAAGGCAAAGATCAGTGGTTGCCAGGGGTTAAGAGGGGAGGGAGGGATAAAAAGATGGGCAGTGAAACTACTCTGTGTGACATCATAACGGTGGATACACATCATTACACATTTGTCAAAACCCGTAAAATGTAAAACACCAAGACTGAACCCTAACGCAGGCTAGGCATTTGGGGACATAATGATGTGTCACTATAGGTTGATTGATTATAACAAATGCATCAGTCTCGTGCTGAAAGTTGACAGTGGAGGCGGCTTACATGTGTGAGGCCAGAGTATATGGGAACTCTGTACCTTCTGCTCAATCTTCCAGTGAACCTAAAACTGCTCTAAAAATAAAGTTTTGGGTTTTATTTTAAGAGGAAGAAAAAAAGTATCTGGCCTTTATATTAACTCACCTTTTGCAGCACCCCCCAACATTTCTGATACTAACGATTACTGAGATTTTGAAATACATATTTTATGTGTATATAAATGAAGAAATAAAAAATATATAAAATGAATAAAGAGTTGCTTAGTTTTGTAAAGAGATTACCTTTCTTTCTTTTTCTGAAGCTCATGAAATTCTGGTGCTAGAAATCCATATCCTTCCTTTGTAATATGTCTCCTGATATAACTACAATACTTTGAAACTCAAACTGTATGTGTTACCAAATAAGTTATATGCCAATGTGATATATAATCTATCAGGTCTCAGCTTTCCAGATATAAACTTAAAAGTTATTAGCTCCACAAGAGTTTTTTTCACTCTGCATAAAAGAGCTGTATTTTATACTCTTGCAAACACAATTTAGGTACAATCTCTCTCCTTTCTTCAACTCTTTCAAAAAATAAGTTACCATATTTCACTTCAACTCTGAAAAGATTACCGTCTGGGAAGGTAATAATCTGTCTCCAGAAGCCTAGGACTGATGATGGATTTTGTTAAGACAATAAAATTATGCTTCAGGTTTCAATACAATACACTCCATGTATGGGAAAAGTATATTAAAATGGGGGAAATGGACAGTATAAAGTAAAACCTGTTGGATACCTTACAAATGTCTTTTAAAATGTATCCTTTGGCAGGCTATTTTCATTAAAAGTCTCCTCCTGCTTCCTGCTTTCCCTACCCATTTACAATGCACCTCATCCTCCCATCATGTCCATCTTCCCTTCCAGAGTGGAAGCTCCATGAGCACAGAGGCTTTTCTGTCCCTCCTGTTCACTACTGGTCACCAGCACCCAGAGCACTTCCAAACACAGAGCAGATGCTCAGTAAATGTGCGGAATGAGTGATGGGCCACGCCAGGCTTCTACCTGTTTTAAGCAACGGTTTTATTCTTCCTGCACGTGTCCTCTTATATGCACCACCAGGCTCTGGGTGCATGAAAAGGCACTGAGGCTACTGCTGCTTCCTCTCCAGCATTATCACCCTTTGCATCTTCAGCACAGAAGTTATCACCAACTGATACTTCATTTGTTCTTTGTCTGACTGTTTCCCATCAAGTACACCTCCCCACGAGAGGAGACTGTTCCTGTCCCATGCGTTCATCACTGGATGCCCTGGTCCTAGAACAGTGCGGCACATGTAACAAAAGGCCTCAACAAATGTGTGCAGTGTGAATGAATACCCCACTTCTTGAATGGCAAGTCAGCTCTGATTCTGGCACGTTTCCTATAAACAGATGTCTGCTCCATAACTTGGATCTGAAGTCATGATAAATCTGTGCTGTTCACATACAGACTGAAGGTATTAAAAATGTTCACTTGTGTCAATAACACTTTTTATCATTATCATTCTATGATAATTTTGTTTAAAGTTGCCCCCTCTAAAAAATTAAAAAAAATATATCATAGCAACATATTCAAAGAAGGAACTCTTAAATAACCATGAATTCAAGAATAAGGACATTGGGGGAAGTTTTTTTTTAAATCTATTCTCTTGACTGAATTGTTAGCTCACACATTAAATCGATGCTTGAGAAACAAAATAAAGCTTTACAACCAATGTGTTTTTAATGGCAGACATTGGATTCCAATACTTCAGCAAAGAGCCTAATTGTGTAGCTCTTATTTTGAAATAACCACACATAAAGAATCCTACATGTAGACACCTAACTTTCCTGAAAAAAATCTTAGAAGGCAATGTGTTCTAAATTAATAAGGTAACCCCTCTGATATCCTGGGGAGATAGCCAGCAACTGAGAAACATCACACCCATCATTACAAGAGAAACCAATACCAAGAACCTGCACTCACGATGCCACCAAAGGCACACTAGAAGATGGCTTGACTGAAGTGGCCACACCAACCTTTCAGGCTGATGATTCAGCTCGCCAGCTCCCCAGCTCCTTTGGAGTAGGAAGAAAGAAAGCTCAGTGACCACAAACTCCATGGGTGGGAAAGCCAGACCACAAGGCATTTTATTGTAGCGTAAGAATCCAATAGATAAAAGTACTACAGGAGGCCTAAGATCAAATTCAGGAAAGCTACCTGAAAAAGACATAAAACCAGACAGCAAAGAACAGTCAAGGAAACTGAAAAATGCTTGTAGCTTATGTTAACAGATAAGCAATTATTATTCAGAATATATAAAGAACTCTTAATAATAAATATGCTAAATTCTTAAGGAATAATATACAACAATTAAAAATAATGAACTAGATCTGTACTTCAACAATAGATAGGTCTCAAAAACATGTTAAGTGATACATATCGCCATGATGCTACATTAAGTTGTACAGAAAAAAATGAAAATAGTTGAAACTAAACTCCTCTGGAGAGTAGAGAGAAGGATGAATGAGGAGAGCAGATATGTCTTTAAATTCTTACTGAAGTTTACTTATTAAAGAAAATTTAAAACGAGTCCAACAAACTATTAACATTGTTAGTCTGTATTTGCATGTGTGTTATATTATCTGTTCTTCTGCATTTAATTTTTTTTCCACATTAGTAAAGCTACCTGTGGGTTATGTAAGATCCAGACACTGTTCTTCTGAAAGAATGTTCCAGCCCAAATACCTCGCACATACGACAATGCTGGCACCCTGAACTGTGACGCTGTTGGAAACCACTGGGTAGCAGTGGTCTCATTAATTCAAGACAAAGACCCAAATCTAAAATTTTGACAAAATCTAGTCTAAGAACTTTGAAGACCAGAAGGCTTTACGGACCTAGAGATAAATACTATGACTATTTTTCTCTAATGCAACACATTTATTTCTAAATAGAAAATGGCTAAAGGCCTCACATACAGGTTGAAGCTTTGTACATCCTGTCTACATCCAGCACTGAGACAGATTATAGTACACACCTGAAGGTTATTTTAAGGTAATAGCATACCTGACTGGTATGAATTTTATATAGCAGTTCTAAAAGGATCTTAGACTACTTAATAAACTGAATTTTTGCAGTGCACACTCTACCCCACTGACTAACAAACATCCAGTAACGTTTCTCTACTTAGCAGACCAAAATTTGCGATTACAGTGATCATGAAGGTAACAAAACTGACAAGCCATATTCTACTCCAAATAATTCTACATAAACAGGAGAGTGGCAACACATGACTCACTTTTTTCACACAAAGCTGGAGGCGTCAAGACGGACATTCTGCCCAAGTGAGGGACACGACTGACAAGAGAGCAAGGCTGGAGCTGTGGTTTTACCTTGACTGCGTTATAAAGTGACGGTTCAAGTCAAGCACATGAAGGTTGTCTCCGTGGAGGTAAGAACTTCCTGAAAATGTTCTATCCCTAGTGGGGATGACAGACAGCAATGTGAAGAGCCTCCACACCAAAATCAGCACAGAGGAGGGAAGCAGACGCAGTTTGCATTCTGCACCTCTGTGGTCCAACTTGAATTTTCAATTTGCGAACGATGAGAAACAGCAGAATGCAGTTTATCAGTTAGTATGAAATCTGTTCTGGTTTCCTTTTCAATAGAGAACCTAAGCGGCTACACTGGTGAAAAGAGATTATCAACCAGGTCAGCAGCTTCTTACACAAATTCAACAAAAGGCCAAGGGAAAAGACTGTGGGACCTGGATGAAAAATATCTTCTATTTTCCCTATCCTCAGCCTTTGGAAATCATACTCAGACTTCAAAGTTTTGCTCAAATACCTTCTCTTTGTAAAAGGTTTACCTAATCTCTCAGTCAGAAAAAATTATTCCTTCCTATGCTGTGTTCTAACAATAAGCTGATTGCCAAATTTCTATCTGCAGGCTGACGCTCTCCCCGAGCTCTACTTGCAGGTGTGCTGATCATCTCAAGCCTATCATGTCCAAGCAGCACTCCAGTCCACTGCCCTCCCGCAAACCCATTGCTTCCCATTCCCATCTCAGGAAAAGAAACCACCACTCACCAGATGCCTGAGCCAAAAGCAGTTCCCTGGGTTTCTTCCCTCTTCACCCTTAACCCATTAGCAAGTCCTGCCAGCTCAACTTTCAAAGCATGGAATCTGAGCACTTCATACCACATTCTCTCCACTGCCACCACTCCAGTCTCTCATATACTCCTGAACTGGATTACTGGAGTAGCCTGTGGCTTCCACACATACCAGCACCCACACAATTCCCACAGCTTACTCTCTCCACACCTGCACACGGTCTTTTCAAAACTGACTCCTGTTCAGTATCCTCCCTGGCCTCCCACCTCACAACACAGTAAGATGCCCCTCCACGTCCTGCCAACAGGGACACTCCTTCCTCTCTGAGCCCATCTCCTATTGTGCCACTCCATCACCCCACTGCAGGCACAATGACCTCGAGTACATCAAGTTCATCAACACCTTGGGGCTTGTACCTGCCGTTCCATCTGTCTGGAATCCTGTTCCCCACATATGTGAGTATGGCTCATACACTCATTTTATATAGGTTTCAATTCAAGTATCACCTTCTCAGAGACATGGCTTTCCCCAATCATCCTCTTTAAAACAGAACCCACTCCCAAACCCCTTTATCCTGCATCCCTCACCCCCATTAGCACCTACCAATTATCCAGCACCTTACTATATGTATTTCTTTTTTTATTTAGTGCCCATCTTCCCCACTAGATGAGCTCCGTAAGACAAAGGTTTTGTCAGTTTTCACCACCGTCACTCAAGTATCCAGAACAATGCTTAGCACATCGTAGGCATTCAATAAGTAACTGATGAATGAATGCTCCAGGTACTGGGAGAGGCCCTCAAGCTAAAGAGATGACACTGCTGCTCCAGCCCAGAACCCTAGAGAGAGTAAATGTACTCAGAGGACTGTTTCAGGGCCCATCCAGAACTGAGTCAGAATCTGGGAAATAAAATTATCAAATAATAGTGACATTAGTTAACACTGAACAGTGCCAGTCCTATTCTAAGCACTTTACATGTGTTAATTCACCTAATCTTCAACACACACCATGGTGAAGAATATGGGGCACAGAGACATTAAATGCTTTACTCAGGGTCATGTGCCTTTTAGGTGGCCGACCCAGGACTCACAACCCAGCAGTCTAGCCCCAGAGTTCACTCTTAACTGCTGGGTTGTAGGGTACCTCTTACCATACTGAATGCTGGATTAAAGGTATATATGAAGTTTCCTATACACACAGGAAGGCGGAGAGGGCAGAGAGCTGAACGCTGAGGGAGTGTGAGGTTGAAACAATGAGGGTGCACACGCTCTTTCCACAGGAAGGGCCTGGTGTGGTGTGACCCAAGGCTGAGGGCCTTTACGGGGAGTACCACAGGGTTAGAGTGCAAGAGTGGGGGAAGTGCACACCGCTGAGAAACTGGGAGGAGGGGCAAGCCTGTCTGCTTAGGCTTTTTAAAAGCAAAAGCATACTGTAAAGAGTGACTATCCTAAGCCACACAAGGGCCAAGGACTCTGCATGACGAAGTGGAAGGAAGAACACCAGAAACAGTTCTGGGAAGGCAGGGATGGTAGGGATGGCAGGGATGCCGTGGGCTCTAAAAGTACCCCCGCCTCTGCCAGCACTCAGCACAAACCCCAGGTAAAGGTGTGTGTTCGCTCGCAATGTCTGCATGTGTCTGTTTGTTATTCTAAACAGCTTGGAAATACTGTGGTTGTTTAAATAGAAAATACAAATTGAGACTTTTAAAATAATAATAATAATAATAATAATAATAATAATAATAATAATAATAATAAAGTATGGCCCGATTTTCAAACGCTTTGATGCTGGCCTAGGAATTCTGACACCGATGAATGCTCTAAAGGCTCTGATGCTGGCCTAAGATCCAAGACACCAGTGAATGTTTTAAAATAAAGAAATGACATGATCAAATTTCAATTTTAGAATAACTCTGAAAACTGTATACAGGATAGTCTGAAGGCTAAGGGAAGTAGAAAGAGACAGAAAGCTGAGACGGGGTAATAATCCTGAAGATTATTTAAGGAGACCCTACACTCAGGATATGGCAGTGGGGATAAAACGAGCTCCAGGACACCGGAGACACTGCTGATGAAACGGGCTGCCCAGACAGGAGAGGCGTGTAAGAAGGGAGGCTGAAGGGTGAGGTGAGGATTCCTGGCTTATCCAACTGGGTACAAGGGCCATTCCCAAGACGTGGAGAGGGGTCAGCGCAAACAAGAGAGTAAGTCGTGAGGAAGACGCTGAGTCTGAGGCAGTTTCATGACAACCAGGTAAGCAGGAATGCCAGTAAGCGAACAGCCTACTGGTCAAGGTATCTGCCTGGCGCTACCAACTTGGAAGCTCTGTGTGTAGAAGCCAGAGTTGAAGGCATTAGCAATGAGATACACACAGAGAACGTTACATGGAGCAGACTGAGGACACAAGCCTGGGAAATGACAACATCCAGCAAAAGAGATGACAAAGAAGTGAACAGTACGCCAAAACAGTAAAAGACAAATGTTGCAGAGAGAAACCTGGTGAACTGAGAGGTGTTTCAATAGAGGGACAGAGTCTCAGAAATGAAAGGGACGTGAAGACATAAACCAGTAACTGAGAGTCACTGCTTCTAACAATTTAGTTGTGACAGAAGAGGGGGCAATCTGGAGGAACAAGGTATTTTTTAGGGAGGGAAAACGGCAGCATGTTTACAGGCACTGGGAAGGGATGGAGTAGAAGAGAAATTCGAGACACCACAAAGAGAGACTGGCTCACGCAGCACGACACCGCACGTTAGCAAAGGAGTGGGGTAAAGAGCAGCAGGCGAGGAGGCAGTTCTGATTCTCTGAAACAGAGGAGAGGATGGCTGAAAACATGCCTGCAGGAGAGAAAAAAGTGACCAGCGTTTGGCAGAAAAACCTTTAAACATTTTCTCAGTGAAATGCAGCGCCCACATCGATATGCTGCACACAGCAGGCCTCACGGATGGGTTCCACCATTCCTTCCCACAAAGAGTTCTCTTCCTTCTCAGCACTTTTAGAACAAGACGTCACTAATTCTCTGAGAACCTGTCACGGACCATGCACTGTGCTAGGCAAGGGGACACGGGGATAAAAGACACAGTCCAAAAAAGGCAAAGGTCTTGCTGATTAATGGGGAAGGAAGTCACGTGACCGAACACACTCATGGAGCTAAGTAGGAAGGCTTAGAGGGGAGGCAAGACCTGAGTGGAGAGTGTCAGGGAAGTGACCTCAAAGAAGCGAAGCTGTGCTGAGCCTTGAAGGGAAGTGGGAAGGGGCAGTTACAGAGGGGGAATGAACTCATCCTAAGTGGCCAGGACAGACGCAGAAGCCCCACGCCCTGGGAGATGCACAAGCACCAGGAAAGAGACACCACTGGACAGCGCAAGGGTGACAGGCACAGCCACTTTGGAGGTCCTGTTAAAGAATTTAAACTTCATTCTTTTGGCACTGGGGAGACATTTAATAATTTTAAGCAAGCAAGAAAGAAGCTCAGATCTGCATATCTGAGAGTGCCATCAGTGTGCAGAGAAGAGAGAGGATTCAGATAGGAAGATCATCAGATAAGGGGCTCCTACAAGTCACCCAGAAGCAGCCACAGAGGGGATGAGGACATGGGACAGATCTGAGTTATGGACTCTCAACTGTGTGGACGCGAGTGCCATTCAATGAGATGTGTGCAGTGAGAGGTGCTACCTCTTGCTGCCACCCATGTGGCACCTTTGCCCACTCCTCCTGGGGAAAACGGAGAAGGGAGTGGGAAGGGGTCTAGTTTGACGCACACCGCCCTCGAAGGACCTGTGGTCCCACATACGGGCTTGGGTCAGGCCTGGGATCATCCACACGTGATGTCAGGAGCCAAAGGACTGGCAGAAGAGCTCCTTAGAGGAGAACAAGGAAGACAGGGAGGGAAGGGAGGGAACTAAGCAAGAGAGAGGAGGGGAGAGAAGAGGGGGAGGCGCACCTGTAACCCGCAGCACGAGCAAGAGGTCCCCAGGAGGAGTGGGCAAAGGTGCCACATGGGTGGCAGCAAGCCAAAAGGGAGGGGAAGTGATGAGGGAGGGGAAGGGAGGAGTCAAGAAGGAGGAGGCCAGTGTGTCAAATGCCGCAGAGAGCACACATAAAGTGAGGAATAAAAACGCAACAGCAGATGTAGTGGCGATGCAAATGCAGCTCCCTGGCAGTGACTTTAGGAGTGGATAGGTGGTGAGAAAACGGAGATTGAGACGACTAATTCCAGAAACTTGCCAGGATGAGAAGGAAGGTGAAGGGAGTAGAGCGTAGCAGCAAACCCGACGGAGAAGGCAGTCACTCTTTTTCAAAGGTGGAACGGACAACACTCCAACGTTTACTGACAGTGCTGAAGTGCCAAGCTTTGCGCTCCTGTTAGGTATGTAAAGGGAAAAGAAAATACAATCTTGCGTTGAAAGGGAAAGACCAACGAAGGCATTCATTTAAAAAAGAATAACAAAATAAAATGAAAAGACCCAAAGGAACTGACCACGGTGCCTCGGGACTTCTCTGGATGGCCTCCCCCATTCTTCCACCTTGGCAGCTCTCTGAGCGACAGCAGCCCGAGCAGGCGCCCACCGTCAGCCCTGAGCCTCCCGGTCCCGAATTACACGAGAGCTCTTGAATGAGTCTATCTGCACGTCCTCCAAGGAGTCATTCACAGCTTTCCTTCATCCAATTAGTAAAGCAGTGTCTGACTTTAAAAAGGTCAAAAAGCACAAATTTAGATTTTCAGAGCAGTCCATCAGGATACGTTTATATGCCAACAAATCAATTCAACCAACAAAATGAGAATTCAAATAAGCCTCCACAAGGACAAACCTTTGGTTTTTCAGCAAATCCCTCTTTTTATTCTTGTGTATGCTTCTATTTCAAATGGTCAGACCAAACACTGTAAACAGAACCAAGTCCAGGGTTACAGCCCTTTCTTTGGGGTTACCTAATGAGAAGAAAACAGTAAGAGAAGACTCTATTCTATTAGTCACTAAGGGAAAACCTAAAGAAACAAAACCTGTAAGCGGCTGCTTTCTAGCAGAGAAGACAAAGCCATCCGTAAATGAGGCACAGTGAGAGTAAGACATACACAAAACATGCCAGTGACACACAGACTGGACAAGCTGAGCTAATGCAGGAAAATACTGCATGAGAAGCTTACCAAGAAAGGTTACCCGTGACCTTTCAAACAGGAACAAGAGGGTTCGTTAATCAATATTCGGGAGTCCACTAGTGCAAAGCTCTGTACTATGGGAAATGCAAGCCCTAGTTTCTGCCCTCAAGAGGCTTTCCATCTTTCTTCTTCAACTAAAATAAACTTCAATCTCACCTCTTCAAAGCTAGAAGTGGAAGGGACACTGAGAGGCCTGGAGTTCAAGCCTCCTTGCCCAACAGAAGGGGAAACCAAAGCTGGGGAGGTCAGCTGGGTGCCTCCAAGCCACACCCACGGCAGCAGGACCCTTGGCCTCCCTGTGTAATACAAAGTGCACAAGCTCTGGGGCACAGAGGCCGGAACTTGTGGCTTCCCTGGGCCACACCGGAAGAAGTGTCTTGGGCCACACATAATAGCTGATGAGCTAAAAAAAATATTTTTTTTAAAAAGTCGCAAAAACCTCTCATAATGTTTTAAGAATTTGTGTTGGGCCACATTCAAAGCCATCCTGAGCCATTGGACACTGCTGCTAGAGGCTGAAGGACCTGGGTGCGAGTGACACATTGCGCCCAGTCCCACGCCTAGGTTCTCTCTTCTCTAAACCGGAGATGATGATGAAGGTAACACCGAGTTCTCAAGACAGTACCACTCCTTTCCTTTCCTTTCTCCTACTGCACTATACTATGAACATTGAATGATGTATCTGAAAGGATAAAATAGTACCTAACTAACCCGCATCGCCTGTGATGGCACACAGCAAGGAAATAAAGGACTTCAAGTAGGGAGTGGGGTGGTAGAAGGGAAGGTACAGTGTTCACATTAGCACATAATTTTCAATACAAATGACACAATCAGAAGGGGGCAAGTTAGGGCACAAGCTCTTAGGGGAAAACAAAATTGGTAGGGAAAACATTTCTAAGTCAGTCTCTCTAATGCTCCAGCATTTGAGAAATCTCTAGTTACATATTAACTCACCCTTATTCCTCTGCCCAAGGCAGTGAGTGGCCTGTCAGGAGCACTAGGACTAAAAGCTTTATGGCTCCACTTGTAAAATTTAAGGTGCCACCTATACAGGCCATTTATTTTAATCATTCCTATCTTAATAAGGGCTTTTTCAAACTTCTCTAATTCCCACTTTGCAAATCTGCAAACCTGTGAAATCTCTACCACACATGCTGAGTTTCATCCTACCTTCCAAAGACGCAACAGCAGAACTGCAAATTACTCGAAAGTTAATGTTTTCTAAATACACAGAATCATTAAACACCATCAAAATCTGATATTAAAAAGTGAATATATTTACAAGTTAAATCAAAAAACGATTTGGCATCATCAGTATGAACTTTTTAAAACGTATGGTAAGAAATCCCTCCCAAAATGTTCCACAAAGAATAATTCTTAATTAGTTAATGTTCTTAAGAAATTATCCTGACAGCTCCTAATATCCTTAATGGTTATAAATTCTCTGCCTCCCTCTCCCAAGAATGAGCCCGTGTATGAGCTCCATCTACAGAGCAGACACATCATACTGGGAAGCATGGAGGTTGGTACTACACAAACCTGGGTAAAATTCCCGCCCCGCCACTCACCTCTGCGGCCTCACCCAGGTGTGCTGAGGCGCGCCCCTCACAGGACTGCCACGGATGAGATGATACAACAAAGAACAGACAGCATACACCGCCAGCCCTAGACATGGTGGACTACCTTCTGGAAATTAAGCGTTTATCCCCTAGAAATGTTCGTTCTTAATACCTTTCCTTTCCCCTTATACTGCAACATACATCGGCACCACGATGGCTTGGAGCTCCAGACCCAACCTGCTGGGTATCCAGGGACTCCACCACTCAGCCCCTGCTCCCAGCCCCCTAGGCTGTTTTCTATTCCTCTCCATTCTCTGAGACCCTCCAGCCTCTAAAGACAATACAAGGAGCTTAGAGTCGTAAAGGGTCCAAGCCACACCACAAGCAATTCAAATCCAGGTAAACGGTCCAGAGGTCCACCCCATTGCTTTAAAGTACAATCCAAAAGGCACAAACAACAGCTTCAATCTCTCTCTCCAAAAATATTTACAGATGGTCCCTGACCTACAGTCATTTGACTGCGATGGTGTGGAAGAGATACGCCTTCAGCAGAAACCGTACTTTGAATTTTGATTTTTTTCCAGGCTAGCGACATGCAATATGATAATTTCGTGATGCTGGGCAGAAGCAACAAGATGATTTTGCCCAACTGTAGGCAATTGTGAGTATTCTGAGCATGTTTAAGGTAGGCTAGGCTAAGCTAAGCAATGATACTCAGTGGGCTGGGCACATTAAATGCATTTTTTTCGACTCAGGATATTTTCAACTTACCATGCTTTAATTGAGATGTATAACCCCATCATAAGTTGAGGAGCCTATTGAAATGGCACTGTATGGAGTTCCCTGATGGTGTAGTGGCTTAGGGCTTCGGCGCTGGCGCTGTCAGCGCTGTGGCCTGGGTTCGATTCCCAGTCAGGGAGCTACCCACATACCAAAAAGCAAAAAAAAAAAAAAAAAAAAAAAAAAAAAAAAAAAAAAAAAAAAAAAAAAGAAATGGCACTGTATACTAATTCAAACACGTTACTCTTCGAATTAGTAAGAATGTACGCCCACCAGCAACTCTTTAGGTGTCTATGTGGGCGTGCACACACATAACACAAACCAAAAAAGCCTAATTGAACACATTACTTGACACAGATTAAGAGAAATACTAAAATTGACAATAACCAATAATTCTGAGAGGATGAAGGAAAAACTCGAGGAAGGTATTTCTACAGCTGTACCATGTTGTGTGATTAATGCTAAAACATTATTAAAAAAAAACTACTTCAAGATTTTTCCCATGGGACTATGCCGTTTTCTCAAGGTCTTTTTTTTTTTCCTCCATGTAATAGAGTGCAGACCCTAAAGCACATTAAGGCCTTGTTTCTAGACATCAACAGCTTTTGTTAAAACAACACATTTAACATTTTGAAAAATAGATATTCTACAGATACTACTTTGCCACATTGATATTTAAAAAAAATGACTGTCAAGTTCAGTAAGTTTGTTTCCATAACAAACTTCTTTAAATAACTCTTGTTTTTATAAAGTCAGGAGCCAAGGTCTGTCAAGTAAAAACTTCAAACAATGCACATACTCACTGAGCAAGGGCAATGCAATTCTGGACATGCTGTGCTGATGACAGCCTGAAAAGGGCCTAAAATGACAGAAAACGAGGAAGCAAACCTGGAAACCATAATGCAACTTTGTTTTTAACACAATCCCCGCTACAAAATAACTATGTAGAGGCTTTCATTTTATTTTACTTTATTAAAGACACTCTATGGCAACCTTGTCTTGCCTAATGGAACTCAGCACTCATTGAGCTCCTTTTTCTTGTCATCTTGCTGAAAGCTGTGCTCATTTGTTCCAAATCATGGTCACCCTTCAGAAAGCAAATTTTTCAAATACAAATGGGGGACATATGAGACAATATTGGAGATAATTCCTTACATAAAAACTCAAGATTCAGGGTCTAAAAATCAAGCCTAACGGTAGTATTTGAGTGATAACCAATATAGTTTACTCCCTTGACTCCTCCCCTAATTTTTAACGACTTAGTGGTAACGTTGCAGGGTCAAAGTTTTCAGTATTTTGCCTTCAGCACTAGAACAAAAGATACTATATAATTTTAATAAGTAGAAGAGAGTGTTAATAATGTTTAAGAGTTCATCTCTTTAATAATCATCAATTCAAGCTAATTATTTTCACAAATCCACACTTGGATGCAAAGCTACCAGGTAATCATGACGATAACTGCGATGCACGTTACAACCACACACATCAAGGAACCCTCACCATTTCCAAATACAAGCACACAGCCAAAAACTACCTTTTTTCCCCTAAGGAGTCAACTGTGAAGCAAAGAAGTGGACAAGTGGATAAAAGAAAGCTAACTTCCAGTTCACATAATTTCTCCCAGGAACACAAACTCAGAAGTAAATAGTGCAATCTATGAAGATTTGACTAAAGCTTGGTAAGTTTAGTGCCATTTGCTTTTGATGAGCAAGCTGGTTAATAATTAAATAAATGAAAAAAAATTAAATAAATGATGATCTATTCAGGTGGATTCAAACCACTACCACAAAGAATCTTAAGCACACTGCTGACACTTTGTTGTGCTGAAAAAAACAGTTTGCTCTACACGATCCTGAAATGTTAAGAAAATCAGTGTTATACTAAAAAGGTAATGCTGTACTTAGCTTCTGCGAGGTAACTACTGCATTGAACTGACCATATCTCAGGGTTTTAGATTTTTAGCTTCCTAAACAATATTAAATCATACATTATTTTAAAGGGGTAAACTCATGATTCTAAGCATGCTTTCCTTATACTAAAGATAGTATCCCCAACCTACATGCCATCCATAGTGCCCGCACACCTATTTTCTCCCCAAAGTTACAGTAACCCTTAACTCTTTCAGAAAGGTCCCCCTAGGCCAAAAGAGGTTCTACTACCATGGCCAATGTCACAGTGTCATGCTTCTTTCAGGAGGCCAGCAGTCTTTCCCCTTCTATACTTAACACAATGCAGCCTGGCACTTTCTATAAGACTGAACAAGGTCATGTAAGTCTGTGTCCTCTTTTCTTCTATAATATCCTTAACTTCAACATAATCGTACAAAATGCCCAAGATGAAAAAGGACCCAACATATACAATCCCATATCATCTTAGGCTGCACTTAAAAGGTGATGAACTTTTTACTCTGGGTGATAGGCATTTTAATTACTACCTTCTTATGCAAAGTTAGCTTACAAGTTTGATTCATCTAAGTGAACCACCCAAAGTCAGTCATCACCCAGAGAAACTTAGAAGAGACCTGTTAAATGTGCTCATTCTCATCTTGAAATGATCTCAATATAGCACACCAGGGTATTGAGCTTCTATTCTAATTTTATTGTCTTAGTGGTCAATTTAAAACAAACAAACAAATCTCAAAGTGGTTTATACATGACTGCAGACACCTCTTCTGAAGTCATGAGCCAAGAGTCTACAAAAATTTGACACTGAAACTTCTCTTGGACCACTTCCTTGGCAAAAATATCCAGTGACTTCGGCCATCATTACTTTGGCCAATGCAGAGCCAGAGATCACTCTTTTCTGCCATACCTTTCAAGTAAAAAAGTTGAAATGATGAAACCAGTTGTCTAAATATAACCACCAATCTCTGTACAATATTGTGCATTTGCAAAGCAGCTGAAAAACCATGTAACTCCTTCTAAATGATAAATCTTCCTACAGGAGGCAAGGTGGATATGAGTGCCATCCCCATAACTAGGGAGTAGATCCTAGGCTTTGAGGAGTGAAGTGGCCAGCCCAAGGTCAATACTGGGAGTGGGGAGGTTGAAAGAATCAAAGGACTTGCTGAGAAAAAGCAACACAGCATAACCTTAGACACGGCTGCATCTGTGCACAGAAGGCTTTAGAAGACCTGACCTGACTACTAGCCAGCCTCATCTTCTATTTTGCCTTGTGATCCCAACAAATCTACTCAGAACTACTAGTGCAGCAGTTCTCAACTTGTGGGTCGTGACCCCTTTGGGGGTTGAACAACCCTTTCACAGGGGTCGCCTAAGACTATCGGAAAACACATATCAGATATTTACATTATGATTCCTAACAGTAGCAAAATTACAGTTACGAAGTAGCAACGAAAATAATTTTATGGGGGTCACCACAACATGCGGAACTATATTAAAGGGTCACAGCATTAGGAAGGTTGAGAACCACTGTAGGTGGCATCCCAAAGCAGCCCAGTCAGCTCAGCCTTTCCGTGTGATTCCCACCCATTTCTTTTCTTTTTTAAATGTGGGTAGTTCCCTGGCTGGGAATCGAACCCAGGCCGCAGCATTGACCCTGCCAAAGCCTTAGCCACTACACCACCAGGGAACTCCCGACCCATTTCTTTTAACCACTCAACCTTTAAACTCAGCTCAAATGACACCTCTTTCAGGACCTGACCTCCTTATGGCTCTCAGAGCACTCTGAATTACTTTGTCATTGCACTGTCCTGACTGGTTCTGTCTGCTCCCTTCCCTAGACTTAAGTTCTAAAGGGGGTGGGGGGTGAGGGAGAACGGGAGTATACATGTGATGGGCTCCGTCTTCTCCTGGTACCTGACACACGCAGCAGGCACTGGGCACATGTCTATGGACTAAATGAAAGAACATGTCGATTCCCAAGATGCTCCGTGGTAGAGCTTCAGACAACTCAAGGCAGAGCCTCACGCCGCACATCTACTCCAGCTACCGGGAGTCCTCTCCCAGCCTGGCTCCTTTAGGAGGCAATGGGAACGTTACAGACGCTAATGTGCTGTCCGTGTTTGGGTTTGGGGGGTGATTCGGTTTTTTTTTCTTTTTGTAACTGAAAAACCTTTGGTTCTTTATACATTTAGAGTCATTTCGAATTGTTAACCTGGGAGGCAAAGTGACAGCCACAGTTCTGGAGTACTTCCCGGGGACAAGCAGCGTACTTGTTAAGGGTGTGAGCTCTTAAGTCTGGGTTCACACTGCCAAATGCCAACTGGGTAACTTTGGGCAAGATACCGTCCACTACTTCCTGCCAGTACATGTAAGCTGGGGTGGCTCTGGCCAGCATTCATCCCGCAAATGCCTTGTGAGCCGCTACTGTGGGCCAGGCGCCGGCGTCCGGTGGGGACCCGCACGTGCGCATCGCTGGGCTCCTTTACCCTCTCGGACCGTACTTCGCGCCGTCGGGAACGTTTGCTGTCTTGTCCCCCTCATTACGACGTGAGCTCCGAGGGAGCAGGGGGCTCTCCGGCACATGCCTACTCCACAGTTACTCAACACACGTGGGAAGGAGGAAGGGCTAGGTCGGACGGGGCCCTGGAGCCCCACGGAGCTGACATTTTGGTGAAGGTCGGGGGTAAATGTAACACGGAAACCATAGCGGCTCCCATTAGGAAGGGCGCTGGCGTGGCCCACATGCACGTGGCACCCCAGGCCTCCTCTGGCTCCAGCCCCAGGCGGCGTGGCCCGGCTCACCGACGCGAGCGACGGGCAGGAGGAGGGCGGCCGAGGGAACGAGCGGCTCCTCGCATCTGCTGGTCACACAGTCATCACCTCCAGCAGGGAAGGGCCTGGCCTCGGGGAGCTTCCCGTCTAGCGTGGACACTCGGTGCACGAGGGGGGACCCGGCTCCTGCGGGCGTGGGAAGGGCCGTACTGACCCCGGTACAGCGATGGGACACGGGCGTGTCCACGTGTGTGTGGGGGGGGTCTGAGCAGGCCCCTCTGCGGAGGTGACGGCCGAGCCAAGACCCGAAGAGGCCGACCTTGTGCAGAACAGCGGAAGAACTTTCTAGGCACACACGCTGCCGCCAGGGCGCATCCTCCAGAGCGGAGTCCCACACGCGAGACAGGAGCAGCTAAGAGGGGAACTGCGCCGAGCGGCTGGACGGCTCTGCCTCCAGGGCCCCGACGCCGGGCCGCGCGGGCAGTTCTGGGGGCGCGGGCCGGGAGCGCCGTCGGGCGAGGGCGGGGGGCCGACGTCACCGCCGCGCCGGCCGGGGCCTCCAGAACGCGGGCGGGGACGCGGGGCGGCCGGGCCGGGCCTGCGGCCGAAAATGGCGGGCCTCCGCCTTACCTCGGAATTTGAGCTCGTGCTGCGGCTCGAGGCTCAGGACCTGCTCCACCTTCGCCATGTTCCTCAGCGGCGGGGCACCTCTGGCGGGGAGACCCCTGAGAGGTCACCTGTGGCAGGAGGCGTTAATGGTGCGCCCCCTTTAAATTTGGAAAAGGGGGGGGCCGGCCGGGGCGCGGGCGGGGGTCGTTGCGGGGCGCGCGCGCGCGGGGAGGGGGGGGTTGGCCTACGCGATGCAGGCGCAGGGGCGGAGGGCGAGGGCGAGGCCGCGGTGCCCGGCGAGCGCACGGCACGCACGCACGCAGCGACGCACGCACGCACGCACGCAGCCGGCTAGCTGGCTCGGCCCTGCCCGCGATCCGGCGGCGGGAAGCTGCGCGTCCGGAACCGCTCGCGGAGCAGTGCGCAGGCGCGGCGCTTCCCCGGGGGGCGGGGCTGCCAGGAGTCAGGGGCGGGGCGTCACGCTGGACCGGCGGTGGGGCGGGTCCGGGACGCCCAGAAAGGGGGCGAAGTCCCCACAGAGATTGTTTATTCAGGGCCTGTGGGGACCAGCAGTTGTGTTAACTACTTTAGTCTATAATTAATAAGAATAAACTTCCGTTTTCCCCTTGCTTTTGTAGTGCCAGGCTCTTAGAAACTTTGAATAATGAAAGTGCTGTTTATTATCATTATAGACATGTTTATGGGTGAGTGATGCGTGCCAGGCACTGTGACGGATGGTGAGCCGTAAATATAAATAGCTGCCAATTACTGCTTGCTGATTTTGTGCCACTCTGCCGAACGCTTTCGATAACAACAGCAACAACTAAAACAAGCTATGATGCCACATTATATGTTTGCTATGTAACAAGCACCGTACTGAATCCTTTACTAATAGCTGCAACAAATATTTAGAAGTACAATAACCAGAAAAGTAGACCTGGTGCCTATTCTCTCCCTAGAGCCTATTGGAGACACAGCTTTTGAATAAATAATTACACAAATTACACAATTACAAATTCCTGGGTACCCAGATCTGCTGCAGCTCAGGAGTGAACACTATCTCATTACTGCCAATTTCATTATATAATGTTTACTACATAAAATATGTGTTCTTAGTGTCCCCTATATATAATAGATGAAACAAACACAGCAAATAGTTAACAGTGTTGACTCTACATGTCATCTGGGTGTTCTTTCTACTGTTCTCACTTTTCTGTATATTTGAAATCTTTCATAATAAAAAAAATGGTTGTTTTAACATAATCTTTGTCTTTTAACTAAATCATTTGGACCATTTACACTTATTATATTTACTGATATATCTGGATTTCTTTCTACCATCTCATGTTGTGCTTTTTATTTGTCATGGCTGTTTTTGTTTGGAGGGGGGGTGTTTCCACTCCTTTCTTCCTTTTTTTTAGGGCTGATTTTTTCTCTTCCATTTTTCTTCTGTTAGACCCTGGCAATTTTGACATGAGTACTTTTAAAGTCCAATTTTTAAAATATCTTTGCTTCCTTAAAATACAAGGACTTCGGGGTATTTTAACTCTAATCACCCATCTTCTCAATTATACACTTTAACTGTAGTGTATTCTAAGTTTAACCTTGTCCTTTTTCACCCTGTGAATCACTACTAAGTTGTTTTAGACCGTCAATGTTAACTTAGACACACAGTTGCCAGTTTCTTTGCTCATCTTTCCTTTTTGCATCTCAGAACCTAAATAGCTAGGATCACTTTCCTTGTGCCTGAAGTATATCCTTTAAATTTTATTTCAGTGAGGGTTCGTTGGAACAATTCAAGCAACAACAATAAATAGCATAGCATTGGATTATAACCCAAAGTAGAAAATGTATATCCATGAGTCCATACTGACATAAATAAATGATTGAATAAATAAATAGACTAGAAAAGGCAGAAGAATTCCAAATAATGTGTGTTAGCTATTTTTTCTCAGAGAGGTGGTACATAACTCCCCACCCCTTAAGTGAGAGCTATGTGCAGTGACTTTCTTCCAAAGAGTCTAAAACGATGACTAAATTGTTTTCTCATTCTTGGATCTCTGCTTCCATCGGAAAGTAAGAAAACGACAACTTTATAAGGAGAGATCTGGCCATGTAGTGCCCACGGACCTTGCTGTGATGTGATGAGAAGGGCACCTCACCTTGTGGTCTTTCCCCCAAAAAAGCCCACAATCCAAGTCTGTAAGAAAAATATCAGAAAAAAAACCAACTGAAGGACATCCTACAAAATACCTTAGCAATAGTCCTCAAACTGTCAAGGTCATCAAAGACAAGGGAAGTCTGAGAAACTGTGACAGCGCAGAGGAGCCTTAAGAGACATGATGACTAAATGGCATGTGTTGTCCTGGATGGGGTCTTGGACTAAAAGGGTATCAGGGGAAAAAACCAAGAAAACCTTTATAAAATAAGGACTTTAGTAAAAAATAGCATATTAACATATGAACATAGTGGTTCATTAGTTGTGACAAATATACTAACATGAGATGTTAACAGTAGGGGAAACTGGGCGCAGGGGACACAGATACTCTTTACTGTCTTTGCAACTTTTCTGTAATTCCCAAACTATTCTAAATGAAAGGTTTATAAAAAATGTTTTTATTGGATTTTCAACCTCTTGTATTGACATTTTCTGCAGTTCAAACTGTGACGTTGCTCTCAAGCCCACAAACCCTTTGATAACCAGAATGCAGTGCTGAACCACAGTGAGGAGTTGGGTGGCTTTGTTGAATTAGTGTCATTGTCTCACCACATTTCCTTCTTTGGACATGCCACCACCCGTGGCTATGCAAACCCCAGCCATCCTTCATGGCCTCACTCACTCACTCACTCACTCATTTCCTCTTTCGTTCGTTTACTCATCTGAACAGTATTTTGACATAATCTCCTGCATGAGCATCCTGCAGTGGATCCATTTAGTCTTGAGCTACAAAGGACCTCACTATTTAGTGAGCCGATTGGAAAAAATCACCAAAATAATTACAATCCGTGATACATACTGAAATAAATGAGAAGGAAGCTATCAAGAGACAATGAACTTCATTCCTGGGGCTGGAAGAAACCATAAAAGTCCAGAAGGTATTAGAGAATAGTCTTGGAAAAACAGTAAGAGAAGAAAGGATTCTCCAAGTAGAGGAATAGCATATGCTGAAGTCCTGGGGTTCACGGGCTGCCAGGAAAGGCGAGGAGTCACAATACCTTCTCGAATTTATTTAACTCCTGCTCTGTGTCAGGCAGTCATATGTATCAGTTTCCTATGGTGCTGTAACAAATTACCGTAAAATTGTGCATTCAAACAACACAAATGTATTATCTTGCGGGTCTGGGGGTTAGAAGTCTGAAATTGGGTCTTAGGAGGCTAAAGTCCATCTGCATTCCATTTGGACGCTCCTTGCAGCTCCCCAGGTTCTGGAGGTTGGCCACATTCCTTGACTCCCGGCCGGTCCTCCATCATCAGAGCCAGCAGCAAGGCCTCTGCATGCCCCCTACTTCCATGTCCCAAAGGTGTACCTGTGGGCCAGACACCACACTAAGTTCGTGCCAAGTTATTTAATCCTCACAATGTCCAGACAGATCGCTCATCGCCATGTTACCGGGGACTGAGGAACTGAGACGTGCAGCCAGCAAGGGCCAGGGGCCGAAGGGTCTTCTGTTACGCCCTGGAGTCTAGATTTTATCCTCAGCTAGCCTTGGCGAGCTCGGTGATTTTATATAGAGGAACAACATGACCGAATGTAGTGGTATTTAAGCATTTTTTTTTCTTTTCTTGTTTTTAAATTAAAATTTTCAAATGCATTATTTTAAAATAAACTATTGTGCAGTAATTTGAGATTTACAGAGATGTTGCAAAGGTTGTACAGAATTCCGACCACGCCCTCATGCAGTTTCCCCGGTGTTATCACTTTATATAACCCTGGTGGAAACACCAGGGACGTTTATTATTAACGAAGCTCCACACTGTGGTGGATGCCACCAGCTTTTCCACTAGTGTCCTTTTCCTGTTCCAGGATCCAGTCCAGGATAGCCCATTGCATTTAGCCATTTGTTTTTCACAGAGATTCTCGGGCAGCAGACCCCAGCCGGACTGACAGCAACCGAGCCCCACTGCGCAAGCGCGTGCGCCAGGCACCACTCCGAGAGCCTCGTGCCGTGTGACTCACATTCGCAGCGCCACAAGGTGGTAACATTGTTGTCTCTGGTTTACAGATGAGAAAATGAGGCCCAACGGGGGTTTAGAAACTTGCCCAAGAGAAGTGAAAAACTAGAGATGGAGGATGAGGACTTGGGGGAAATAGATCTCAGGGGTTGGGGAGGGACACATTTTCTCAGATGACGGGGTGGGGGGGCAGCTGTGGTGAGGAAGTGAGGGACACCCCGGAGAACCCCAGTGGCCCTGCCACAGGCCCTTGGCACTCCCCGTTCCTTCTCCTTGGCCTCTGCACTGCCACCACGCTTGGACAACTTCTTGAACGCCTACTGTGTGGCAGGCACTGTGCTGGGTGCTGGGCACGCGTGGAGCCCGCTGCTAGGTGGGGCGAGGAGCGGGGCACACGAACCCCGGGAAGCGAGTTCTGGGAAAGGGTGGCCGTGCGTGGCTGTGGCGGGGCTGGATGCTGTTCCAGAAGGCTCTCCAGCCCCGGCTTCCGCGCGTCCCTGTCCCTTCCCAGGACGCGCGCCAACGTGGAATCACCTTGTTTATTTATCCACTGTCTGCCTCCCTGTTAGCAAGCCAGCGTCCTGGGTGATCCACTCTTGATTTAACACCCTACCTCAGCACCTAGCAGCAATCAACAGAGGAGTGAGTGAAGAAATGAGCAAACGAATGAATGAATGAATGAATGAAGAGTTAGGGCCGTCAGGACTACTTTGTATACAGAGTAAACCCCACGCAGACCTAGCAGCTCCGAACAGCCTGGATGGGGGGCGGGGAAGTCACAGAGTCAGAGCCACCCCACAAACAGGGGTGCAGTCACATGGCCGAACCCAAAGCGGGAAGGCAGGTGTGGAGGAGGGAGTCTTCAGCCTCAGGCAGGAGAACTTGAGAGGGTATGCCTGCTCCGTGGAGGGTCTCAATGATCGAGGTAGATGTTGGGAGGTTTGGGGTGCTGGGAATGAAGGCCAGTGCCTTCCCCCTTCTCCCTCCGGAAACAGGTTCTCCCCGCACCCTTAGCCCTTCATTCCTGACTGGATCTTGGTCCTCATCTCTGTGCCTGGCATGTAAAAGGTGCCCAATATGTGTTCGAGGAATGAAGAAAACAATGTAATTAAGAATTTGAGGGGTGGGGTAGGGGGAGAGAGCCTTTTCAATCCTCAGGACTTGTCCCCAAGCAGCCAGAAGGCCACATTTGCATACAAATAATTGATATTCTAATTACAAATCATTGGTATTGATTTATTAAGCAGGTCCCCAAAGGATCTCTAGAAGATAATTAGATTCCATGCTCCTTAGGGGTAAGGCAGGCATATTTACCTCACTGCTCCCCCACGGCAGTGGGAGGCAGAGCGCTACATGCTAAATGTTTGATGAGGCAGGACTTACTGCGCAGAGAGTTTGTAGGGTCCCCCACAGATCATCTCCAGGGTGCTGGCGGGGGCGAAGGGGAGGGATCCATTGTGTGTTCCTGTGTACTTGAAATCTGGACACCTCTCTCTTCCCCAAGCCCTAGGGATTTTACACTCCGCGGCCTTCATGAGGGTCCAGCGGGCTGAGCTCTGGGGACCAAGATGCAAAAGACACACAGCCCCTCCTGTCCCTGTCCAGCCAGAAGACAAAGCAAAGCAAGACAGTCGCCAGAGGCCACACCAGGGAGTGGCTGGGGGCTGGGGGCATTCCACGGCTCTCTGTCACCTCTGTCTGCCTCTCCCCAAGCCACCACAATTAAATGACAGGGTAGGTAAAAATTAAAGAAAAAAGATTATGCCACCAGGGAGGGAAGGCGTCCATGGGAAGCTTGGCTATTGCATTGATCTGAAACTGTGCTCGCTCTGTGCATGCAATCTTCCCACCTTCAGGGTCATTTTTGACCCATTGGCCACCGCCCAGTCCCCTCTGAGAACAGAAATCATGCAGCAGCCACTGGTCGTCAACATCAGGAGATGCCCTTGAACTCCTCATGGACCTCTGGGGCTCCGAGGCTGTGAAAGAGGGAAGGAGGGAGGGGGGAGAGGAGAGGGAGGTGCGACGGTGGAGGTGATTCAGTTTGTGTCTCTATTTCCATGTTCCTGCACCCACCTCCCAGGAATGCTTAGGGCCACAGGGATGCTTAGGGCCACGGGTTCTCAGGGGACTGTCATGATTTCGTTTTTCTAACTGAGGATGAACAAAAACAAGATATTGCACTGTGCAAAGCAAATGCGGTGTTCTCAGGAAAAGCAAACAGTTTCCGCAGGCCCCATCTTTTCATGCGGGGAAAGACGTGATCCTGTCCGGTGCAGCCTGGGTCACCCCTGCCATAGCAGCTGGGACGCACCAGACCCGTGACCTACGCCAGTTACTAAACTGTCACCCGTGCCCTCCAGCGCACGCCCCCAGGGCCACACCTGCAGTTGAAGGAGTAGAATTTATTTCCCACTGCAGCGGGGGAGGGGCGTACACCTGGGGAAGGGACTGGGGGTGTAAGGGGTGGGGCTTTGCTCTGGGTTCCAGGCAGCCAGGCTGGGGATAATTCTGTGATTGGGGTTGGCACGCTACAGCGAGGGCACACTACAGTCTGCCGGGGTACCTGGCAAAGCAGTAGCCTAACCCTCTCTCAGATTAGTTGGGAGAGGGGCGGCCTGGTCGATTTGGGGGATTTGGACCATGCTCTTGTTTGGTCTGGGCTCTGAATGATTACAGAAAGGTCTTGTTTTTGTCTGGACAACCCCACCCCCGCCCCCCATAGTCACAGAGGGCCTCATGTGCAGTTGGCGTCCTGTGTGTTCAGCAGGAGCCAGCTTGGCATGGCTGTCAGGGGCTGCTTTTCTCCTCTCGCTGCCCGTGCCTCAGTTTCCCCCATCTGTCAGGTGGGGAATGTTGAAGGTTTATACCTCTTGGGTTTGGGGAGGTGTAAATGAACGAATGCAGGGTCTCGGTGCTGTGTGCTGAGCACATGGTAAACCCTCCATGACGCGGGAGCTATTGGGAGGGCAGCATTTCAGAGAGCCCCCCGCCACCCCGTCTCTTGTACCGCATCTGGGAGGTACAGATGGTGTGTGGACTCGGGAGCTGTTTTGTTCCTGGAGGTTCGGTTGTGACAGGGTGGGTTTGCTGGTCTTTTGGTATCTGAGAAGGAAATGAGTTCACCCCGTAGTGAAATCCCCCTCATCTCAGATGCCACACATCCAGGAAACAAGGCATTAAAACCTGCTTCCTCGTCATCACTGGTAACTCAGTGAAGACATCCCATCTCCCCACCCCCGCCCCCCGATTTTTAAATGTAATTAAATAAAAACACATGGTTCTGAATGTGTAACGATTGGAAAAAGGGACGTGGAGTAAATAAATACCTTCTGGTAGGTCCTCCGTCGGGAGTGTTATCACAAAAGCACCATGTCCCCGTCTTCAGCTCTCCGATTAATTCCCTGGGGGGGTGGGGGGTACTTTATTTGTGTTGTGATAAGGTGCGGTGTGTGACAGGAGTCAGAAAACCTGTCCTGACGTTGCGTTTATTTATTCTTTCACATGTGGGACATGGGGCTTCGCAGGGGCAGGAGTGCTTTTGCATTTGACAACACGAACCGTAAAGGATGATGGATCAGGCTCTGAAAGCTGGGAGGGGAGAGGGTGGCATTTGTCTCTCGGTGGCTGTCTGCTGCTGGGCCCATGCGCACTGTTTTCTGGCACGCTGCTGTTTCCATCTTTACTTTGCTCCGGGCTCTCAGCCTCGAGTTTGTCCTCTGCCCCCGTGTTCTGTTGCCGGGACGACAAGAATCTTTGGTCTTTTCCTCATTTCGCTTTGCAGTTTAAGCCACTTGTCTTCCCTTCGTTTTGTGTTTGTGTGTGTCCTCAACAGACATGTCTGGGTATATGTTTTTTTTTTAATGACGGCATTATGGAAAATAAAGACAAACTTGTATAATTTTTTGTGCTGTATTACAGAAACAATCAAGAAGCCCCTACTGGACCCATGGTGAAAAAAGCAGGCCCTCAGTGTGCGTGGTTTTGTCACAGTGCTGGGGCTAATAATGGAATCTGATGTTTATAATTGGTGCCATTGACAATATTGATTTATAGGGCTTGACTACTTGTTGTCATTAGCTATTTGTAGTGGCCCCATCAAGTCTGCATCATTATCGTGTAGCAAATAAAATTCCACCGCCCACTCACAGAGGAGGTTAGCCCAAGTTTACACAGTCAATGAGTCTGCAAAAGACTTCATGTCTTCTGGCCTGGAAGCCGCCTTTGAAAACTGAGCCCCGAGCCATTCATTTCAGAGACTATCCCAAGGAAACGGCAGCGTTCTGCTTCTTCAAACGCGCTCTAGAAGATTGCTGGGTCAGGGAAACCTGCCCTGGATTCCGAGATCCTTCTCCCCCAACCCCCCACTCCAAGGTGGCAGAGCTGGTTTTGGAGGGGAGGGGGTAATTGGATACTCATAATCATCATCTGCATTTACACACCCTTATTAAGAGCCTTCAGAACTTGCTGTCCTTTCAGCACCAACAAGGTCATTAACAGGCCATTTATAAAAACTGCCACGTGGCCACCCATGTTCCCATCTCCTATTACGTTCAGAAGAGGATTTGTTTTGTTGTTGTTGTTGTTGTTTTTTTTTTGCTTTTTGGTATGTGGGTAGCTCCCTGACTGGGGATCGAACCCAGGCCACAGCACTGACAGCGCCAGCGCCGAAGCCTTAAGCCACCAGGGAACTCCGAGGATTTGTTTTGGGAGAAGTAATTCAGGAACCGGGAAAGACACCCCGCAGAGACCCTGCTTGTGTAACCTGGGGTTATCACACTGGAAATATGAAATATAAAAATAAATTCAAGCACTCCTGGTGGGATAGCTTACGAGTCGAGGGCCCGGATATTGATAACGGACTGGTTCAGACTCTGCATCACCGAGTTTACGGTAGAGTCCCCATGTTATTGCTGTAGTGTCTGCTTGGGGTTTTTGTCGTTTTGTTTTTTTGTTTCTTTCATTAAAAAAACAAAACTGTGATGGGTTCTCATTTATTACATAGGCAAAACATAGACCTGACCCCATGGCTGGCGCGGCTGATTGAAATTCTAATGCTGATGATAGTACACCACCGGGTGGGTCTACACTCACACCGCGCCTGCGCGGTGGCCTCGGGTGGCTGTCATTCGCAGAGCTGAGCTTGCTTTCTGAAAAATGCCCTTTTTCTAACAGAGTGGGGTCTGTGTAACCTTCCCGTCATATTCACCACGTCACATTTCATCTGACAGCGGCCTGGAGCTAACGCTCGACACTGGGAATTCCGGTCCTCTCGTCCCGTTTCCCACCTCTTTAGCAGTGATACCTGCAGTTACATCAGCTTGACGCGGATTTCCTAAAACGTGGTCTCTGCATCCTAACATTGTTTCTGGGAAGATGCTGGAAGCTTGTGGTGCAAATAAAAAATCGAAGGGACCAGACATCTGATTAAAATCGTCATTTAAAAAGTGAAGCATTTTGACAAGGTGTTGGCTGCATCCCCCCCCCCCCCCCCCCCCCCCCCGGTCTTCTGTCTTAAAAGCTCCTGCCGTGGTCCTCAGAAGCGTATAAGGGGACGGATAATGGAATATTCCTGGCAGGTAAATTCTAGAAGGCTGATGATGTTTGGCTTTCCATCCAATATTTTTCGGTGCAGAATCATGTTTTTAGCTAGAACGATTGTAAGCAAAACAACTGAAAATTTTAAAAGGCCTTGCATTTTATTTCATAATTGACCATCTTAATGGAAATCTCATTCTTAAGTCCTAATGGAAAAAACATCTGCCATCAACATTAAGGTTGCTTAGAAACCTGGGTCCATCATTTAGTTCTCATATGCTCTAAGGCAAGCCACTGGTTGCTTGTGGGAAAATAAAGCCAAGTTGTTTCGGGTGTGCATTTGAAACATCCCTGTTTGTGCTAATTTGTTTCTTCCTTTGTGTAGAGTCAGTCTCTTTTTTGTGGTATCTATAAATAAGACTGGCTTCTGCAACAGTACTATTTTGACAGGCTATAAATGAATATTCTTCTTCATAACATACATATGCCCCCCCTACCCCTCAAGAGGATTGGACAGGGTTAACTTTAAAAGGTGTATGAGGGCTGTCCGGAAAAAATCCAGCCATAAATGCCTCTATTTTTCATATTACATGGCTGGATACTTCCCGGACAGCCCTCATCTATCAACTATCAAAATAAAATACGTGTGTAAAGTTCTACACATTTGCTCCAAATCTGGAGCTTTTAACTAAATTTAAGGGGTGTGTGTGTGTGTATGTGTGTATATTTTAAAAAGGAAAAATAAGACAAATGCAACTTCAGTATATTTCTTGATCCAGTTTTCATTAAGGATCTGAAGACAGGATTAGGTATTCCTGATT
The DNA here is from genome assembly GCA_004026885.1 of Lyroderma lyra. Lineage (NCBI taxonomy): Eukaryota > Metazoa > Chordata > Mammalia > Chiroptera > Megadermatidae > Lyroderma > Lyroderma lyra. The sequence continues at coordinate 104,008 of PVJL010001889.1, forward strand.
TTTTTTTTTTTTAATAAGAAAAAACCGGGAGTTCCTTGATGGTGTAGTGGCTTAAGGCTTCGGCGCTGGCGCTGTCAGCACTGCGGCCTGGGTTCGATTCCCAGTCAGGGAGCTACCCACATACCAAAAAGCAAAAAAAAAAAAAAAAAAAAAAAAAAAAAAAAAAAAAAAAAAAAAAAAAAAAAAAAAAAAAAAAAAAAAAAAAAAAAAAAAAAAAAAAAAAAGAAAAGAAAAAACCCACACCTATCTGGGTTAAAAAAATGTAAAACGTGTAGTACATATAAAACAGAAAGTGGAACACGGTGACAGTTCCGTCACCTGAGCCCCTCTTCCTCAGAGACACTACTGCTAACAGCGTGAGTTCAAATCTCCGGACTTCAAGAGCACGCAGACGTAGGTTTTATACAGGTGGAGTCGGACTCTACACACATACTGACGCGTCACCTCCCTTTTCTCCGGGCCTCATGCGGGTATATTGGGCACCTTCCCACGTAAACGTGTATGTTCCTTTTCCAGAAGTTCTCACAAGGCCGCCATGACTATTCTTGTCTGGGCAGGAGTTCTACAGTATTTCTGGGGAGAGGTCTTTACATGTGGACCAAGGGGAGGGGTCCTCTTCAAAAAGCTGGATGTGTGCACTCTGACCAAAGAGCTTTTAGGTACCAGTTCCTCTCCCTTCACCCTCACCAATGGGCCAGATGGATTCACTGTTGTTTGGGTGCGCATTAGTGTATGTTAGCCTCTTTTCTTAATTTATTATCTGTATTTTCTCTTCTGGGAATTGTCTTCTCATGTCCTGTGTCCTTTTATTTCCCTGAGGGTTGTTCTTTTCGCTTTATAGACACTCTTAGCAGAGTACAGATAGAAATTCATTCTGTCCTCTATGTAGCAAACATCTCCCCCTCCAGTTTGCGGTTTGCCTTTTAACTGTGTTTACAGTCTTTTCTGGTCTACCTGAACACAAACCAAGGCATTCGGGGTTCCTTACTGGGAGGGGAAGCAGAACTCCCTGGCATGCAGCACGGCACCCCATTGTGACTGTGGAAGAACTCGGAGGAAGAGAAGGCACATGTAAGATAAAGTGCAGGCAGCAGAAAGGCTGGATCCACGCATACGTACACTACCACTCACAGGACATTTGAGCTATCAAAATTCAGATATTTTAGTTTCCAAAAATCCTTTTAAAATGACTTCATAATATCTAGTTAAGAAAAATATGTGATGAGTACTTTCACAAGGAGAAACCATTTATAAGGCAGATACATATATTTATAAACATAGCATTTTATTAACAAAATGTTTACACCCTTCTTACAATACAACAAATTTTGTGATGATTTAGCACGTGATACTCTACAAAAGTTTATTATAGAATGTTCAGGCTAAACAATAGTTTAGAAGTATGCCAAATCAACCACCATTTGCAAACTACTACCAGGATAAGTAAAAAAAAAAAAAAAAAAAAAAAAAAAAAAAAAAAAAAAAAAAAAAAAAAAAAAAAAAAAAAAAAAAAAAAAAAAAAAAAAGAAAAGAAAAAGAAACATTTTACAATAAAAATCAAAGACTAGTTTTCTTTTGTCAGCATCTACAAACAATACAGACATCATATGGTTTATCTATAGACTTAGGTCCAGCCCAAGGTTAAGACTGCAAAAATAAAGTCTCTGAACATCCATAGAGGTTTGGCAAATCATCAGTACAATATTTCATCACAGGTAATCAAGCGATGTGTCATGCAGGGAAGCCACGGCAATAAATCTGGGTTGTTTATGTGCTACAAAGCGGCCTAAACTGGAAGCAACTTAATTTTCTTTTGTTCCTAATAGATGCTATTATAAAAAGGCACAAATATCTTACTCCTTGCATCAGGTCTTGAAAAGGCATGACATTATTAGGAGAAATAGGAATTGCTGGTACGAAGGCTTATATATATTTTTCATTGTCTAGGCTCACCTGCATTCTCCCTCTGTAGCTGTTTCTCTTCAAGACTGTGGACTCAGATTTTTATATACTTTAATAAGTGCCCTATGACAAACTACGTGAAGTTCTGACACTTCAAGTCCTTCCTATCACCAATGGTGAAAAGCACTTTGTCACTCAGTCATACTGCCGCCATGATCTAGCACTTCCCCTCTGAACCTTGGCGTTTTCGGATAGTGCTAGTTGTGTCCCCCGTCCCTTCGTGGATATCAGAGGCAAACCCTACTGCTGCCATTATGTAAGGCAGCACAAGGAATGTCACATGCATTAAGAAAGTGGCCGGTGTCCTGCATCTTTGAGAGCCCACTGCAAAATGAGGAGAATCAGAGGAGTAAGGCAACAAGTCTGCTTTGATCACAGAGAAGGCAAGACATCAATTCTTAAGAAGGTCAGAGGCATGATTGACAAGTGTGTGAGTGACTCATAAAGTGAAATGATGGAGAGACTGAGCTAGATAAGAATTAAAAAAAAAAAATTTCCAGGGAATAAAGCTCTGTCTACACAATATAACAAATGGTTTAACGATGGAGCCACCGATCAGTCGCTCTGACTCGCCAGCTACCGAATTGACCAGTCACTCTGACATCATGTGCACAATCCACATCAAGGAAGCGTTTCAGAAATTATGTAATAACCTCATATGCAAAGTAAGAGGAGGTCTACAAACTTAAGCAGGTAAAATTAATTATTGCAGGATAAATTTAACGAAAGATTAAATGAAGGACAAATGAAATTAGGATTAAGTCCCAAAGTGAAGTCACACGCTGCTATGTGCTGACAGTGTCAGCAAGTGGGAATGTGCATGCTGCCTGTCCTCACTGACCTGGCCCACGCCCCTGGGGGGGTCCGTGGGTCCTGGACTCGCCTAAGGGAAGAAGGCATGCTCGGCTTTTCTACATCATGACATGACACTGTAGGGGTGTCCCGGACAATTTCTGCTCCGAGTAAAGGTTATTGGCCCCATGTGCAGAATGCTATTTTCTTAAAGATCATTTTCTCCAAAGGAGCACTAACATTAAACAAGTTGCTTCTGGAAGCACTGAAGAGCTCCTGAATCAAGTGGCATGCACACCAGCATGTTTTGTTTCTGCTCATGGTTAAAAACATTGAGGTCAACCATTTAAAGCTGCCAATTAAAGAAGGCTCTTTCAAAAAATCATTTACCTTAGTATTTCCCATCAATTGGCTGAATTCTTTTTCATGGAAAGCTACAGAATTTTGTTTCATTTATGAAGCATTTTGCTGAGACACTGGGCACCACACAGATCTGAAAATGAACTGGCAATAAACTAAAAAAAATTTTGTTAAAGACTCCATGGTTTTAGTTCCATTACCTATGGATGACACATTCTAACCTTACTGTGTAAAATGTTCAATATAATAAAAGGAAAAGATGGGAAGGTTTGAGATTGTTCCTGTTATTAAACTTCTGGATCCTTTTCTTTTGAAGCCCCCAATATTCTAGCTCATCTGTAACTGATTATATTCTAAAATAACAGATATTAGTTATTTCTGATGGTACGAGCGATCAAAGTAAAGTTGATCTATGCTACCGGAAGTCCGTCTAGATTTGGGAAGTAAATCCTTTTCCTGTATGGTAAGAAAGAGAATTCTGAAGGACAAACTGAGAAATACGGACATTCTTGCTTCTATTTATTCACTTTCTTCATTATGTCCAATGAAACTTCATCACAACAGGTCTCTCATTCTCTTGGATCAAAAGTAGAAGCCCCTGAAACATGTAATAGTCTTCCAATACTTTTTAGACTTTCATTTGCACATAAAACAGGACAAATGCCCCAGAACTCCATTAATGTTTCTTGCAAATTGGATTTGGTCAGATCGCTTGGATCTCTATTCCTGAAAGTCAAGACGGTTACGTCTCACCTGAGGAAATTGGCAGAGGTGGTTTCTGCCAGTCCTGGGCTAGATTCCACCCCCACTCCCTTTTCTAAAACTATACGGTATGTTTACCTCCTGGATAAATTTGTGGCTTGGACTAATTTTTTTTTTTTTATCTCCTCTTCAACATTACACCATGAATAATTTAAAATTTTCTGATGGCCTAAACTCATTGAAGGCAGGTAGGTCTATAGTGACAACTTGACCCTTAAAGGTACATTCCATTTCTTTAAAAAACATTAACTATTAAGAGGGAGACTATCTTTTGAAGTGATCAGTAAAGAGAAGTCATGCAGTTAGTCCTCTACAACACATTTAAACGACAGATTTTTTTTTTTTAACAGGTCCATACTCTCTAGCTTATCACTGTCACTTAACTTTTATTCAAAGGTTAGGAAAAGCATTTACAGCCTAGCGAGTTTAGAGGGGAGAGTCAGACCAAGTTTGGGTGCTGCCATGTCCCCCTAAATGTTCTAGGGCAGATCAGAGTTAGGTGACTTCCACTAATTTTTCCCATGTCTTACATACGAAGGGCCAGGAATCATGTTCACAGTGCATTCTCAAACAGTGAGAAATGCTTCTAAGAATTAATAGAACTCCTTGTGCAACTCCCTCTCAGAATATAAAAGAAGCCTATGACAATGAACGAATGCCTTTTCAAGCTCTGAGGCTGACATGCCAATTAGTGCAGCGTAATCTGAATCAAACTTGCCCATCTTAACGCAATGCTAAGACAGTGCAGACACTGCGTGTGACACCTCCAGCGAAGCTGTGGAATAACTAGTTAAAGGACATTTTCATTTCTGTCTCTCCCAGAGTTTAATTCACAAGGTCTCCTAGACCTAATTTTTCCTTCTTGAGAATACAAAAGAAAAGGAGAGGTTCTGAAATTAAACATGATTTTCGTTCCCTTTTTGTGTATTTAAAAATAATGGAAACTGATAATCTCAAGAAGGACACCAACCCACGCAGGAGAGGAGACGAAGGGTCTAATACAAAAGGCTCGATCCTTTCAGAGGTGGGCAGGCGTCGAGGTGACGCAGGGACAGTGGGCGGCAGGCGCTTCACATAGAATCAGAAATGGACAGGGCCGTGTGCGATTTGGAGGAACAAGCTTTCAGTGGCTACGTGGAGGACTTAGCCTCACGGTGGCTGAAAAGCAGGTGATGGAGGGCTCATTTGGAACCTGAAGGGCCTGCAATAGGTACTTCTCCCCAGTCACGCCTTAAAGATAAATTAAAATGAAGGACACTTAATCGTACTCTTACTTTGTTCTTTTAATCACCAAATGGTAGTTAATTAGTTATCAGAGAATCAGAAAAACACTTCTGTGAAAGGAGGCTTCTGGAGACCAATGGTTATGAGGATTGGACACCTACAAAGAGCTTATTTCAATTTCTCTGAGAGGAATCAATATACACTTGCAGCTAATTAATGATTTTTCTTTTTAGTCCCAAAAGTACAAAAGAAAAAATGGTACCATGTCCTAAGGGAACCAAAAAAAGACTTTTATGGATGGGTTATATCTCAATTCCTTTGAAATCTAGTTTTTTCTCCTAGGAAATAAGACTAAAGAACATATGAAATGTGTACTAGACCCTTGCTTAGTCAGGTTAATATGCAAAGTGTGTTCAAAACAAAACAGTGCTCCTGACTTTAATATTCATCTTTGCATTTTATGAGCAAACAAAATAAATGAAAACATTTTTTTTCCATTTCACTGAGTATGGATTATGGATATGAGATAGCAATTTGTTGTTGTTAAGGATTAAAAAGGTATTACATGAGAAGCAGTGCCATGTCAATTTCTGAGAGACTGATGAAAATGAGGCAAGAGGCCCCAGAAACGCATGCAGAACCGTGGTGTTGCACAGCTGTGCATCAATTCATTCTGTTAATAAAACATGCGGCTGTAACCCAAGGTACAGTATCGGAAGGCATATGAGGAAATCACGAAGGGAAAACAGCTGCAGAGGGCTGGAGGGATGGACCGGACCCATTTTGGGCTAAATACAGGAAATGCCAAAATAGGATTAGAGGCATAGAAGCATTGTGCTTTTCCCTGTGCACCCAGACACCATGAAATCACTAACAAGGACTGACAGGTTTGGTGGAAATATTGTGAAGGTCACAGATTTACGTCATCTTTTGGTAAAATAAGAGAGAAAGGACCACACATGCCTCTTCGGTAATGAGTCAAGCGACTCTGTTTTTATTTTGTTGTCGTGGAGATAGAGGCCCCGCAGTAGGAATGCTAGGGACATACCAGGGCAGTGGCCAGATGCTGTAATCCATCTGGATGTACAAGACATGAAGTTAAACCACCTTGAGGTGGGAAGAGCCTGGTCCCCAGAGTCACCTGTTTTCTCTTGCTAATTTCACACTGGGAAAGAAGCGAGAAGCTCGGGGGATATAGAATCCACATGTGTTTTAAACAAAATGTGAGAATTTTCACTATGTTCCTCTGATACGGTATCAATAAGAAAATAAACAGTTTCTAATGCTTAAGATAGTCACCAGGGAAAAGGGAATCGTTTTTTACTTTAATCTGAGTTATAATTTTCCCATTAAAATCTACCCACATCAAGTGGAGTAAGAAATAACAATTATTTTTAAAAGTTTCGACTGTTCAGTTTAAGGATAGCTCTGAAAACACAATTTAGTTTGAAATTCAAGCTGTTTCATTTCCTATTTAATCTTGTAAATTTCCTTCCCTTACAATACTCAGATTGGAAGGGTGCCAAATTAGGCCAGGAACAAATTTTCACCAACTTCACTTCAGTGCTTTATTTTTAGATTATATTAAAAACCTCATTAGGCTCCCTGAGGGAAAAGAGTGTTAACCACTAACAGAGGCAGGGGAAAATAAAGGAAACGGAAAGATAAGCTAAACTGTTAACAAGCAAAGCTCTCTTAAAGCAGCTGGTCCGAAGTCAAGGGAAAGCTAAAGGAAACGGATGACCAAGACCAGGTAAATGACTTGAGCTTGGAGCTTAATTTTTTACCCCAAGGCTAGGAAGGGCTAGTGAGGCTTCTTAAAGTGGCCTGTGTCTGTATTATGACCTCCAGATGGGATCTGGAGGGGAGTGGGAGGTGTAAAGGCAGGCAGAGACATCTTTTAGGACGGTAGATGAAGTGCTCCAGGCTCTCGCACAACATACATGTGCTTCCGAGTCCCCCGTGGATGGGCTAAAAACTGGGTGGGCACCCGCCAGCTGGTGTGAGATTAGATGGAGTCCTGAATGAGACACGGAATTTATTAATGCATTTACATAATTTATAATTTTTAAGCAATGGTCTCATAAATATAGACTACGACTTTACATACGCTAAGCAACAGGTAACTGTTTTCCTCACCAGAACATCTGGGGTAAATAAAACACTGACAGCATTTATACCACTTCTTCGCGTTCTCTTCCTGTTTAAACCACTGTTAGTCACGTTAAACATATGCAATTCAATTTACTCCAGGCAGCTTCTCCGCCGCCGCCAGTGTGATCATGAGAGGTTGCTGAAAAAGGTGCCAACAATGAGTCTGGTGACACCTATGACAGGGCCAGAATGCACAAATCGAGGGCGAGGTACGAGCTGCTGTTACTGTACGTGCCCTGGGCTAATTTACTGTATGTGCCCTGGGCTAATGTATTCAGTGGAAAGTGCGTTGGAGATGGCAGGGATGAAGTCATTTCACCAGTCCTATAAATAACCCATTTTAGCTTCAAATAATTGTCATCCCTCCACTTAATGATACCATACCCCATTTTAAATGATATAGCCTGTAACAGTGGTAATAGGAAACCAAAGAAATGATCATCTCCACAAGATCTTTCTTCCCCTCAAGAACCACGAAAGTGCTAATTTTCCCTTTAAAATCTTACATAAAATCTTGATTACAAAACTACTCAACAATTTAATCCTACCCTGCAAACAACTATACGTCCCTCCTCAGCAAGGTCCGAAGCCAACGGTGCAGTCCCTTTGTACACCAGAGTCTCTACATACCGGAAGTCCACAGACAAATATTATTGCTGCAGTCTTCAAAGAGGAAACAGAACTGGGCAATTTCTGTCACTCTGTTTTGCACGAAGAAGATCCCAGACCGGCTAGGTGACGCCTGGTGGCGGGGCCCCCAGCCCGCCTGCCAGCTCTCAGGCCCACCTGCTTGGTCGTGGAGTCTGAGGGGCCGAGGCTCGGTCAGCAGCAGCTCCGCCTTGGCTCTGAAGGCTGTCTTCGGAGTTTGAAGCCCTTCCCGCCACACGGTGGGTTGGCATCACTGGATGGAATTCTTCGACCTAAACCAAGAGGAGGGAAGGGGATGAGCTCTCACTTCCCTAATCTGCTCCCTCCCAGACGCGACCACCTGGTAAGTGCAGTTTGACAGGTTTCATTGAAATAAAAGAACTTTAATAGACTCAAACATTTTGGAAGAATTTTAGAATTACAGAAAAGTTGCAAAGAGAGACAGCACCCAGTTCCCTTGAATGATATCTTATGGGAGGGCTGTCTAGAAAGTATCCAGCCATGCAATATGAAAAACAGAGGCATTTAGGGCTGGGTTTGTTCTCAACAGCCCTTATATTACCATGGAACATTTGTGAAAATGAAGCATTCAACATTGGTGCATCACTGCTAACTGAACTCCAGACTTTTTTCAGATGCCATCAGTTTTTCCATTAATGTTGTTTAATGTTAGTAACCTTTTTTAACTAAAAAAACCCCCACAACATTTTAAAACTACCTTGTTTTGAATAGGTAATACGAGGGCTGTCTGGAAAAAAATCCACCCATAGATGCTTCTCTTTTTTACATTACATGGCTGGATACTTTCTGGACAGCCCTCATATATACACATGGTAAAACAACTTAATGCGAATGTGCCTGTCCTTCTGTCTTGTGGCAGAAGCCACCCTGCGGAGACAGGTGTGCAGAGGCAGGCCCAGTACACACACCTGCCCCTGCCCCGCTTCTTAAACCTGGAGAGCAGCACACAGGGAGCACCGTTCCCCACCTTGCTGTTGGCACGTATGCATCCCAGGGACTGTCCCGCCACAGTGCCTGGAGAAGCTGCTGCATCCTCTTTAATAGCTCTATGATCGCATTGTATGCATGGACCATCATTCATTGAACCATTCCCCTGTGGATGGATATTTTGGTTCCAATATTTTGATGTTATTAACAACAATGCAAAAAATATCCTTGTGAACCTCTGAGTGTTTGTGTAGGATAAATGAACAGGCGTAGAACTGGCTCACGCTATTGTATCTACTCCTGGGCATTTACCCGACACACATACTGCATTCCCAGCGTCTATCTAGCACACATGCAAGAAGAACGTGCAATTTCACTTTTGACAGATGCTGCCAAATTGCTCCCTGAAGAGGCTGTGCCACTTTATTCTGCTACCAACAATGTATGAGAATGAGCAGGTTTCACTTTACTGCTCCGTGAAGCATAACGTCAATTTTGAGAAACTTTAAATCACTGGTCCACCTAACTACCTGATTAACTTCAGGGCTGCTTCTTACACGAGGGCTGTCTGGAAAGAATCCAGCCACAAACGCCTCTATTTTTCTTATTACATAGCTGGATACTTTCCGGAGAGCCCTTGCACAAGGCCTTCCAGATGCCCTCCCGCTTCCTGACCTCCTACCATCTCAGACACTAAAGTCAATGAGGACATCAGACCCACGCCATTATGTTTGCTTACACAATCATCTCGCTCACATCAGACCCTCAGCTCTTCCAGGGAAGCGCTCCTGTTTCTCCATCTCTATGTTTCCAGGATTATGCAGCACAGTCCCTGGCACTGAGGTAGTACTGGCATGTGCATTTTTGGCATAAACTAGGCTGAGGTAGAATCTGCCAGCTCTTAGGTTCTTTTTTTTTGTTTTCTTGGTTGGTCCCCTGAGCTAGGATCGAACCCAGGCCAAGGCAGTGAGAGCACCGAAGCCTAGCCACACCAGGGAACGATCCCCCCTCCACCCCCAGCTCTCAGGTTCTTGATGACCAAGCCTGGAGTTCCCAGCAGGTTGAGCAGCCTGCAATCTGCATGGGTAGCACATATCACAGTGTCCACACGACTAGCAAGTGTCCCCAAGTATGTCTTACTGCGACTTTTCAAACGTCTACAGATCAACTGCAAATTAATTGAAAAGCTTTACTGAAGCTTCTTGCCATTACTTATTTCTTAATAAATGGATGCTGGGAATACAGCCGGGATGACAGAGCCATCTCTGAAACATTTTTAGAAGAAAGCTGAGAACATCTTCATGACCTGGGAACAGGCAATGATTTCTTAAACTGGAGCCAAAAAGTACTAACCATAAAGGAAAATCAGGACAAATAGGGTTCTAGTAAGATGAAAAACACCAGTTTATCAAAGGAGTTGATGCAAAAATAAAAGTCAAACCACACAGTAAATCTTTCCAATGCACATAACCAACAACTGACTCATATTCAAAGTAAACTAGAAACATGAAAAAAAAGGTAGGTCACCTAATAGGAGAATCGGCCAAACTTCACACATGAGGATATCTTGATAGTATGTATATGTAAGTAATTATCTGGAAAAGTACTCGACTTCATTAACTGTCATGGAAATGCAGGTCACGACCCACCCACCAGAGGTGGAGAGGGACTGGGGTGACTGTCGACTGCCAGAAGACTGTTTGGCAGTAATGTGTGCAGAACACATGCAGAGCCACACTGCTATGCCTTCTGTGGGTACAAACACAGCTAATAAAAGGGTGAATGCACACATTGTGTACATGCTGGACACAAAGTGGAGTGTTCACAGAGGAATTATCTGTAATAGCTCTAAATGCAAACGACTACCCAAATGCCTACCAACAGGATGGGTAACTACAGTGATATTCTCTCCCACTCCCACCTGCGACACTGACTCTCACACCCACGCTACGGTGATGAGAGTGAATCATGCAGTGATTACGGATGAATCTACAAGTATCCTGTATGCAGAGAAAAGGAAGCCGAACACAAGTGTAAATACAGTATGTTTTTAAACAATATTAAGTATGAAAATAGGCAAAACAAATCTGAAGAGTGGGAGGTGTCTGGGGCACCCCTGGATCTTGAGCTGTGTGCAGATTACAGGAGCAGCCTTAGTTTGGGAAAAGTTGCTGAGCTTTATACTTCCACTATGAGCACTTGAAGTTCAGTGAAAAGCAAGCATGCCCAGCACTGTGCTAATGTAGCTTTACAACACCCAGTAAACAACTCAATTTACATGTCTCCAAATGTTTCTGATCTTAGTGAACACACACTTTATATTTTTCAGTTAAAATGAGTATGTATACGCTATTTTTACATACGAATGTTCGTCGTCGGTATAGCTCCCTACCTTCCTGAGAGTGAAGACCACTTAAAATAGTAATAATTTTAGTACGTTCATGACATCACACACTTATAGATATTTTAGCTTGAGCTGTGAAAAATTTGCGACTGGCCTCATGTTGCGTTTTCAGAATGCATCTGGGTAACTGCCATTTACAGTCTGGGATGACAATAAATGTCAGGACTTGAATGCTGGAACGAAGGGGCTGGCCCCGAAGTGGAAAGCAGCTGTCCGCGGCCGTCCCTGCTGGCGGGGGGCTGGGCAGGCCTGCACAGCACTCGGAGAACCTGTGAATTACATTTGGCCAAATCGCAACAATGGGACATGTTATATAAAATTGACATCTCTGGTTCTCTGAACAAACTAAAAACGTCAAAAAATAAAAACAAAAGTAACACCAGCAATGGGGCAACCAGAGGCTTATATTCTGAGGTGGCCCCACTGTGGGAGCTGGGCCCACACTTGTCGGTGGTCGGGTTCACCACGGGTGGGTGCTGGGATTCGCGCCTCCCTGCGACCCCCGCCACGATGGCCAGGCCCCCCTCCAGCTTCAGCAATCTTGGCCCTCAGCCAGACAACGAGTCTCGATGAGTTAAGTTCATGGGCACTAACACAGGCCCTGATGGCTTTGTCCTGTTCTCCACCTGGACACAGTGAACGTGAACCCCAGGTCTGCGCATGACCAGATCTGTCAGATCGCACCTCCTCCAGTTTCCTTGGGCACCTGCAGACACTCCCCCTCCGCCCCATGCTCTGGCCCTCCTCTCACTGCCCACCACCTGCTCGGATCTCCGTGATCTTTGTGCTCACTGCCCCTGCAGTAGGGTCTGAGCTCCAGAGGAGCAGCGGCTGCGCCCACCTTGTACACTGCTGTCTCCCCTGAGCCTGAACAGTTCTCAATAAATATTCTGATGAATGTGCATGAAATGAATAAACATAGATGCAATCTGTAGAGGATCCCAAAGGTATGCAACAGCCTCTCTCCCATCTAGTGTCATCATACTAACACTTCTGGAGAGGGGAGGGCGGGGAAGAGGCCTTAATCTTTTACTCACCTAGTATTAATTTTTGAGAGTTTTCTTATTGTGGAATTCCATATGCATTTCATTTCCCCTCATTTATTTTGTTAATTTTCAATGGCTCTGGAGGACTAATTGAAACACAGAGAGAGAGAAAGAGGGAGAAACGACGGCTTCCAGAACCTCGGGGCCCTGCACATTATTTATTCAGCAGCAACCATCTTAATAGAAAGGTCCACAATCATCAGGCAGCAGCTTTCCAGCAATTACAACACGGTATGAAAACTACTGTCACTCTTACATTCCCAAATCTCATTTCACGGAGAACAATATCAGAGACTAGATTACTCTACGTGAGGAGGGAATTCTACCCGGCAAGATAATTCTGTTTTAAGTTGCTCTGCACAGAGAAAACCCATGAGGCACAGAGATACTCACTAATTTCTATAAAGAGTTCATTTATGTTTATCGCATTTTTTGCGCTGGTCTCTACAAAAATTGCATGGATGGAGTCGGCGTAGTCCTTAGCGTCTCTCTCCATGACTTCTCTGGAAGGCAACAATGGCATATCAGAAATGCTACTCATCGAGAGTTTAACAGTGTCCCCACCAACCCAGGTTTATGATGACAAAGGGTGTCATGAACCGTCAGTGTGGTCCTCCCAGTTAAATGTCTATGGCTACACAAAATGAGACTGTACTGCTAGCAGTGCATCTAGTGGGGTGATCAGAGAACGGCAGGGTTTTTTGGTCCCCCAAAGTAAAGCCCTTGCCTTGGGAATTATTTGACAGTGGTCCACAGAAATTGACAATAAATGTGTCTTCCTAAAAATATACTTTCCCCATTCAAGTATCCAATGTCGTGGGAGCTGGGAGCTACGCTGATCTCAGATAATGTCAAATTTAATGTGCCCAATGTTTAAATAAATCACACACCTGTCTGTATACATAATCTAATTAGCTCCAGATGCCTGACCGCTTAATTTTACTTTGAAACTTCAGGACTCCAACCACATGACAGAAAGAAAATTTTCAGTGTCAGAGATAAAATAAAAGCAAGATTGGCACGCTGGATATTGCCCCGTAAGGAGAGGAGCACGGCACCCGCACTGCAGTCTCCTGCTCTAATAACTTACCTCACATCGATAAGATCACACTTATTTCCTGCAATGGCAACTACAATATTAGGTGGGCCGTGCTGTCGGAGCTCCTTCACCCAGTTTTTTAATGTTGAAAATGTCTCCTGTAACACAAAAGAGGAAAAAGCACTTGGAAAGCTAAGCAACCAAGAGAGTTTTCAAAATAGTCTACAGAACATGGTATAGGAGTCTTACTTCTTTTGTGATATCATAAACAATGATAGCTGCAGCCGACCCTCGATAGTACATTGGTGCTAAGGCACGGAACTGCAGAGAAGGGGGAAAAGAAACAACAAAATTGGGAAAACTGGTTAAATATGCTTTTTACTAGACTTTTAAGCCCATTATCCCTGCACAAAAGGTAATCTTTCTCTTAAGCCAAAGAAGATGACATGATGCTTTAAAGTAAATGCAGCAGTGATTACCAAAGGCAACAACCTTTAATGTAACACTGAAATGTTTCTCAGAAGATAGTTTAGAATACGGTTTTATAGCAGTTAAATATGGTGCTATAAACAGTTGTTGCAGTCAAAAAGGCTTTTTAATTGAACTCAATGTTATAATTCCCCAATTCATTTGTTCGACAGTTCTTTAAACTTTGGCTTCCCCCAAACGATCAGGAGATAATGACCATGCTGTAAACAGTGTCCCAGGGAAGTGGCTGCATTTGGGTGTTAGAGAGATAACCCTGTGTAATCCAGACGCCGACTGTACTACAGGAACCAGACCATTTACACTCACGACTTGGGTGAGTTTGTAAGGGAAGGAAGGAAAGGCAGAGGAATAACAACTTAAACAGCAGGGCTGACTCTGCCGGCTGTTTCTCTTGAGGAGTGGGAGTCGGACGACGTCGAGCTCTGTCCCCGCGCGTCCTCGATCCAGGCGTCTGCATGTGCTGGTGCGAGCTCCTCCTCAGTGAGTGTGACGGCAATGTGTAAAGACAGAATTTTACCTGTACTTGGTCTTTGTCTTACCACCTAACTTTGAAACCTGATTCCCACATAAAATGGGATTCCATGGGACCCTCACCCTGCTCTCTGCTCTGGTGGCTAGCCCCACAGCACAGGTAGGAACTATCACCAGAGGGGAGCATCTGGTGCACAGTACAATTCACATACAGAATTACAGGCTGCAACCTCTCAACCAATGAGGGAAGACAGCCTATTTCCAGGGCCCGGCACCTGCACACGGTAGGTAAGCAAGAGCTGGTGACTAAGTGAATAAGAACGGTTTAAGCATGGGGTGACGGCAAACTAAAGCCAGACCAGATGGCCATACAGATGATGGTTTAGCAGTCTTTGTGAGAAAGATCCTCTTCTGGGGTGAAAGCCTGATGGCTTCCACTAAAATACAGTACATTTTAGAGAGAAAAAAAGAAAACAGTCACCCAAAAATCAAGGTTGTAAGCAAGAAAGCACTACAGAAGAGAAACCGCACTGCTGGGTGGGAGAGACAGGACTGACTCCCATGGGTGAGGGCAAGAGGGGCATAGACGGAACCCAGGCTGTGGCCGTAGCGTTCATTTCTGATGTACCATCCTGGCAATATCCTTTACGAGGTGTTTTTTGGGAGCTCAGATTCATATGAAGTGCAGAGATCTTAAATTTTGACAAAATGACACGTGCATGTATACATTCACACAGAACCCATCCCACCAAGACAGAAAACATTCCTATCAACACCAAGTTCCCCAAAGCTCCTCTTCTTTAACCTCGATAATCACCCGTCTTCAAATCTAATTGATTTTTATTGATCCTGACATAACCACAATGGTTTACTTTTGCTTATGATTTACACTGACTGTGCTCTTCCATTCTCCGATTTTCAAGCCATCTCTGTCTTTATTTAGGGTAAACCTCTTCCAAGTAGCACATGGCTGGATCCTGATTTTTGATCCAATCTGGCAACTTCTGCCTGCTAAGTGGAATGTTCAGTTCCTTCACGTTTAATGTACTTACTGATGCGATATGAGGGCTGGCCAGAAAAAACCCAGCCACAAACGCCTCCATTTTTCATATTACATGGCTGGATACTTTCCAGACAGCACTTGTATTTGGTCTTATGGATATTGTCTACCATTTTCCCATTTGCTTTATATTTATATTTTTTTAAGTGGCTGCTCTTGTAACTACAAGGTACACCCCCGCTCCCTCCACAGTTACTTAGAGTTTAAAATTTACCACCCACCTTGGGTGAAAAATAAGAGGCTTTGAGAGTCCAATTCTCCTATGGCCTACTGTTGTCAAATGTTTTAAATCTAGATACGCTAGAAAGTATATAATCCAATGATATAATTTTTGCATTAAATAGCCAGTAGTCTTTTTACAGAAGCTGAGAAGAGAGAAAAGATAAGTTGTTGTATTTACCATCCCCGGTGATCCCTGTTCCTTCCTATGGAGCTGAGTGACCACCGGGTACACCCCCAGCCTGCACAACCTTCTGGGGCTGCTGCTGCGGAATGCTCCTAGCTTTTATTTTTCTAAACATGCCGTTACTTTGACTCCATATTTGAAAGATAATTTTGGCAGATTGACCTTTTCTTTCTTTCTTCTTCTTCTTCTTTCAGCACATTAAAGACAGAGCTCTACGGTCTTCTCTGGCCTCCACTGTTCTGTGGGAAGTCAGCCATCACTCCCATTACCCCCCGCCCCCCCCCCGCCCCCCCACTCTCCGAACATATGTGTTAATATCCCTGGCTGCTTTTGAGATTGTTCTCTTCAACTTTGGTTTTCAGCAGTTTTGACTCTGATATACCTAGATGTGGTTTGCTGAAGGGCTTGGATTTGTGAGTTGATATGTTTCATCAGATATGGGAAATTTTCAGCCGCTATTTCTCAAACATATCTTTTTTCTGTCCCCTGGCCTCCCCCACTCCTTCTGGGTCTCCAGTTACACAAATAAGTGATTGTTTGAATTTGTCCCTCCGGTAACAAGACTACGTTCATTATTTTCCCACTCTTTCTCTATTCTTCTGATGGGTTAATTTTTGTCACCCAGCAGTGGACTTTTCATTTCAGACGTTACGGTTTTCAGTTTTAGCATTTCCATTTGATGATTAGTTTCCGCTCTGGGTGAGATTCCCCATCTGTAGTAAGCAGATAGGACTACTTTTCCATAAACCTTTGAACATAGTTAAGCTATCGTCACCTCTGAGGAACATGCAGCTGCGGACCAGTCATGCTGAGACTGGATTTCCACGTGGGCAGGCGAGGTCTATGTGTGTCTGCCTTTAGCCCCAGGACATGTCCTGTGCTCCTAAGGCACAGTCCTTCTGGAGTTTCACTGAAACCCCGAGGGGTTCACCAGTCCCCTCCAACAGGGCAGGACCGGCCTCCACTCTGTCCTGCCATCCCTCTTGCTATTGCTCTCTGTGGGGTTCCTGAGTGTTGTCCCTGTGCATTTACGATTTGGGAGTCAGGCTAAGACTCGAAGGGAATTTATAAGCACATTTTAGGGCTTCCCTCCTTGTTGGACCCAGTTTTCTGGGATCCTCCTCCTCTTTGTTCAGTTTCTCCAGCAGCCTTAAACTCTGTTCTCAAATGCCTCGGGCTAATAAGGTGGGCTTTCTGGGCTGCAGGGATGGGGGAGCCCTTAGGGGAAAAACTACAAATTGTTAGTCTCACCCAGGGGAGTTCCCTTTTCAGTCTCTGGCTGCATTTGGTTGTTTGGCAATGCCTTCCAATAGTTGTTTTTAATGTGTTGTCCAGAGTTTATCTACATATATAAGTGTTGTCTGTGAGAGGGTGAGTCCATTGCAAGGCACTCCACCCTTCCTGACACTGAAACTGTGTCCTTTTGTGTAAAGAAAGAAGGTGGCAGCTTAAAAAGAAACTCAAAGGATGTCAGCACATCTCTGCTCCAAATCTGGCTCTAGATTAGGGGCTTTCAAACTTTTTCTGGATAGAGCCAGGTAATAAATATTTTAGGTTTTGTGGGTCCTTTGACCTTTGTTACAACTATTCAACTCTACTACTGATGAATGAAAGCAACCATAAATAATAGGTAAATAAACAAGCACGGTGGTTGTTTTCCAATAAAACTTTATTTACAAAAATGGGCAGCAGGTTGGGTCTGGCCCACACACCACAGTGCTGATTTTAGCTCTCAATGATACTAGGCTACCACACTTGCTCCTGATGTAAACACGAGAACAACTCCTCACATGACTGCTGCAACAATAAAGGAGCCTGTGCGCCTTCCTGGGGTTCGCATCTCTGCAAACAGTCATCAGGAGAAACTGCATTAAGATTCGGGAACGTAAATCTTTAAAAACTAGATGCAATGTCTGTTCGACTTTGGTTAAGCAGCTTTCTTTCATACACTCATCAGACAAGCGTCTGAAATATTGTTGCCACATTTATGGTGTATTTATGACGTGTATTTGTGGTGCTTATTTGTGCATGGTCCCCATACTACTGTAGAAATCATTTTTTAGTGAAGGGTGATTGGTGGAAAAATGTCACTTAAAATAAATTTATTCAAGATAGAAAATGGGACAAAAAGGTCTGACAAAGGCTCTATCTCAAGAAAATAAATTTAACATTATGAAAATGAGTTTCATTTTATCTGGCATTTGAAAAAATTTAGGTTTGTTGTTGCAACCAGGAGCGACTTTCCTGAATGAACACTGAATCATAGCTGATTGATGATTTGACTGTGATTCTTCTGATAAAACTGTATGCTAGTGCAATATGATCTTTCATTTTTGACTTTCCTAATCCTACCTCAAAAGGGTCATTTTTACAAAAATACGTGAGGACTCCATCAGTTTCCTCAGAACTCTCAGCCCTTCAATACACAAATCATCATCTTCTGAAGCACTTACAGGCTCATTCCCATCAGTATTTTTCTCTTCTTTTAATTAGTACCTTTGTGTGAAGTTTGCAAAGTTCCCCCAAATCACTGCCATCGATGCAATGAAATCACTTTGCTATCAACTGCAACTGGACGCTCAGAAAGACAGCCCACTCAAAACCACATACAGCAGCAGGTGCAAGGTCAAAGTGGGGAGGGTGCACGGTCCATTCATCACAAAGAGTTTTCGTTTCCTGATGACTTTTGGTTCCACAAGGAATCTCATTACTCCAGAGAAAAGAATAATAAATATGCAAATACCAGGAATTTATAATCGGAGGCATACAATACTCACATGGTAAAAGTAGGCAGAAGATCTGTCCTTCCATGTGCCCAAGTAGGGCTGGCAATCAGCTGACATAAATCCACTGGCATCAATATATACCGTGTGCCAGGGGCTGAGAGCACAGACATGAAGACAGTCCCTGCCCCCAAGGAGCTCACAGTCTAACAGAAGATAAGTAAGGAAGGAGACAGGTGACAATCCCATGGATGAGGGCAATCAAAGACTGTTCAGGACACAAAGAAATATGTTGAAGAGCTTATTTGCTGGTTGGTCCAACCAACACCTAAGCACCAGCTTAGGGACAGGTACTGTGTTAGGTGCTGGGAGCATAGCAGTGAACAGGACCCTGTGGTCCCAGCTTTAAGGCTCACAGTCTGTGGTGAGAGACGGCCAGTAAAGGGAAGCAGACAAATAGCATGAGGGTCTTGAGGAAAATAAGGGAAGCCATGGAAAGTCACTGACGGCAGTAAGCAGGAAGATAACAGGCTCTGATTTATGTTTTCAAAAATTCCCTCCACATCCCGGGAGGAACAGTGGTGCAGGGTGGTGGGGCCGGGAGGAATGGAAGCAGGGTGGCCGGCTACACGGCTAATGGGACACATGGGCAGTCAGAAGAGGCTGAGAGCAGAGTGTGGTGGTGCAGGTGGAGGGATGAGAACTTATCTGAGGTATGTGTGGAGACAGAGACATCAGGACGTGCTGGTAGAGCAGATGTGCAGGGCGGGGGGAGGAAGCAATCAAAGACGTCCCCGGATCCGGGTTTGAGCAACGTGGGTATATGGCAATATGGGTACTTATCTGAGAACAGCAGGGACAGTTTGGAAAGTCCCTTTGAGGGGACCTCAGAGGTGAGTGTTGAAGGCTGAGTGTGAGTTTTCCAGGCTGAGGTGAGAGCGGGCTATTCCAAGCAGGGGGAAGGACAGAACACGGGGATGAAGGTATAGAATTGTATGGCACATGGGAGAGCTAGAAGCAGTTTGTCCTAGAGGATAATTGGTGGCAGCGGGACCCAGGGTGGCAGGGGCAGAGCCTTGAAGGCCTTACTCAGGACAAAGTGGCAGTCAGAACGAGCTCAGAGGCATGTGCTGGATGGTGCTCACAGCATTTGAATAATTTGTGATTAGCTGTTAGAATTCAGTGGTTCTCAACCTGTGGGTCGCAACCCCTTTGGGGGTTGAACGACCCTTTCACAGGGTCTCCTAAGACCATCAGAAAACACATATTTCACAACATATGATTACATATTGTTTTTGTGATTAATCACTATGCTTTAATTATGTTTCTTTTATGGTTGGGGGTCACCACAGCATGAGGAACTGTATTAAAGGGTCACAGCATTAGGAAGGTTGAGAACCACTGTGTTAGATGTTCAGCTTCTCTGACACAATGGCCTGGTGACCTTGGTGTGTACTCCTGCCGGACAACCGCTGGAGGGAGCGCCTCTCAGCCGGTGCCCTCTCTGGTCTCCCCAGCACGGGCTTGCTGGCCACTTCTCTTGACTGCTGCCTGCTCACCCCACTCTCAGTCCCCGTGAAAGCCCCCAGCTAAGAGGTACACTTTGGGGTGGGGGGAGGCCGGTCTGCAGTTGCAGAGCAACTACTCCTGGTTCGGAGTCAGTCAGAGCAGGGAAAAGGAGAGGCAGGCAAGCCAGCGAATTATAAAAGCTAACAGAATCCTCCTATTATGGTGGCAGGAAGGGAGAGGCATAAACCCTTGCATTCTTCTTTTTCCATGCTCTTGAAAACAAGAGATGCTACCCATCACTGCATCCACCAGGACAGGCTCCAATTCAAGCATATCGGAATCCGTATCATAGCATGAGTCCTGATGGTGAGGGTTTTATTGTATTGTCAAACGTATGGGAGGGGTAACTGAAATTTGGGATCCAGTGAAAGGGTACCTATATTACCAGGAAGAAGAGCCACATGAACTCTTGGCTCACAGGACAGACACCAGAGCTGTGCACAGACATATTCAGGAAGGCTCTGTGGGGAGCCACACTTCTGAAGGATGTGGGAGAGTGATGGTCAGCAAAGGGTCGGCTCTCCCAAATGTTCCACTGTAGGTGCTCCCCGCAAACACAGGAGGAGATGGGGAAGTGGGAGACCAAGCAGGTGTACCTCAGACAAGTAACTGGATGCTGGGTATGGCACCCAGCATTGGACAAAAAACCAGGAGGAGCCAAACAGCAAACTCACGGCATTGGATCTGTAGAAATGTGTGGTGTCTATGTCTGGGACAACAGTAATGGCTTGTTTTGTTTTCCTCCGTTTGTCTGGGATGATTCTGGTTCGGTTTTATACCATACACAGTATCCACGCTATCTCAGGTAAGACCCCGATGACAGACTATTCCTCCTGATTATTTCTGAATACTTTTAAGAGCTCAGATGGCACTGTGCATCCATCAGACGTGCTGTTTTGATAGTACTGTTTGAAAACAAAATTAAACAGCAGCTGAATAATGGATGGCTACCAGATGCACCCTGATGGGAAAATGAGACTTAGGGCCCCCCAGAGGGAAAGAGAGGCCACAGGCAGGCTCCTGTCTGACTTGGGCAGGCTTTGCCAGGTCCCTGATGCCACAGGCCAGCTCCCCCGCCCCCACTCGGGCTCAGGCTCAGGCTCTTCCTCGAGCAGATAACCATCCTGGACAATTTTATCACCAGGCATTTATTAAGCACCTATTGCAAGGCACTGTGTTAGCTCATCCATTTCACTTACATCTCAAACTTTATATGCTGTAAAGCTCCCTCTTTAGCTTTTAAAAGGCAGCCATAAATGAGATGTGCTTAACTCTCCCTTTCTACCACTAATTCTTTTATATCTTTGCAAAGGGATGGCGCTCCACATTACGCACAATGCTCCGAGCAGGATTTTATCAGGCCTGTAAGTCAGCATTTACTTGAAGACACTAAAAAGTATAAAAATGCCCTCAGTGCCCATTATCGCTTTCTCCATTAGCGGACTGTGTGGTTCTAATTGAAAAGAAAAAGGCTGGTCTGTGTAAACGGAAATAAACGTGTCTGCGGCCTGCAGGGGCGACGTGAGGAACGTGAAATGACAAGGGACATCGACACTGGAGTTGGAGCTTTCACTTGGGCCTAAGAAAAACACATAGTAAATTAAAGAGTGACTTACTCGTTCTTGTCCAGCTGTATCCCAGATTAGGAATTTATGTAGCTCATTTTGGTACTGAACAGTCTTGGTCATAAAAGATGCCCTATAAAGAGAGACTTAAATGATCAGAATACAGTTATTTAAAGCATGCTGCCAGCCCCAGTCGGAAACATCACTTAGACTTAACGCTCAGACTCCCGCTCCACACTGGATCCTAACTGTGGCCCTCTCTGGAGTATTTATGAGATGCTCAGACACGGGCTGCAGGGTCCTTGACAGAATAAAGCACTGGGCACATCTGCCCACCATGAAGAAGGAAAAGTTCGTTGGCTTGTGAATGCCTAAACTCCACACCAAAAGAACCAAGAGATAATTTGGTAATCCAGACATTACTCTCCCTTGTAAAATATAGAAGTTGCTATTTTAAAAGATGGTAAAAACTTTCTTAAAAAAAAAAAAAAAAGAAAGAAAAAAAAGAAAAAACCAACACAAAGAACTACGTGTCCAGGAAGTGAGTGCAATAGTAAAAAAATAATTATGCTGTTTCGGTTTGTCCTCTTCCACTCCCAAGCCACATGGCCATGTCACCAGCTGGACAGGGCCAGTGTAACATCAGAGTTAATAACGTGAAGATGCCAAACGAGGTGCAGGGGGACAGCCGAGAAGCGACGCCCTGAGGAACACACCCCTGTGTTTCAGTTACAGACCAGCTCTCAGCTGGCCGGATGGGCCCCACCAGGCATCCAGGCCCTCGATGGGAAAGGAACGAGCACTGTGCAGTCATGGCACTTGTTCTGAGGGACCGCTCTGCCCAGGGGCCTTTGAAGCAGGGGTTCCTGTCAATTTGGGAGTCTCCCACTTTTTGGAGACTATCTGAGGAGCCGTGGGGTCCCAGAGCACATGTCTGGACACTCCAGGGGCTCTTGGACAGTCTTGGGGCTGGCCTGGCTCCAACACTGTCTTCTGCTCCCCACCTCAACCAGAGATGATTATGTCTTCTTTTCTACTGGACAATAAGCCGTCTGGGAAAAAGGGCCAGGCTGTACTGTTGGAACCATACCCAACTGTCCTAACCAGGACAATGAACTCAATGGCTCGGCATTTTCAAACAGGCTGGATGTCTGAAATCGTTTTGAGATTCAAATAACAGGTACATAAACTTCAAGAAATTGTACGTTGATTTCAACAGAATGACCTTAAAGAGCCCCTGAGGTTTCGAGTTAATAGCAGATTGTATATGTGTGTATTTGCAATATTAAACCTATTTTTTACTGTGGACTTGAAAACAAACAAAACAGTTAAAATTTATAATTAAAATCAGTGAGCTTAGCTAAGTATCAGAATCCTTAGTTTTCAAACCTTAAACTCTGCTACAATTAAGTTCCTGGCAATGTTTATATAAATGTTTGGTTTAGCAAGCAGCCTCCTAAGTAGACTGTGACGAGGAAGGGAAGGGGAGAGAGGAAGCAAGACCCCATGTTTGGATAGGTAGTCTTTACCTGATATTTATTTACTGGAAATTTACCCCTTAGCATCCTTAGTAAAGTAGTTTATACATAGAAGGTGATCAATAAATGGTTACTGTATCAAGAACTTGGGACAACTTACTATGATTAAATCTGCACATGCAACATGTTTTCTCACTTAGGAGAGATCTAAGCATTCAAACAGCTTTGTTTATTGTGAAGATTAAATAATATGATGTACTCGAAAGTGCTTTGCAAATTGCAAAGCACTACACCTATACAAGGTATTATTATTTAAAGGCCGCTCGGGGAAATGTTTTAGTTTAGACTTTACAATTAGTCCTAAAAGCTTGCAACTCAGCTCTCCATCAATTAGGGTCGTGGTG
The DNA here is from genome assembly GCA_004026885.1 of Lyroderma lyra. Classification (NCBI taxonomy): domain Eukaryota; kingdom Metazoa; phylum Chordata; class Mammalia; order Chiroptera; family Megadermatidae; genus Lyroderma; species Lyroderma lyra. The sequence continues at coordinate 127,512 of PVJL010001889.1, forward strand.
CTCCATCTAAGAGTGACAACAGGCATCCACAGAAGCCTATTAACAGAGCCAAGGTAGTCAACACATCCATTTTGGCTGCTCAAAGAACAAGGGAAGAAATATACTTAAAGTAGACAAAAAGCTGAGAAAGGTATATGGAATAATTAAAAGGAAATGTTTCATTACAGGTTCAGAATTCAGTGAAGTTCAACCTACCTGCCAACCACTTCCCTTTCAGTGAAAGCACAGACTGAGTACTCAGACAGGAGAGAGGCAGATTGGCTGCTGGAATGTAATGGAAGTATCTGAGAGGATTACACCATAGGTCCTCCTTCCAGCCCCCCACTCCGCCCCCATTGGCACGCTCGATCCCCCCTTCCTTTCTACACGGAGGTGTTCTTGTGCCGAATGCTCTCTTACTTGGGTCTTCATCGGTTGGCTCCTTGTCCTTTAATCCCAGTATCACTAGTCCACACGGCCAGTTCTTGAGGAATCTCGTCTGTCCTTCTGCCTCAACCACCCACAAAAACCCCTCGCAGCCACTCCAGCTGCTGCCTTGCTAGAGGAAAGTCACAAAACTATGGGGGCCCGTGTGCAGACTGCCCTATGTCAGCTGGCCTGCCTCTTAGACCTCCCACCCCACACACGTTCTTACGTCTCCTTTCCAGGTTGCCATCACTTCCTGCTACCCTTCTCAGGGCAATAGTTTATTCCTGCCTTCTCAGAGAAAAGAGAGATTGGAAGCCCCAAGTCCCCCAACATGTACCCAAGTGAACCCTCTCAACTTGCGAAAACAAATTTCCACTCGTACTGGCTGTGATTTTCACTTTTCTGACTCTGACTACTAAGAGATGTCTTCTCTTTGATTCATCCATCACCGAATTCCAGCACATTCTACCTGGGCCACTGCAGTCATAAATTAATCGCCTCTGCCCAGCCTTAAATCCTTCCAAGTGTTTCTGTTTCTGCCTTCACACCGAATGTCCCTTTTCCTTGAATGCCTTTCCACTGGCTCTCCCATGGTGAGATCCTCTTCATTCTTTAGGTCTTAGGTCAATGGCCAGGATCACCGAAAGCTGCATGTCCACTCAAACCAGGCAGCTTCCCACCCAACTTCACTCTGCAACACACACATCATCCCATTTTTGTCTTCAAGGCACCTGCTGCAATGTCTGTACAATGTCTGATTAGCTTATTTATAGTCTTTTTTTTTTTTTTTTTTTTTAATTTACCTGTTCAATGTCTCACTCACAAGAAATATAATCTCCATGAGGTTAGGAACCTTGCTGTACTTCTTTCTCTGTAATAGAGGTAGCTTCCTCGTCTCCCTCCTCCTGCTATCCTAGAATTCTGACAAAATATTTATTGTGTTGCCCATAAGCCATTTTGCTTTCTTTCCTCCATGGTTTCAGGGTGTCTTGGCCAAGTACCCCGCCAAAGTACAAAGTGAGCAGTGCTACTGTGTGCCAGCAGAGTTGGGATCAGAGAGGACCCTGGTATTTAACTGCAGCCAGGTGTATGGCTTCTAAGGCATGAGGGATGTGGTTCAACTAGCCAGGGCTGCCCATACCAGGGAAGTCCTTCCTGCATTCTTCCCTCTGCCAGGCAACAAGCAAGATGCAGGCGCTGCAGGGAGGAGGCACCATGTCCCTCCATCACGCGGACTTCTGGAGTTCTGCTAAGGAGGAGGTCACAGCACTTTGTGGGCTTGATTTGCTGCTGGCTCACATGCTGAATCAGGTGTTCATCCCTACCTCCAGGTCCCAGCTCAGGTGGCTACGGTGAGATGATCACACCCTCCTCACCTCTCCTCCCCTGATCCCCACCAGTACAACAACAGGAACACAGGCTGATTTAGATTCTGGAATCTTGGCCTCATACCTGTGAGAGCCACTTTCTCTTTCTCAGCATCTGGATTTGGCTGTCTACGTAGTGGTAACACCTGCACGTAGGAGGTGCCCCACCTGGTCCCTAGGGAGCCCGGGCCTCGCCCTGGGGCAGAAGGCCCCCTGCCTGAATGCATTCTTTCCCAGCAGCCGCACATTTTCATCGTGGAAAACAGCACTTGTCTAAACGACTGATGTTAGCTTAATTATACAATGTGAATACGACATCACCACCTCACACTCAACATGGTGAAAGACGGAGCTTAGTGCCACCCCATCCCGACAAGAGCCCCAAATTCCAAGTTCTCAAGGAGAGCCTGATGTCTGCCTTCCAGAAGCTGGTCTGCAATGACAGCCTACGTTCTTTGTTACTTGCATCCGATTTTGTAGAGCTGTCTAGTTCTTCATTTTATATTTAATCGACACTTAGACCTCAACCCCTGGGACAAATTCATAAATTGGACCCTAATCTTCCGACAGGACACTACAATTCTTCCCCTCCCGCTGTCACTTGGACTCTAAGATCACTCCTCTAACGTTCAAGTTAAACGATGCGGAGGGTATGATAACTCCAATATCTTGCTTTTTGAAAAACTGGCAATGGCTTCCTGCCATCCAAATGATACATTTTTATTCTCCAGCCTGCCATTTACTTGTCTGATAACCTTATTTTTCACTACTAAACCATCTCTCTTCACTCTGCCCAGGCAGATCTTATTGCCTCTTTAATCTAAAACCCCTACCAGCATTATTTCCTAAAGCTAGAATGCCTTTCATATATGTCTCCATTTTTCATGACATTCTAAAAATATGACTTTCATGCACACCAAGCAGCCATGATCTTTGGCCAGAGTACGTGTTCCCAATGAATATACCTGCCACGAGGTGTTTTAAAATGTCTTTTCTTTCACTGCAGTGGACTTGTTTAGCCCTCTCAGAACACACGTGTGCCCTGCAGTCACCTTCTAATGCCTCCCTTGACTGCAAGCCCTTGTCTTATGGTGGCAAAAAGGATGCTGTCACCCCGATAATGACACACGGTGCCTGGGAAGGATGAACAACTCAACACATTTAGAAATTAATGAAGGACCCTCACTTCTAAACAACTCTAAATCTCACATAGACAGTGCCAGTATCTCCCGATGAGGTATACAATAGAAACACCATTGAATACACCAAGAATGAGCCATAAAAAGACCAAAGGAAGATGAAATGCAGTCAATTCTCTAATGGACAGACTAAGGGGTCTTCAGGAGAGTTTAGGATGCTGCAAAGAATTTGTCAGTGCTCAGTGAGACGAGGTGAATATGAAGGCACTTCTATCTCATGTTAGAGTAGCTTCAAAAACTCAGAAGTACTGCGAGTACCCATAAACTGAGTTATTTAGGTGGGTTCCACAGTCATGCATACCTCGAATGCTTCCCTAAACTCCACCGTCTCTTACGCTCATGAGATCTGAGAGTTAAGACATCACGCTGCACGGCGTTTCCCGTTAAGGGGTCATGACTCGCCCCACCCAGAGGGCGCGTGGCAGATGGTCGGCGGCACAGGTCCATGGTTGTCCCAAACAAATCTTTAAGGGCTGCTTAGCTTTTTGTCATGCTAAAATCTTTTGGGAAAATATTAAAAATCACAAAATATTTCTTTAAATATAAAGATAACTAAGTTTAATAAAGTGTTTAGCCCCCCTTTCACTAAGTTTGTCAAGAATAACTTACATAACACACAACCTTTACATCATAAACAATAAAATCAACAACAATGATGACACGATCCACCTCAACTGTGTGTCCATCACTGTCAGGTCCTCCTCTCCTGCTTTTACACATGTCCCCATGTAGTCCTCATGGTGAGCCGCTGGGCTTGATTCTTCATCACCTCGTGCAGGTGACACACAGGACACAGTGCCACCTTCCACTGGGTGGTCCACTCCCTCACACACGTGGCCTTTTCCTGACGACAGGAACGCAGGCAGGCAGGATGAGTGCCACCCCACCCTAGCCCACAGGAGGATCACAGTGGGAGGACTGGTCAGGTGAACAGGTATTAATGATTACGAGGCAGATATTCAATGAGATACCAAAGGATGGACAGAGTTGTGGCAGCATAGGTAAAGCCAAATCTAAGTACCCAGGAAAGTGGTGATGTCAGGTGGAGGCAGATAAATAATTGCCCGTCCCTCCACAGGATGTTCACACCCAACCCAAGAACCTCGGACTATCTCCGCTTCCAAGGCAGAGGGAGCTTGCAGAGGTTCAGGTCAGGAGTCTTGTGTGGGGTAAGCAGTCTAGGTTATCCAGGTGGATCCAATGTAGTCACATGTATCCTAATGAGAGGAGCAGTCAGAGCCAGGGTCGCGGGTGACGTGAAGGTGGACGTGGAGACTGGAACAGCACGCCCTGAAGGTGGATGCAAGGGCCACAAGCCAAGGCAGCCATGAGCGGCTGAAAAGGGCAAGGAAATGAGTTCTCCCCTCAGGGCTTCTGGAAGGAATCACCTCTGCCAACACCTTAACTTTTAGCCAGTGAATCAGACTTCAGACTTCTGATTTCCAGAATTATAAATAATAAATCTGTGTCTTGTGAGCCACTAAGTGTGCTGTAATTTGTTACAGAAGCAGAAGGAAACAAACACACATGGGAGGACTCAGAGAAGAGGGGAAATCTGAGCTGAGCCCAGAAGTCAGGGAGGGAGCAGATGGGGGAGGATGGGGGGTGGGGTGGGGGTGGTGCCATGCAGGGTTAGATGGGGTGGTCAGTGCAGTTAGGGAACACAGAAAAGGCTCCAGGCAGGCCAAGGACAGACAGCAGAGGTAGGTCTGCAGCCACTGCACTCCAACAACCATGAGCAAGGCCCGGTTCCTGTAAGTCAGCTTCTCCCCAAGTCCAGGGCTCCACTGTCACCATTTCTACTGCACCTGTGTTTCATCTGAATTATTTACTACTGAATATTGCAAAAAAAAAAAAAAAATCACTCTTTTTAAAAACTTAGCCTTGTCTAAGCAATAACATTGGTAAAATTAAAAACCCACAGGTTTCATGGGATAGTTTTATTTTCCCTAACAGACAATAACTACTTAGCATTATACATTTAAAATGTTCACTGTGCACCATCTAACGTCACCTCACAGGTGATGTTTTGGGACAGGCAACTAAAAGTGAAGGGAGCCATTGAGGAAAGAGGAAGGGATGATGTTCTAAGACCTGTTTTAGAGATGAATTCTGGAAGCAGGCAACAGGCTTCTGGGGTCCTCTGCCAGATATCAGGCCCTTAACAACCCACACATCAATGACACAAACCTCTACTCTTGAGGATCTTTCGGGGTGGCAGTAGGTGGGAACAGATAGGTAGGCAAAAATTGGGGACTACTAAGGGCTGTGAGAGCATGGACAAGATGGCGGTAATTAGGGAAAAACAGACGGAGAACAAGCTAAGAGGCCCTGAAATGACCCCAGAGAAAGACGGGGTAGGCCTGATGGACAAGAAGGGACACTGCGAGGCTGACACACAAAAGCCACGGTACTGACTGGTGTGAAGGGGAGCAAGAGTTCTGAGAAGTCTGAGGCAGGCTCCTGCCAGGTCAGGCAGCTGCGTGTGTGATGAGCTAGTGCCCCCAGGGAGGGTACAAAATAAGTATACACTGAAATGGTCCCTCTTACCCACTTCTCCTAGCCAGCCAATCCCTCTCCTGATCTTCTCAGTTTCTTAGGTCTCCTTTCAGAAATAACTTTGGGTATACGAGGGCTGTCTGGAAAAAGTTGAGCTATAAATGCTGCCATTTTTCATAATACATGGCTGGATACTTTCTGGACAGCCCTCATATGGAAGCACATGTATATACAGTTTCTCCTACATCTTCCTTTATTTATTTTTAACACGGATGGTAGCATATACCACGTATCTTTGATTTTTTTCACTCTACACCACACCTAGGAGGTCATCCAATATAAGTATTAATATACAACGTTTTCTCAAGCTGTTTTTTTCCTTTATCATGTTATATTGGATGAATGCACTATAATTTATATAATCAGGCCCCAACTAATCAACAATGGTGCAATTAACTCTGCACAATTATCAGCCTTGTTTGGAACATATGTGAACTTATCTATAGGATAAAGTCCTCGAATAGAATTGCTGGGCCACAGGATATGAGACAAGAGTATATTGATTAAAGTGCAGACTTTTAAGCTAGACCACTCAACTCTGCTTATTAGTTCTGCCACTAACTCCGTATCACTGGACAAGTCAATTAAGCTCTCTTTGCTTCAGTTCTCTCATTTGAAAACTAGGAATAACTTCAGTACTTATAACACAAGATTTAACAAAAAATTGTACATATCTATAGAAGTATAATCAACATACAATAATATGCAGAGTATAGGTTTTCAGCTCAGTAAGATTTGACATTTCATATTCTTGTTTAACTACTGCCCAAAACAAGATAAAGAACATTTTTGTAAACACAGAAAGTTCCCTCATATCCATTTCTAGTTAATTTCTGTACCTACCCCAGGAAAAGCATTTTGATTTCTACTTCACAGATTAGATTTGATTATCCTTGAATTTCATATAAGTGGGATAATAAAATACAAGGTTGGACAATTAATTTTGCGAACTCATCCTAGAAAAAGTACTACATCCATCATTGCTGAATATTACTACAGTTCCCTTTGAAGTTCTCCCCCTGGGAAGCTGTGCACCGATGCCAGCACCTAGTCCACCCTTCAAAGCAATCTTGGAACTCTTTTTCTGGAATGGCCATCAGAGCTCTCATCGTACCCTGAATCAGACCATGAAGTTTGCGAACTTGCCACTGTGTGCTTACGATGGCAGCGCTGTACAGATAAGTTGGTAAGGTTTCATAACCTTGCCAAAGTTATGACAGCTCTGATGGCCATTCCAGAAAAAGAATTCCAAGATTGCTGTGAAGGGTGGACTAGGCGCTGGCATCGGTGCACAGCTTTCCAAGGGGAGGACTTCGAAGGGGACCACAGTGATATTCAGCAATGAGGTATGTAGCACTTTTTCTAGGATGAGTTCACGAAATTAATTGTCTGACCTCATACAGGGTCTGGCAAAAATAATACCCCCTTTTATGAGCTGGTAATCTATACCAAATCTTTTATTACAAAATCATAAGCATGTAATTCTGTAACAACAATATCATACTCAAGCACACTTTAGCTGACATTTTAGGCAAAATATTCAAATTGCTGTCCATCTCATGTCAGACATTCACCTACAGGGTTTGGCGTTACATTTGCTGGACCCTGTATTATACTTTGTTTAGGCTAGCTTCTTCATTTAACAAGGGTTTTGAAATTTATCTGTATTATTTGGTAGTTCATTCTCTTTTATTGCTGTGTGGTATTCCACTGTATGACTGTCTCACACTTTGCCCACTCTTATGTTGAGGGATATTTGGGTGGTTTTAAGTTTTTGGCTATTATGAAGAAGGCTATAATAAACATTTTTGCACCAGTCTTTTTGTAAACATGTATTTTCATTTCTCTTGGATAAATACCTATGGGTGGAAATGCTGGGTCAGAGGGTAGATGTATGTCTAACTTAATATAAAGAGAATCTTCCAAAGAAATCACAAGATTTCATACTCCCACCAGAAATGTACATAAAGTTCTAGTTGCTCCACCAACATTTCTCACCAACATTTTGGCTGTTATTCTTTAATTGTAGCCATGTCCTAAGAACAAGGCATGGATGTCCACTCTTACTACTTGTATTCAATATTCTCCTGAAGGGGCTAGCCAATACAATAAGGCAAAAAGAAAAAAATATCCCACAAGAAACCAAAAGCACAAAGATTGTGAAAACAGGTTTGGGGTAGAGCCTGTGGGGGTGGTGGTGGTGGACACAGACTTAAACTAAGAAAGAGAATTTAGATTTTGCCTCATGAGTGATCAGGAGTCCATGTGGCAGTGGGGACTGGATCTATGTATCTGGAGGAAACCTGCAGAATGGCATTGGAGAGCTTTTCTCTAAAGGGCCACACAGTAAACATTTTTCGTTTGAGCTTTGCATGCCAGGGTCTCTGCCATCTTTGCTGCTATAGCATCAAAGTGGCCACAGACAATATGTAAATAAACTGATGTGAATGGATTTGACTCCTGGGCTGCAGGTTTGCTGACTCTGATCTATAGCCTCAAATTATTTATAAAACTTTAATAAACAATAAATGAAGTGCACTACAAAACAAACTATGCACACAAACTTCATTGTGACCAACAATGAAGAGAAATGCCGGTGACCCAGAGAATGGATTGGTTATCAGACATCTTTAACTTTTATTATGAAGTTTTCCACTTACATACAAAGTAGACTCCATTACCCAACTCACACTTTCCACTGTGTTTTTGTCATGAGAAATGGACTTTAAAGTGACTTATGTGTAATAAGTTTAAGAAAATAAAAACTAATAATTACAGCAGAGAAAAAGAAAACTAAAACAAACCCACTTGGGTACTCTAGAACTTTAGAAAAATAGTAACTGAAATCAAGAATTTAATGGATAGGTTTGCAATCAGATTAGAATTAGTTGGAAAAAAATGATTAAAGAACCGGATGAAGGGCTAGAAGAAAATACCCAGACTGAAGCATGCAGGAGAAAAAATGATGGAAAACACAGAAAAGAGCGTAAGACTTAGGAAAAAAATATGAAAAAATTATAAACTACAAGTACCAGTAGCCTGAGAATGTGAAAAGAGAAAATGGAGCAAAAGCAATATTGATGAGATAAGGGCTGCGAATTTTCCAATTTTAAAGACATCAAACGTTGGATACAAGGGATACTAGGAGCCCAAGCAGAATAAATACAACGAAAACCTCACTCACCCAAAGGCATTCACAAGAAAATAATGACACATTAACATTGAGAGAGCAACATGACTAACACCTGATTTCAATAAAAACAGATGAGGTCAGAAAAAAATGAGACGTATGTTTTCAAAGGTCTGAAAGACAATAACTGAAAATCAAGAATTCTATTTCCAATGAAAACACTGCAAAATGATTATGACCTGCCAAAACAGCTAAAATTAAAAATTGTTGGTGAAGATTTGGAGCAAATGGCCCGCCTGTACTGCAGGTAAGAATGAAAAAGAGTATGCAACCACTTTGGAAAACAATTTTTTATGACATTAAACATGCCTTTAAACCTACTGTAGTAGCTAGCATCCAAGATGGCTCTAAAGGATCCTCACTCCTGGTATTTATGTCCTTGTGCAATCTCCTCTCAGGGTGAATGGGGCTGAGCTCTGTAATCAATAGGACATGATGGCAATGACCTAGGAGGTCATAAAGACATTGTGACTTCCACCTTGGGCTCTCATGGATGACTCGTTATGAGGAAGACAGCTCCTATGTTGTGAGGACACTCGGGCAGCCTTAACCCAGCCAAGGTGCTCCTAAATTCCTGATACACAAAAACTCCATAAAATAATACTATTGTTTTAAGGTAATCTGTTACATGCGATAAACAACAAAAATGCCTATTAACCAGAAATTCTACTCTCCGGTACATACTCAAGAGTAACACATATATATGTCCATAAAAATAACTGTGTACAAATATTCATAGCAACTTTACTCACAATAGTTCAAAAGTGGACTCCATTTAAATGTCCACCAATAGGAGACTGGATAAACAAATAGTGGTATATTCATATAATGGAATACTGTTACTCAGCAATTAAATGGAACAAAACTACTAATACATGCAAAAACCTGGATGAATCTTAAAATCAGTACTTTGAGTAAAAGAAGGTAGCAGAGATAAATACAAAGACTTCATTAATATTAAGTTTAAAAACACATATATCTATCTACTCTATGGTGACAGAAGTCAGAATGGTGGTTAGGTAGGTGAGGGTGGATGTACAGGCCAGGAGCTTTCTGGAGTAATGGAAATGTTCTTTATCTTGATTGTACGTAAGTTCAGGCAAAAATTCATTGAACTACACATTTTATTGTATGTAAATAAAAGCTCAACTTAAACAAAGATGACATTAAGATATTTCACATATACAAATGAGCACCAGAAGAGTATGTTAAAGAAAATACAAAATCATGTTCTTCAGAATGAAGTAAACAATCCCAGATGGAAAGTCAGAAATGCAGGTAGAATGGAAAGAATGGAAAGAGTAAACGTGGAGGAAATCAACAGGAATGTTCACTGTATAGCAATAACAAATGGCTACACACCATGAGAATGAAAGGCAGGAAGCAGAGAAATCAGATTTGAGATCCTTCCATTGCTAGAACATGATGAAAATAATAATTTCTATTAGACTTGAATAAGTCAAGGATGCATAAGGTAATTTCTAAAGTAAACATTTAAAGAATAATAAAAGAATGTGTAATTAACAAGATAGTAAGAGGGAAACACGGCATTAAAAACAAAACAAAATTCAATCCAAAAGAACATAGAACAGACAGCGTAAGTAAAAAGAAATGTGTAAAATTGTAGGTTTAAACATAAATGAATCACTAATTACATTAAAAGTAAAATAATTAAATTCTCAAAAGTCAAAGTTGGGGAGTTATGAGTCCAGTAATGGTGGCTGAGCTTGTACTGGAACCACCCTCACAAACTTGTCAAGCAGAAAAACGCGTGCTACTGGCTGGAGGGCGGGGTTCAGGCCTACCAGTGTGGTTGGAGATAGAGAAGATTTGTTCCGGAAATGCTGCTGCAGAGGGAGCTGCAAATCTATACATAAACTCCTCCCAAGTCCATGGCAGACTCCTAAACCGCACACACAAGGGGGGATATTCCAAGGACAGTAACAGCTGGAAGGTTGACAAAAGCTAAGCAGAGACTTTGGTTGTGGCCAATTGCAGGAGAGAAAGATTTGAGAGTTTGAATCCTGCCGTGTTCCAGGGCCTCATGAACACCCTGAATGAAAACCCAGATAGGACATACCTTACTAGTAAAGACAAGATCCTAGGAATAAGGATCTGCCATTAGGTTAAAGGCAACATTCCAATAGAATTATCCTAACAAAGTGTAAAAGCAAGCTTCCACAAGTTCAAGGTGACCAGCCTACGATTTAACTTTACCCTCCTCAGTAGAGGATAAAACAATCTAAAACCTCTGCAACATACCTTCTGCAGTGTCCAGTATACAAGAAAACATCACTAGATACATGAAGAAATGGGACCCAATGTCAAGAGAAACCAAGATTAAAAAAACCACAGACCCTGAGCGATCCACATGTTGGTGCTGGCAGACATGGACTTTAAAAGTACCTATTATAAATGTAATTAGGACTTAAAGCAAGAGAGTCATATTGATTGAACAGATGGGGAATCTAAGCATATAAACTATAAAAGAGAACCAAATGAAAATTCTAGACATAAGGATAGTATCTGAAGTGAAAAAAAATACACTAGATGTACTGAACTAACAGTAGGAGGAGGGATCAAATGAACTTAAAGACAAATCAATAGAAATAATGTAATCCTAAGAACAAAGAGAAAAAGATGAAAACAAAACCAAACCAAACCTAGGCCTCAGTCACTTGTGAGATACTATCTAACAGTTTAACACGTGTGTAATTGGAAACCCCACAGGCAGAATAAGAAAATGGGGTAGTCAAATTACTTTAAGAAATAATAGCTGAAAATGTCCCAAATAATCAAATTTCTAATCCAAGAAACTCAGTGAACCCAGAGTATACTACGCGCCTAGCACATTACAGTAAATTGCTGAAAACAAAAGATAAAAAGCAGATCTTAAAAGGAGCCTGATAATAAAAAGACACATTACATATACGCAAAAGATGATGATGACAGGCCATTCAGCAGAAACCATGATACAGAAAATTAATTTGAGATGGCTCAAAGAAATAGATGTAAAGCTAAACTAAGGAGAAAATGTAGGAGACCATCTCTGAGACCTCAGGGCAGGCAGAGCTTACTTAGAGAGGACCGCAAAAGTACGAACCAAAAAAGACAAAATTGATAACATGGATTCATTAAAATGAAAGTTTCTCTTCAACAAAAGACATCATTAAGAAAATGAAAAAGCAAACCATGGAATGGAAGAAAACATTCACAATAATATTACCTGACAAGAGTTTTATTTGTAATATATAAAGAATTTCTTAAAATCTCTAAGAAATAAGACAAAAACCCCAAATAAAAATGGGCAAAAACTTGAAAAGTCTTAATTCATAAAAGATATATGAATGACAAATAGGTTCATGAAAAGATGCTTAATGCTATTCATCATTTGGGAAATGCAGATGAAAAGCACAATGAGATGCCAGTTTACACCCACTAGGATAACCAGATGAAAAAGATAGACAAATATTGGTGAGTATGTAGACTGGCTGGAATTCTATACATTGCTGGTGAGATGGTAAAATGATACAAGCACTTCCAACAAATGTTTGGCAACTTCTCATTAAGTTATATATGCACCTACCCTATAAATTAGAAATTCTACTCCTAGTTATTTCCCCAAAGGAAATGAATGGCTACCTAGATCCAGAAAAAGAGCTGGATTTCTAGTAGCTCTAAACTGGAAACAACCTGGATGTCTAACCAGATAAACCAATTGTTATCTATTCATATAAGAGAATATTACTCAGCAATTATAAAAAGGGTTATGATACATGTAACAACAATGTTGAATCTTCAAAACATTGTTTTGTGGAGAACAAATCTGACGCCAAAGAGTATACATACCACATTATATCATTTAGAGGAGATTCAAGAACAGACAAATTAATCTATAGGGACCGTGGTCACTACAGTGCTGCTTATGGGGAGTGGGAGTCACATAAGGAACTTTCTGAGATGATGGAAATTTCTGGATCTCCATTAGGGTGGTGGTTATACAGAGTATACTTTATCAAAATCAGATCATAAGCTGCTTACAAAACCCATTTAAATTATAAAGTTCAAAAACAAAAGGAAGAGAAAAAGATGCACCATGCAAATACTTGATCGAAGGAAATAGTGTTTCTATATTAATAATAGGCAAATTAGACTTCAAGGCAAAACGCATCCCTACAGCTAAAGAGTGTGTATTTCAGAATGTCAGAAGGTACGTGTTATCAGTAAGGTGTAAAATTCTAAATCTGTAGGTATGAAAATCAGTGATATATTATCTATATTAAGAAGTCAGAAAAAGAATAGAACATTGAACAGCAAAGGGACAATAGGAGCAGAACATAATGAAATAGAGAGTAGACATAATCTAGAGTTGATCAAAGGCAAAACTAATATCAGGAACATAAAAGGGATACCAGTATAGAATCTTAACATCTGTATGCCAATAGACTGGAAAAAGTATGTAAAAGAGTCAAAATTCCTAATAAAACAAAACAAAACAAACCCACAATCAAAACCAATACGAGAATAGAAACTCTGAATATGAATAATCTTACAACTACCAAAGAAAGTGACAATTTAAGTTCTACTACATAAGAACAACTCACAGCCCATATGGCATCATTGATGAATTTTACTAATTATTTAAGAAAGATATAAGAGTAATTTTATACAAACTTTCCTATTTCCCAACTAGTATTATAAGGTAAGCATAACTTTGATAACAAATCTAACATGTATTTACAGAAAGGATGTATATAATAGTACATGGCCATCTCACTTACAAACATATACAAAAATCTTAAAAGAATATATATCATGATTTAAATGAATTTATTCCACAAAAATTCAACAGTGTAATTTACTGCACTAACAGAATAAAACAGAATAATTATGTGATCAACCCAATAGTTGTAGAATAATCTTTCGACAATCCAAGTTATTTATGTTAAAAAAAAAAAAATCCCAGGAAATGATTAACAGGACACTTCTGTAATGTGATAAGGGGTATGTACAAAGAAACCTACAAGTATATTTAATGGTAGGATAGTGAGAGCTTTCCTGCGAAGGTTAGAATAAGAACATCCAATACCACCATGTCTATTCAGCATTGTACAGGAGATCCTACCTGTGTCAATAAAATTAAAAATAAAAAGTTTAAGGATTAGAAACAAAGACATAATCAAAGCAATACTATGTAGCACATTAGCAGCATAAAACTGCATTGAAACATCAAACCCCTTGGAGTAAATCTAATGAAAGATGTGCAAGTCCATGTACACAGAGAAGTAGAAAAAATGTTGACAGAAAAATAAAGAAGCCTAATGAATGAAAGAATAATCTGTGTTCATATACTAGAAGATTCAATATCATAAAGATGTCACTTCTTTCCAAATCAATCTATAAATTCAATGGTATGCCAATGAAAAATACAGTGGGGATTAGTGGTTGCTGTGTGTGAAGACAGACAAGATGAGTTTTAATATTTATATGGAAAGGTTACAGGCCAAGAACAGCTAAGACATTCTTTTTTTTTTTTTTTTTTGCTTTTTGGTATGCGGGTAGCTCCTGACTGGGAATCGAACCCAGGCCGCAGCACTGACAGCGCCAGCGCCGAAGCCTTAAGCCACTACACCATCAGGGAACTCCCAGCTAAGACATTCTTGAAGAGTAACACAGAAGAGACTCCCATCTCTGGACACTAAGACTTATTACAAAGATACAGAAATTAAGAAACTGTGATAGTAGCACAAGGGCAGAGGGAAAAAAGACTAACAGTCTTTTTGAAGATCAGTGACTAAGACAAAAAAAAAAAGGGCATTGAGGGTTTTATAAGATGCAGAAGTAATGAAATATATGACAACAGTACAAAGGACAAGAGAAGGGATATGAAAGTATACTCTTGTAAGGTGCTTACAGTGTATGTGTCATTGTATACTGCTTGAAAGTAGACTGATGAAGCACACTATCACACTAGTGCAATCACTAAAATAATAAAACAAAGAGGTAGAGCTAACAAGCTAGCTGTGGAGACAAATTTGGTAGATTTAAACCAAACCACATTGGTAATTACAATAAATAAAAATGGTCTAAACCAGTACTAGACAGGAGAGCTTTCTACAATGAGGACTGAAAGGTAGCTAGTTTGACTGAGGAAATGGCTGAGTTTTAAATTTTAACTTAAATTTCAATAAGGCCACATGTGTCTACTGACTACTGCTATTGGACAGTGAAGGTCTTCTAAATACCCCAATTAAAAGGCAGAGACTGTCAAAAGCAGGACCCATAATGCTGTCTGTAAGAAACCCATTTAAAATATAGGGTAGGTACAAATGGATGGGAAAAAATATGCAAACACTAATTAACCCTCCCAGCCCGCTGTACCGATTTTGCGGTCATTTCCAAACCTGCCGCTCTACTGCGGTACCTAATTCTCGGTACTGGGCCTCGTACGTCAAAAAAAATGTTTCCAAGTTCCATCTTATTCTAACCACTTGTTTGCATGTAACTAACATTTTTCTATATTATGTTGTTTTTTTTTCTCTTCAATGCTCAGGAGC
The DNA here is from genome assembly GCA_004026885.1 of Lyroderma lyra. Taxonomy (NCBI): domain Eukaryota; kingdom Metazoa; phylum Chordata; class Mammalia; order Chiroptera; family Megadermatidae; genus Lyroderma; species Lyroderma lyra. The sequence continues at coordinate 142,792 of PVJL010001889.1, forward strand.
CCAGGTATAGGGGACAGTTAGGTTCAGGGCCTCAGGTCTGGTAGGGTTAACAGAGGGCTGCAGAGCCTGTATTAACATGAGATAAAAGTAGGATTCAGAATCAGGGCTGTTACCAGGAAAAAGAAGGACATTTCATGATGGCAGAGGGGTCACGTTATCAAGAAAAACAGTGCTACACGTTGATACACTCAATAATAAGAGCTTGAAAATACATGAACAAAAATTGATTAAACTGAAAATACATGAACAAAAATTGATTAAACTAAACAGAGAAATAGACAAATCCTCAATTAGGGTTGAATTTCACACACTTTTTCCTGCAAAAATGAGGGGATTTCAATAAGAATACAGAAGATGCTGAGACTTACTTAACACTTACAGAACACTTCACACAAGAACTGGAGAATACACCCTTTTCTAGTACACATGAAACAGTCACAAAAACCATATTCCAGGCCATAAAACAATGTCATTGTAATAATAGTGAGTACATTCTCTGCCATAATGGATTTAAACTAGAAACCAGTAATTAAAAATTTCTGGAAAATCCCCAAATAATTGTAAGTTAGAAAACATACTCCTTAAAAAACCAAGAGGTCACACAAGTCACAAGGGAATAGAAAATACCTTGAACTAAATGAAAATGAAACCATAACATATGAAAATCTGTGGAATTCACTTAAACCAGTACTTACAGGGAAATGTATAATTCTAAATGCTCATGTAAGGAAAAGGCCTTAAATATCAATATTCTAAACTTCCAGCTTAGAAAACTAACAGACGAACAACATGAGCCAAGATAAGCAAAGGAAGGAGAAAAATGAAGACAAAACCAAAAACCAATGAAACAGAAAACCTGGTTATTTGAGAAGACCGTTAAAATTGATACATTTATAGGTGACCAGATCCTAAAGACGTTACAAAGATAATGAGGAATATTATGCCAATAAATTAAAAAACCATGCATACAATGGACAAATTCCTTGAAAGACACAAACTACCAAAGCACACTCAGGAAGAAATTATTAGGCCTACTAACAGGTCTGCATCTATTAAAGAAATGAAATCTGCAGTAAAATTTTTCTGACAAGAAAACTTCTTGCTCACATGGCTTCAGTGGTGAATTATACCACGTATTTAAGGGAGAAATAATACCAACTCTACATAAACTCTTCCAAAAAAAGTAGCAGTGAAGAAAACACTTCCCAACTTCTTTTATGAGCTCCTGATTCCAAAAGCAGAAAAACACATCACAGAAAACTACAGATCAATATCTACTATGAACACGGAGGCAAAAATCCTTAGCAAAATTTTAGTAAGTCAAGTCCAATAATGTATTAAAAATGCACAGTAACCAAGTAAAATTTATCCTAGGATGGCAACACTGGTTTAATATTTTAATCAATTGCTGAATTCACTATTTTAAGACTAAAAAAGAAGAAGCATAAGAACAGTTCAAAAGATGTAAAAAAAACCCACCTGACAGAATTCAACACAATTCTTGAAAAAACAAACAAAATGCTTCCTGATTTAGGAACAGGCAAGAACATTCTCAACTTGATAGTGAGGACTTAGAGCAAACCTGGAGCCTGGGCAACCCTCTTAATGATAAAAGGCTGCATGCTTCCCCCACCCTCCAGATTGAGAATAAGGAAGGCTATCTTCTCCTTCTCAACCAAGTACTGGAGGTCCTAGCTAATGTAATAAAGTATTAATAAAAAAAACACAAGGCACATAGACCGCAAAGGATGGAGTAAAACTGTCAGTGTTTCTCAACCAGTTTTCCATCCCAGCACACCTGAGGATCCAGTGTTCCCATTGGTGACCACAACTCACTACAGTGGTGGTTTTACCCCCGCCCCTGCCCCGCCCCCGCCCATCTCTGTGTATGTGGAGCGTGGGGTGAGGGGCCAAAGGCATGTAATCGTCTACAAAAAGCCTCAGCTTTGAAAATTCTTGCTATGGATGCAACTCGAAGCCACGATATGAATTGGGTCATCAAGCAAGAGTTATGTAATTGGAGGTGTCCAGCTGGGAATCATACCTGGAGAGGATATCAAGAGAGGACAACCCAGGGGACTGAAGGAAAGTGCCCACGGAGGGTAAGAAGACAAGGGGAGTACAGCACAGGGAAGGCAGGAAATTGGGGCATTCATACCCAAGAGTCTCAAGGCCTTCCATCTGGGCCATGTCCCTCCTTTGCATTCTTGCCTGGCTCCTGCCAGCATTGGAATTTCCAACTTTTAAAGGGGCTAAAAGCAGTACTTGAATCCTAATGGATAAATGAGAACTTATCAAGGGGACAAAGAAGAGAAACCGTCCCCCTTGCCACAGGACGTGCAATGTACACAGGTGTGGAAAGGGTGTTACTCAGTCTGTGTGTGGGTGGTGTGGGGGGGAGAAGTGAGCATGAACAGCTGGGAGGATGCAGATGAGAGACGAGGCTATGTCCAGACCGGGAAAGGTCTGCCCTGCCATGGTCTCGAGCAAGGGAATCAGACTTGTTTTTAAAGCTCAGGCAGCAGCAATAAGAATTGGCTGGAAATGGGAGAGTAGGTGGCACAACAGTCCAGGCAAGGCAGGATGCAGACTGGGAGCTGCAAGACACAGAGGAGGAGGGTCCTTGCTCCAGTGACTGGGCAGAACTGACATGAGCAGGGCTGGGGGCGTGGATGGGAGGGTGGATGGTGTGTGACAACCAATGGCATCTGATCACAGTATCACAAACTGTGCACTTCCTATGCAAATCCTGTGTCACCACATTCTCCCAGTAAGTCCAGGAGGCAGGCATGGCAATGATCGCCCTACCCCCAGAGAGGCTCAGTCAATTGCGTGGACAGTCTCCCAAGCTGGCACATGGTCAAGGCTCTGGTTTAAGTCCAGGCAGGATGGCTCTTCAGGGCCCATGCTCTGCCCCCCCGATCTGACACATCGGGACCACTGGGGGAGGCTGTGAGTATAGGATGAGTGAGGGACATAGGACCAGAGGAAGGATGGACATGGAGCTTTGCAGGCTACGAGGTCCAGATTGTAGATGGGAAAACTGGGGGTGGACCTAGGGAGAAAGCCTGTCTAATAAGACTTGTGGAGCAGAGCTAGGGGAGGGGGAAAGGCATGGAGCAGGACACAGCATAGGGACAACCAAGAGGTGCGAAGTAAGTGAAAGGAGAAGAGACCAGTAAGGCAGCATGGTCGTGGACAGAGGAAGAGAGCTAGGGAGGACAGAGGAGTTTCATTCCAAGATGTTCTGTGGGAGCCTGCAGTCTCACCAGGCTGCTGGCCACCCCTCCATCATGCCCATGCTACTCACCGCCAGCTAGTCAACTTCCACTCTTCAAAAACATTTTTTCCCTAAACTTTTAATTGCAGTATAATCCACTCATGTTCTAATATTTAAATATCAGGGCTTCCAACTGCTCTGTACCTTCACTGTTTCCGTTAGGAATCAGTCATCCCCTTAGGCCTACGTTAGACCCATTATATGCTCTCACTCACTACACATTTCTCCTTTGGAGCACAGAAAATGGTCAAATAATGTACACCAATTATAGAATATGTCTCTGCTCCTCATAGGCCAGGTCCAGGTGGGCAGAAACTGAGTTTATCTAAATCGGGGGCTGGCAAACCTTTTCTGAAAAGGGCCAAATAGTAAATATTTCCAGCTATGCTGGCCACAGTGTCTTTGTCGTGACTATTCAATTCTGCCATTGTAGCCCAAAAGCAGTGAGATAATATATAAATGAATGGGTGGGACAGTGTTTCAATAAAACTTTATTTACAAAACCAGGAGGTGGGCTAAAAGGCCATCCTTGGATGACCCCTGGTTTAAATCGCCAGCACCCAGTTTAGCATCTAGCAGGTAGGCACTCAATGAATGACTAAGGAAAAAAAAAAGCCTTTGGTTTTGGCAGCCGGATGGAAACTGAGACCCAGGGAAGGTGGTTTTAGTGGAAGGGTGGGGGTGGAATCCAGACAGCGGTGGTTTGTGGGTGACAGCAGTTGGGGAAGTAGTAGCTTCCTTTTTAAGTGCTCCACAATTTGAGCAGCAGCTTGGGGAACGGTACCTTATACCTTATTCACGGAGTAGGAGCGTGTTTGCAAGCAATGACAAGAGGGCAGGGCTGGGGAAGAAAGGGGAGCCTGACCAAGAGGTGGGCAGGGCATCAGAGCTCAGGGGTGCGGGGGAGGGGGGTGCTGGTCATGGAGGAGGAAGACACGGGCTGAGGAAGAGGAGACAGGCTGAGGAAGAGGAGACGTGGAAGGAAATGAGGGGAAAGGCTTGTATTCCTCTTCCCTGTGAAATGTGAGCCAAGACCCCTTGGTGAGGAGGGCGGAACTCCAGTCCAGGGCCCTAATGGGCCCTGGGGGCACCCAGGGCAGGAGCTCTGGGCCTCACAACTTTGTTTTCCTCTCTGTTCACTTGAAAGAGCACTTCGGTACCTCCAAGCTGTGTTTTCAGATCTGACTCAGTGTCAAATGTGTCACTCACTGAGTCACCAGCACTACTGCTATCACTTCCTGTCACTTCCCTTTTCCAACGCAGGTAGCAACAGGTAGGCCCCAAGGAAGATGAGGTCATGCCTTAAACATGTGGACATACCCAGTTCTTTCTGGAAGGCTAATGACAGGCATTTTAATTTCAGTTAGTGGTGCTTTCATCTCCAGGCCTTCCACTGTGTGTGTACACCGAGGGGACGCCCTCCAAGGCAGAACAGACTTCTTCTTTAAATGAAGAAACCATTTGATTGGGGGTTTGCAATAAACATCGCGTAACAACTACTTTGTAGCACAAGCCTACCATAGTATTAAAACCTAGAAAACACAATTTCTCACAGATAAAGTATTAACACCGTGATATTTAAATACCCTGAAAAGTTTTTTCTCAGAGTCAAAAACTTACAGTCAGTCACTGACACTTACCCAAAGCACCAGACACCTGAAGAAACCCTTACACTGCAATATTAATTTATTAATTCATTGTTACTCCTAGTGCAGGAATGTGTGAGAAAGGCTCAGGCCCCATCCCCCTACTTTTCAGGAAGAACTAAAATCATCTGAATACCTCTGGGCTGACATGTCTGAAAATCACCAAATCCGAACCCGCCTGTATGGGTCTCAATTCACGGTCTAACTGCTGTTGCTATTAGAGATGGAAGGGTCTACAGACATCTCGTAAATAAAACTTCCCTTCACGTTTTCACTGTGAAGCTGTCACTCTTCCCAAAAGCTGATGTTTCTTACAACACAGCCAAGGCGTCCTGTCCGCTGTCAAGTCCTTCCAGGGGCCATGCGAGGCCACTGTCCCATTCGGCAGGGCGGTGCCCACCTCAGCACACGCACTTCCTAGTCGGAGGGCCTTTCCATACGCCTGTCCACACATCATCCATAAACGCCATCTCTTACCCTATGGTTGGGTTGATGTTTGGATCAAAACTGTCCTCCACGAACCGCCACACAATACTCGACTTGCCCACGCCTGTATCCTGGAAGACAACGAGATGGGTAAGGAGAAGGTCGCCTGCTTGCACGCCCCGAAAACGACCACGCGCTGCGGGCCCGGGAGCTCAGAAGCACCTGAGCAGGTACCTTTCAGAAGTGTAGGGGCCCCGAAGAGGGTTTCCACAAAAGTACACTGGACGTCATTAGACTTCAAAACTCCTAGTAGGAGGGGTTTTGCAGTTTTTAAGAGAGGGACTTCAGGAACTTTGGGAAGACCCAGGGTGATCCTCTCGGGTCTTTAGGGCAGCGACTCAGGCCGGAGCGCGACGGCAGGGAGCCTGGAAATGGCACAGCGGCCCCGAGGACCAGGCAGGAAGCTGATGCTTCAGCCCTCGGGGCGTCCTGATCTGAGCGTCCACCCAATAAAGTCACTCCGCGAAAGTGTCAGGTGTAGTCCACAAGTTCAGAAACACCCAGCAGAAGGGCAAGGGGACTAACGCTGCTTGGAAAACCCGAACCCCTGGGAGGGGTTTTACTTTGGAAGATTTGACAAGGTCGCTTTTGCAGCAGGACCTTCAGGAGGGTGAGGCAAGGTGAGCGGGATGGCTCCGGGGCGAGAGGGAGGGTCCCCGGGCAGGTAGGCGGCGTCCCGCACGGATCGCTGGGGCAAAGGAGCGGACGGGACGTGGGCACGGCTGGGTCTCCGGCCTCCCGCGGCCCTCCCGGCCGGCTGTCAGCCACTCACCCCCAGCAGACACACTTTGAGCTCCCTCAGCGCCATGGCCCGGCAGCTGGGGCGCGGGCCCGCCGCCGCCCTAAGTTGAGGAGGGAGAGGCCAGGCCTAGCACGAACATCCCCCGGCGTCAACGCCGCACGGCCCAGTTCTGGCCACGGGGCGCGCAGAGGTGGCGGTCACCGCTTTGCCGGCCCTCGGCCCGGCCTGTCCGCCGCCAGCCGCACGGGGCCCGCCTCAGCAGCCGGGACAGTACCGCGGCCTCTCAGGCGCCGTCGCCGCCATCTTGGGACGCCGGGTCACCTGACCTCCCCGCCCACCTCGGCAGCCACCTTCGCTGTGAGGGCGGGGCCCGGCTGGCGCCGGGAAGCTCGCGGAGAGGCGTGGGCCCGGGGCGGGGCCGGAGGCAAAGGGGCGGAACCGGGGTCCAGAGGCCCCGCCCCTCACCGCCGGCCCCGCCTCTAGGCCCATCCCAAGATGGCGGGTAAGTGGGGCCGGGCTCCGGGGGCGCCGGGGCGGCGCCTTCCTCCTTATCCGCGACCACCCACCGGGGCCCGGGGACCCCCACCCTCCGCCCGCCCTTGAGCCCGCCTGTCACAGCCCCCTCGTGACTCCTTGTGTCTCTTGTTTTCAGAGATTCCCCTGTACTTTGTGGACTTGCAGGATGAATTAGACGATTGTAAGTAACAGTTGGGGCGCACCCCACCCCCTCCCTGGGAGCCTTTCATAGAATTCGAGGTGTACGGAACGCGGAGGGGTGATGCAGGCCAGGACCTCAACGTTGGGACCAAGAAGAGCTGGGACCCCAACTACCTTGATCCACTAGTGGCGGTCCCTCCTCACTGGGCGGGGCGGCCGAGGATGGGGGAACCGTCCGTCCCCTAAGAGGGGAGGATTTTGGGTGCTGGGAAACTTCTGACTTCCTGTCACTTTCTCTGCTTCCTCATCCTCCTCCTCTGGCAGAGGCCGGGGGAGGGCCGGGAGGAGGCGTGGCCACCTTGGGGGCGGGGCGAGGGGGTACCACCCAGGGTATCCACTTTTTCCCTGGGACTTTTCGGAGTGCTGGGGAGTTACTGGGGAGGTCCCCATCTCAGTGTGGCCGGCCACACCGTAAGAGTTGCATAGACTTTTCAAGTGTCCTGGCCACAAGCCCAGCTCCCCAAGTTGCTTATTGGTGCCCGCATTTCTTGGGTGAGTCTCCTTCACTTGTCCCTACCTGCCTTCTCCTTTTCTTTGCAATCACTTTAAGGACTAATGGCTGGGAGACACATCCTGGAAATGTACGTTCGCATTTGAGCTGAATGAAGCATTTCCTTTCCATTCAACAAATGTTTCTTGAGCACCTACTTGTTCTGAGCCAGGTCAGGTGTGGAGTCCTGGACCTACATAGATGAACCCGAATCAGAGGTAGCTCTCAGTCCAGGGTCTGAGCAGGCTTGTAAACAGAAAATCCCCAAATTCCAGGATCCTTGCTGGAGAAGGTTTCAGTGCAAGGTGAGGAGGTTCAAAATCACTTCACTCCCGTGGCTGTGGGAACAAGATCTGCTGGGACTGTTGGCCAGGGCCCCAGTTCTCTAGGTGCCTTTTCCACATCGGTAGGTTGGGCTTCTGCAAGCATGGTGGCTGAAGGCAGTTGGACCCCTTTCCTGGTGGCTAGCTTCCTTCAGTCTTTTTTGATTATATGCACAAAAAAGAAGAGATTATATAGCAATGTATTATTTTACTTCGGCCCTCTTTGGACAGATATTGGGTGTTTGAGACTTGTAATAAAGATGGCCTTCTATTAGGCTGACCAGACGTACTGGTTTAAATGAGACAGAAAACAACGGTCCTGTCCTGTTTCGAATGGTACATCTGGTCAGCCTACTGACATCTTGAATTTAGCCCCGTAAGACTAGGCTGACCAGACGTACCATTCGAAACGGGACAGGACCGTTGTTTTCTGTCCCATTTAAATCCATACATCCGCTCAGGCCACTTAAATACACTTTAGCTGATGGCTGAAGCCTTGCCCCCAGTAAGGAAGGAAACCACCATTATGGCTCTGAGCATAATCCATGCCTTGGGTAGGGCAACTCTGGGAGCCTCCTGGTGCTTCATATTTGAGTAGGAGTGTGGGGTGCTGTACCTTATGACTTTACAGTATAACTAATCTAATAGCTATAATAGGAAGGTCTGTTCCCCAGCACCCACCCCCAACAATGTATGCTGCCCTGGGTCCACCCTTCACACCTTACAGCGGTGGTATTTGGGAGGAATTATCCTGCCATGATTGACAGGAAGGACCCCAAGGTCCTGGGACTCACTTCCTGCCTTTAGTTGTGTCAGCTGGACAGACCACTAACTCACTGACTGTTCATTTTCTTCATCTGGAAGATGACACGAGAATAGGACTGCTGTGAGGATTCGATGAAATAGTATCCATGAAACGTTTTAGCCCAGTGCTTAGTGATTTTATTATTATGTTAGCCATCATCATTATCACTAGGCTTTCATGTAAGATTTTCTGATTAGGTGTTAACAGCTGCTACTCTATGAGGTAGGTGGGGTTATCCTATTTTACAAATGATAAAACAGACTCGGAGAGGTCAGGTGGCTTGTCCGTTGTGACACAGCACGTAAACGATAGAACCGGCCGTCAAACTCTGTGTCTTCTGATGTTGTTCTTTTTATTCCACCACCCTGACCTCACAGACACTCACCCTAATGGCAGGGGCATGGCTGTTGGTTTGGGTGCTTCCATGCCTGTTGTTCCCCTTGGGCGGTTTTTGTCTAACTGATGCAGTAACCTCTGAATTCGGGCGGTAAGTGGCTTTGGGCAGGGTTACGGGTCATCCTTTTAGTAACCTGTATCCTACATGATGTAGGTGTTCAATTAAGTTTGTTACTGGTGACAATAATGGATTAGAAGGCTTGTCTGATTTCCTTGGAGATTCTTGATTGAATTTGGCTAACTTCAAAAGGAAGCCATAATGAATGGATACCTTGTTTGTTTGTTTGTTTTAAATCATTCTGAGTCTTGGGGCCATCACGGTACAGAAAAGATTTAATTTTAGAGAATTGGCTTGCTGAAGCAATCTAAGTTCCTTCTCTTGAGAGGAAAAGTGAGTGGCCCCACACGGCATGTAGCCCCCAGTGCTGGGGCTAGAGTCTGCGCCTTCGGGGCTCAGGCCAGTGTGTGTTTGGGTATACAGCTTGTGGAGACTGAGGAGGTGTTACTCTTGGTAAGGTTTACTTGGCCAATTAGAATTTAAGTATTTGTCAGTGGTGGGTGGAAAATAAAAACAAAACAGAAAAGCAAGGGGAACTATTACAGGTGTAAAGAGACCTAGGAGACCTATCAATGAAATATAATATTTGGTCATATTTGGATCCCTAGTTGAACAAACAGCTCTAAAAAGGCATTACTGAGACAGTTGGGGAAAACTGAACTTAGACTGGGTATTAGATTACATAAAGAATATCGTTAATTTTGTTGGGTGTCATAGGGGTATCACAGTTTTGTTCAAAGGAGGAGGGGCTTATCTAGCAGAAATAAACAAGCATTTATAGGTGAAGTGATTTGGTATGTGAGGTCTGCTTTCCAATACTCCAACAAACAACAAACCAAAAGCTGAGAAGAAGGATAAATGGGGAAAATAGCAGAATACTGATACTTGTTGATGCTAGTTGCTGGGGACATGGAGGTTTATTATAATGTTTAGTTTTGCATACATTTGAAAATTTCCATAATACAAAGTTTTAAAAAATAATAGGAAGGTTTCATATATGATTGAGCATCTGCTCCCAAAATTGGAAAGCTGGATTTCATTTCTGAAGTGGGTTGCAAGTTATTGTCAGATGCATTTAGCTTCAAAAGACAGACTCATAGGATATATTAGTGTTTGAAGAACATGGCATTTCTTTTCAAATGTTTAGTTTCTAAGAGGTATCTATGAAAGAAGTTGGAAGAGGGTATACTTCTATTGATGAGAAAGGCTAGGTTCAAACAAATGATACCTGGACCTTGGCTGAAAATAGGATTATTTGAGTTCAAGGAATATAGGTAGGCTCTGAATCTTAATGTTGGAGGGCACGGTGTATGTTGAAGCTCGAATAAAAGACAAAAGCATCACATCTCACCTGCCCACTTTGTTCTAGGTTTGCAGAAATGTTCTGCTCAAGGACCACTCCCAAGCTGTGTTCCCCCAAAGTTAGGGATTATGAATTTGAGCCCCAAACCAAACCTCTGAACTTTTTCTCTCCCATAAACTGGAATCAAAGATTGTCAATTGTTAAAAAAATAAAGGCCTCCCTGTTAGGTGAAAAGAAATAAGAACTTGAATAAGTGAAATTTGGGGAAATAAAACAAAATCAGACATCAGAGTATTTTCTAAATCAGAGATGGGCAAATGTTTTCCTGTAAAGGATGAGATAGTTACTATTTTAGGCTTTGCAGGCCAGGAGTTCGGATGCAACCACTCAAGCCATGATAGCCACAGACATAACATAACCAAATAGGCATGGCTGATTCCTAATAAAACTTTATTTACAAACAGAGGCAGTGGACTGGATTTGGCCTGCAGGGCATTGTTTGCCAACCCCTGTTCTATTTGTTTTTTTTTTTTTGTTTTTTTTTGCTTTTTGGTATGTGGGTAGCTCCCTGACTGGGAATTGAACCCAGGCCGCAGCGCTGACCCCTGTTCTAAATCCAGCTTAATTTCATTCTGTCACAGCCCCTAAGTCGGACAGTCAGCTGAGCCAACCTGCTAGGCCGTCTTACCCCGAGCTTCAGTGCAAAGAGCTGAGCTTCATGCTTGCACAGCCTCTGCTGAGTCACCCTTGACCAGTTGCTCAAACTTGGAGTCTCATTTTTCCTGTTGGGTGTTGGGGACAAAAATGTGTCCCTGTTTGTTCCCAGCAGGACGAGGGTGGTGAGGAACAAAAGAGAAGCATCAGAGTGCTGTAAGCAGTCAACTTTGCTTCCCTCCGTAACCGAAACGCATCCTACTTCTGTTGCTCTGTGTTGTCCACTTCCTGTGAGACACACAGGTGATCAGACATTCCCTGAGATTGTCTCTGTTTAAAAAGAGATTTGAAAAGGCTTTTCCATCCCAAATTAAGGGTTTTTTTAAAGCAGAAAATTAGCGACAAAACCCAGCTAATGAATGAGAAAGTGGTTTTGACCTTCAAAACACCACTCAGTCTTAACCCTGATGGGGAGGAGAAATATGAGATGAGGACAACTGGTTGCTCTTCATGTTGCAGGTCCGTCAGCCACGTAACATGTACCTCCAGTCCCCGTGGGTGCCAGCCTGCTGGAGGTGCTGGGAATGGAGATGAGTAAGACGGGCTCTGCCCAGAGCCGCTCCTGCCCGCAGGGGACGTGCCTGTGTCAGGAGGGTGCAGGACACAATCAGGCAAGGGCTTCGGCATAAGAGTGATGAACCAAGAGCTGGGTGTTGAGATGGAGTGAATCCATCTGCTAGGAGTAGGAGGGGGGTGCCCTTTGAGTTGGGGCATGCCAAGGCTGGTCGTGGGGAGGTATTGTTTTAGAATCTGCCTCAAGTCTGACAAGAGAAGTCGTTGCATTTTAAAGTCATATCGTTCCATTCATTAATACAGTGTACATCCACCTTCACCCCCACCTGCTCCAACTCTGTTCCCACGGGGGTGACTTGACAGGAAAATGGGCACGTGTAATATCAAAATGGTGCACAGGAACTGCTTTAAGCTGCAGAGTTCTTTCGTATCAGGTAAATGTTTCCCGTTGACTGTCGAAGTAAAAGAGTCATAAATAATGACAGGTTTTGGAAGTCATGATTAAAGCCACAAATCACAGAGGAGTTTCCATGTATGCATGGTGTAGGAAGGATGGATGCACGTGAATTTAGCTGGTCTCCTCAGCCAGCCCATTGCGAAGTGCTCGTAATGACCATCAGTGGCCTTAAAGGTCTGCAGTAGAGAGCATGCATTGGGCAGATCTGCTCCTACAAGAACTAATAAATCAGCGTGGGCCTCGTTAGAGAACGGCATTTATATAGAGAAAGTTTGCCGTGCAACTGGCTGTTGAAATTTAGTTAAGTCAACAAGGACCTGCAGTGTACGGGGGTCAGCTTCTCCCACAAAAGCTAGTGAAGAGTCAGTCGTGTTCTTTATCTTCTAGATGGGTCAGGCTTGTCTAGTGTAGCTATTAGAAACAGTCCCAATTTAGGCTTCTGCATTGGTATTTATAAGCTCGTTAGCAAGAAGGATGAAACCACTTTAAATAACACATTAATGGATAGTTTATTCTAGTTCCCCCCACCCCCAACTCATTTAAGGCTCTACGAAGACTTAGTTATTGTTCACTGAAGGGTGGCTAATGAGAAGCTCTAAAAAGTTATCAATTATGTAAGTTCTATAGTAATGTATTCTGTTTTGTTTTGTTTTTTTGGTTTGTTTGTTTTGTTTTTTTAAGTACAAATTGGGCAAATAAAGCTAAATTCCTCTTGGCCACCATCGACCAATCTGACCAGTCTTCTGACATTTTGAGATGGACGTAGACAGAGTGGGTCACATCTATCATGTTCTCCCAACCAATGTCCCTTAGTGCTGCGTCAGAGACAGAATACTGAATTGAATAGATAATTGGGCTGGCCCAGGGTGGCATATCTCACATAGAGTTATAGTGACAGGATGACATGGTGAACGTCACATTGTAAATACTGGGAATGCCTGGACAATGAATTCTTAAGGAAAATGTTTGCCAGATGGACATGCCGTAACATTTGGCCTCCGTTTCTACCTCTGTCCACGTCTGGGCCAATAAAGATATCTCACTGGGTATGTTTTATTGTGTTTATTTGTTCTCACTTTTGATGTAAGACCAGTTCTAGCGAGGCTGCTCAGTCAGGGCTTCATGGGAAATCTCTGGCTTCCTCCAGCCACTGAAAGACAGCAGACCCTTTGGTGCATTTTCCTCTGCCTTGCCCTGCCCTTCATCTGGAACGTTCTTGCCCCCTGACCCAGATCCTCTCTTCCCATGTGGTGATTCTTCCTTGACCTTCAAGACCCAACTCAAATGCCACTTCTGTGCTAGGGAAGCAGCTCCCATTCCCCTCTGCCTTTCCCAAGCAGAGCTGCCTGCCTCCATGTTTGCTTATTCCTGTGCCCTGTGGTTCTGCCCCCCACCCCGCCACCCCCCAGTATTGTTGGTTACTTGTGTGAAGAGCTTTGTTCCCTTGGGAGCTTTTGGAGTCTGGGGACCACGTCATTCTCATCTCTGAATCACCACTACTCTTTAGAATATTGAATAATGGTTTACTGTTGTCACCTGAAGTTAACGACAAGGGAAGAGAGTATGTTGGAAGCAGCTTTGCTGTTAACATACCTTCTGTATTTGTACTAGATTCTTTTGCTCCTTTTCTTGATGCAAAATGACCCATACGATTTCCTTTCTTCCCCTCTTTTTATTAGATTATGTCTACTGTACTTTGAGCCTGCAAACACACACACTTACCATATACTTAAGACATCAGTACTTGGCCTGTTTTGTTTTTTTCTCGTTCACCCTTTATTACAAGTCCCGCTCTTATAGGAGTATATGTGGGCGTGGATAAATGTCCTGAGCCTCTTTGAAGACAGATTGGTGTTATGCGAAAAGCAGTGAAACACAGGCAGGTGCTTGGGGGCCCACTGTGTGTGTTCCCCAGAGCACCCTCATTCCACTTCTTTTATGCCCCGGCCTGTTTTAAATGAGGACCGTCTGACAGTGTGCGTTATTTTTGGCAGATAACCCTTGAGTAAATATGTAGCACAGAGGAGGGTAAATCCTACCCACCCCCCCCTTCTCAGTTATAGTTTCCAGAAATGTGTTCTGGTGGGACTTTTAATCAGACAACAGTCTTTTTTTTCTTAGTTACCTGACATCACAGCCAAAGGACAATTGACTCTTACTCTTTGCAAACTGATCGGGACCTCACTGAGGAGGATTCAGTCTTGTCTTTGGTTCTGCGAGCTCAAGGTTACTACTTCAGAACCACTCTGGTCTGGGTCAGAGGGTGGAGGTGAGCTGTACCTCTCTTAGCTCTTTAGCTGGGTTTTTAACTTGGACTGGCCCTCTGGAGGGCAGGTAGCAGCCAAAGCTGCTGAGTGTGATGCAACAGAGCTGCTGGGACATTGGCCATCGAGTTTGGGGAAGTGTGGTGGCACATGAGTGAGCAGCCTGGGACAGGGTATGATAGGGGCGGTCACCCACCCCTCTGAATCAAACAAGCAGTTCTTCCAAGCCCTTCTCCTGCTGGTCTTTGTTATCTTTAAGTAATGAATCATTTTTGGTAAAGGCTTCCTGATGTCCTGTAAACTTGCCAATGAACTGAATGCGTGGCGGCTGCTGCTCAGAAGTTCATCACAGCGTACTCAGAAGTTCATCACAGCGTACAAAGCAAGTGAAAGTCAGTCACTGTCAGCATTTTAAATGTTTTTATATTTGAAATTGAGCCAAGAAGGCTGAAAGGTATTATTAAAAACTCTTTTCTTTTCTGCTTGCTATTAAGCTTTCATGAATGGTATAGGTGACTTTTTTTTTTTGGAAGTGAGAAAACACAATGAAAGAGTTTGAACAAGGAATTACTTATATGGCGCTTTGTATTTCAGGTCTGACTTGAAAGCCTAAGGCTCCTGATGCTCCTGCGTGACCGGGACTTGTCGGGTCTCAGGATAATCGACTGCGCGTGGTGTCACCATGCAGACCTCCACTCCTTGTTCTTGTGAACACTTGCCAGGCAACATGCTCTCTAGCATTGGCTAAAACTGTAAATTCTAGAAAATTCTTTTTAAGAACAGGAGTCATATTATGGGCTATTGCCACTGTTAGGAAGCACAGCAAGCTAGCTTGGCAGATTCTCATCATTCATTCATTCATTCATTCAGCAGTGTCTCTTGAGTGCTTACTGTGTGCCAGGAGGACTAATGAGTCTATCGCAGATTTTCTCCCTGCGGGGGGGATGGAGGTGGGGAGGGGACCAGCTGATGAAGAGTAAACGTCTCTGTGTTAGAAGGTGGTAAGTTCTCTGGAGAAACAGAAAAGGTGGCAGGGGTGCAGTTTCTGAGTAAGGGGGTCAGGGAGGACCTTGCTGGGGGAACGAATGGGGGAGACTTTAAAGAGGAGGAGGAGTTATCAGAGCGGATCTCCCCGGAAGGAGCGTTCTAGGCGGAGGGAACCACCATGCAGTGCAGCAGCCCTGAGCCAGGGAAGTGCCTGCAGTTTGGGGAATGGCAGGGCGCCTCATGACCAGAGGACAGGACAGTGAGGGGCAGATGGGCAGTGAGAGGTGAGGTCAGAGCTCTTGGTTCCTTTCAGAGCCAATTCCCAAATGGTATCATCCCTTTTCAGCCTGTAGAACTTCTTTTAGCATTTCTTGTAGTCTCTGTTGGCTGGCTGTTTGAAAGGGTGTGTTAAAAATAAATCATTTTTTTCTTTTCATCTGATAATGTCTTTATTTCATTCTCATTTCTGAAGGATAGTTCCCTGGGTAGCAAGTTGTGGATTGACAGTTTTTTCTTTCAGTCCCTTAAAGATGTGATTCCAAGGTCTTTTGCCTCCATTGTTTCTGGGGAGAAGTCAGAGACCACTCAAGTCATTACTCCTTGTATGTAATGGTTGTTTTTCTTTGCCGCTTTCAAGATATCATCTTTGCCTCTCAGCAGTTTGACTGTGATATGTCTAGATGTGGTTTTCTGTGTATTTATCTCCTTGGGGTTGGCTAAGATCCTTGGTTCTGTATATTGATTTCTTTTGCCAAATTTGGGGAATTTCTGGCCATTATTTTGTCATCTCCATTCTGTTAAGTCCACTCCATGAATTTTTGAGTTTCAGATAATTGTTTTAATTTTAGAATTTTTATTTGGTGTCTTTTTATATTAATGTTTCTTTGCTGAGATCCCTTATCTTTTCACTCATTATAGGCATATTTCCCTTTGCTTCCTCAAGCATTTTATAATATTTGTTTTAAAGCCCTTGTCTGTAATGCCAACATTTGGGTCCTGCTAAAGCAAGCTGTCCAGCCTGTGGCCCAGGGCGGCTGTGAACGTGGCCCAACACAAACTTGTAAATTTTCTTAAAACGTGGCGAAATTATGCACGGACCTTTTCTTTAGCTCATCAGCTGTTGTTAGTGTGAGTGTTTTTAGTGTGTGGCCCAGAATAGTTCTTCTTCCATTGTGGCTCAGGCAAGACAAAAGGTTGGACACCTCTGTTTTAGAGTCAATCTGTTTTGATTTTTTTTATTTTTTGTTTTAGCTAGTTCATGTTTTCCTGTTTCTTTGTTTATTGAGTAATTTTTTATTGTGACCTGGATGTTGTGACTATTATATGCTGTAAAATCTCTGAATTCTGCTCTATTCCTCTAAAGAATTTTTATATCTTTGTTTTGTTTCCGTAGGCACTTAGGTTGACTGAGTTTAAATTGTCACATCTGTCTCTCCTGTAGTGTATAGTATATCAAATCTCAGTCTGGTTCTCTGAGCTATAGCTATGCCACACAAATGCATAGTTTAAGGGTCAAGCCTGAGTTTGGGCCAAGCTTAATATAGAGGCATCTCCTCTCTGAAGTATTTTTTCCCGGAATCCCCTGTTCCCCAGACATGCACACTTTCTAGTGGCCGTGGTTGCCATGAACACTGGCGATAAAAACATAAACAGTATCAGTAATATAATGAGCTTAGTGATTTAATAATAATAATAATAATAATAATAATAATAATAATGGCAGCTCATATTTTTCAAAGTGCTTAAGTATGTTATATGATGTATGGAGGTATCTGTCTGTGTGGCTGTCTGCCTGCCTATCGCCCAATGTCATTTCATCTACGCTGCAATAGTCATTTGAGGTGAGGAAACAGAATCAGAGAGGTGAGAGTTATCCAGCTCCCTGATAGGAGGCGGAGCTGGGTTTCAAAACCTGCTGTTTTGACTCAAGGCCCCACACTCCTCCTGATTATATGTTACGTATGCCTCTGACATCTTTTATGTGAGAGACCTTGGATTTAACCTTTAATTTTTCTGTTTTCTTTAGATGCTTGTATTTGTTTTTTGGTTTGTTTTTTAATTTTTGCCATTGGTGTTCTACAATCTAATTATAGATTTATTCATAATCATTCAGTTCATGATTTATAATTTTTCAAATTGAATATTCATCTTTTTTCCATTCTGGAAAATTGTTAGCCATTATCTCTTTGAATATTGCCTCTTCCTCTTTTTGCTAATCTGCCCTCCTGTCATTTCTATTGGATTTATTTTAGACCTTAGCATTCCATTCTTCATGTGCCTTAATTGCTGTCCCGTTTTCCAACTGTTTATTTCTCTGTGCAGTGTTCTGGGTGATTTGTCACCTCCATCTTCCAGCTCACTAACTCTCTCTTGAGCTATGTCTAAACTGCTATTTAAGCCCTCTACTGAATTTTTAATTAAATTGTGTCTATTTTTCATTTCTACTCGGTTCTGTCTCAAATGTGTCTGCTCCTCCCACACCTCACACTTTTTTTTTCCATTATGATAACTATTTTCTTTAATTCTACTCATTCTGTGCATGATGATTTGCTAGTCCATTTCAGATTTTTCTAATATTTCTAATCTTGGGATGCAAATCCTCATGTTTTGTGTCTCCTCACTTTTCCTCTTGATGATTTGCAGCTAATTATAGTTTGAAATTTTTTATTGCCTATTTATCTTCCACAGGGATTGCTCTATGAA
The DNA here is from genome assembly GCA_004026885.1 of Lyroderma lyra. Taxonomy (NCBI): domain Eukaryota; kingdom Metazoa; phylum Chordata; class Mammalia; order Chiroptera; family Megadermatidae; genus Lyroderma; species Lyroderma lyra. The sequence goes on from PVJL010001889.1 coordinate 160,676, forward strand.
GTCCATACTTACTGGATTGTAAAGGTCTCTTTAGAACAGCCTGTTGTTTGCATCTGCTGGGATGCCTGCGATGGAGTAAATCTCAACAGTAATCCTCTCAGGAGCTCGGTGTGGGGCTCCTGCACTTGGCAGGTGGTGTAAATCCGGACTCACTCCAGACATAGGTCAGGCGGGCCCGTGGTTCTGATTTTTCAAGAGTGGCTGTCGTCCCTTCCCACAGCTGTCCAATACTGGGGGCTTGGTTTCAAATTCACGACCCATATCTTCTATCCCCACGTGGGCATCAGAAATCTAGTTCCTTAGACCTGTATCAAGGTCTTAAATGCTGACCATAGGGTGTTGACTTCTGCTCACTGCTCTCACTTGGATATCCAACTTCCTTTTCGTCACTGGGATGTCCTTCCTGCCTTCCTGTGTTTTAAAAGGTTTATATAAGTTTCTCTGGGCTTTTGTTTTGTTTTGGTGAGAGGGAGTTTCTTTTTCTTCAACTCCACCATAAGTTGTTGGAAATCTCAGAGATGGGACCTTAAGCGAGATTGTCCAAAGCACAGGCTCCTCTGGCAAACTGCGCTGGTTTGGGGTGCTCATAATGGGGCGGGGAGGGGCTGGTGTTAGAATGGAATCACAGTGCTGCTTTATCACTTGTTGGAACGAGGTGACTCTTTGCCTGGAGGCTGAGATCCCCAGGTTGATAGGTGAGGAGCTTCCCACCGGAGAGTTAGAGTAGGAATGGGGATCGTGCTTTTTCAGTCCCTTCACCTGCCTTTTATGTTTCTCTTTCGCTCCTTGACGTCATCACATCTTTCTAGACTGTGTGGAGCATTCTTTTAATTGCTGTTTCAAGATCATTTTTCTATTAATTCCATCATCTCTGACATTTTTCAGACTTTTGTTGTTTAGTCATTTTTCCTGGTTATGGTCATTATTATTTGGCTTTTCGTGCTTGCTAATACTTGCTTAGAGGCCAGGGATTAAGAATTTGGGGTGGTTAGATTTTGCTGTACAAATTACATAAATCCAGTACTGTTGGAGTTTGATAGGATGTGTAGATAACTGTCTTGGATTGGGCTGGATCCCATTGAGGCTTAACCTAAAGCTCTCTAGTTCTCTGATAAACAGAGCTTTTGTTCAATTTTTTTTTTTTTTTTTTTTTTTGCTAGTTTCCTGGCTGGGAATTGAACCCGGGGCACAACGTTGAGAATGCTGAAGCCTTAGCCACTACACCACCAGGGAACTCCCCTAAACAGAGCTTTTGGAAGAGTATTTTCTGTTACTTTTTTAAACATGAAGTACATAGGTGGGCCTCAGAGGGTCTTTTGAAACCCCTGATCCTGTTTGAGAAGTTTTGAGTCTGTCTGTCTGTCTGTAACGCCTGATGGTTGAGAAGCTCTGCTTCACGATTGGTGTTTGAAGTCCGCCGCAGGCTGGGTCTGCAGTGCTCTGTGGGGCGGAGGATACAGGTTCTTCCTGTGCCCTGAAGTACTCTGAGGCTAGGTGTCATACGAGGTGACTATGGTTGGGGGCTTGACTACGGCCCTGTGTGGACCCCATCATCCCAGCAGGGGTCCTGAAGAAAAATGGCACATATGATTGTGTCACACATTTTCCTACGAATGTATAATTCTTTAGTGAAATTCCCTGCGTAACTGTTACACAGTGTAAATTTTTAATAGGCTCTAATTACTAGCCTGAAAGAATTAGTTGAGAAAAAATGTGGTTATTGTTGCAAGGAAAAGTAGGCACGTGGGCACACACTTATCATCCCCGATTTCAAACCCTTACCGGGTACGCTGCCTACATCAGCTGTGGACGTCCTAGCTGCCGGGTAGGAAGCCTCAGCTCATTCACACCATAGTGCTTCTCGCTCCGCAATTTCAGTGCAAGGGATTGAGGGGAAGCGTTCACGCCCGTGAAACGTGTGTGCGTGATGGCTGGGGGTCAGGTCAAGGTTGGCCCGATCACAAGGGGCCTTGACCTGCATGAACTCCCTCTTCCCAGCATCCCGATGGGGCAAGGCTGGGGTTTTATAGCCACCCCAGACATGAGAACATGGAAGTGTAGACATGTTAGGTCACTTGCTCAGGTCACATGGCAGGTAGGTAGTGGCCCGGGGAATACATACTATTCCTGAGCCCCTGGGCTCGGCCACTCCCCTATGCTGGCTGGCGGGATGGGGAGTGCCTGCCCTCACGGAGGGATGAAGGGAAGAAGAGTCCGCGTGACCGGTGGCGTTTTGGCCAGCACAGGTTGGAGGACCCGTTAGACATCCATGTGGAGGATCTGCTGGTGTGTTGCCAGGGGCGTGGTTTGATGGACTGATGTCATCGAGTAGATGGAGCTGCGTGACGAGTGCCTTTATGACAAGATACGATGTGGGGTGGGCTTTCTGTCAGATTCTTGCTTAGGGGGTCCATTTATTTCTTTGTCTTCTGACCCTTTTAAGCCTGTTTGCATAGAACTCTGTGGCCATTTTCACAGGTGGTGAGCTTTGTCCACTTGTTCCCATCCTTGTGGGGCAGAGGGGACTCACGCATCAGACTGACGGCCCTGAGAGAAGGGCACCCAGCTTTCCCTTAGGACTCTGGTCTTAGCACCTCCTCTTGGACCATACCCCTGCTCACTTCACCTTCGATGACCTGGCAAATTCGCAGTCCTCAGAGGCTTCAGTTGATGGGCCTGGGCGAGTGGGAAGCCCGCCACGAGGCCACGTCTGCCCAAGTGTGACTTGTCATCATGATGCACATTTATGAGCGTGTCTTTCCCCTCTTCCCCTTTAGATGGATTTGAAGACTACGGTCCAGACTGTGACAGCATGAGGGTAACAGCCTTCTTGGACATTCCAGGCCAGGATAACCTGCCTCCACTCACTCGCCTGGAAAAGTATGCCTTCAGCGATAACGTCTTCAACCGGTAAGCTCAGTGGTCCTTCGCACGTTTGCAGACCTCTGCTCGGTGTCTGGTGTAAGCTGGCGCTGGGGCCGCTGCTCTGCAGACGAGGTGGGGTCGGGCCGTCCCCGGGATGCTGGGGTTCTGTCTGAATAGCACCCCTCACTAGGCTTTCCCATTGTCCTTGTTACTCTTCCACCGACCACCTGGTAAGCTGGACGGAAATGGGGACAGAAGTTAATGGTGCTTAAATAACGAGGGCTGCTAACTGGGCTTTATTCGCACGTGCAGCACTCAGAAAAGTCAGGTGCTGTGTGACTGACAAGCATCGTTAGTGCGTTGCTCGCCAGTTCTCTTTGTTGACTACACCCCACTTTGGGGACTTTTATGCAACTAGTCCTTCTGTGTTCAGTTGTCACCGCTCACAGTGCTGGTAGGAATAGACTCCAGACTCCGATTATGTCTCTTACTTTCAGCAGATGGTGACCTTGACTTTTATTTCATGAAGAGGGCAATACCTAAGGCATCTCTTTCAATTTACGATGTGCCGAAACTTGGATCCGAAAACATTCTCCCCTCTCGTCTCCGAGGGGGAAGTGTCTTGTTCGTGCTGTCATCTTATCTCCCCCGCTCCATCAGATGTGCCGTCTGTCTTCTTGTCTTTGTTTTTGCTACACCCTTTCCTTGTACTTGCAGAGCCGGGCATATCTCTTGTCATGAACAGTCCCCTGCACATGTCTACCTGAGGCCTACCATCGTATCCGGCCCCATGTACACCATTCTGTAAAGACTGGGTGATGCTCAGTGTATCTCTTGCCTTACTTTCCATTCACTTTTACTTTTAAGAAACTGTTCTATGCCTTTATGTTATTAAATCAGCAGGCTCACAGTAATTACTCGGGGAGAGTCCAGTTGTTATCCCAATTTTGCAGGCCGGGAAGTGATGGTACTGAGTGTCTTTTGATAAGCAGTTCTTAATTTAAATGTAGTTCATGATCTCTCAGTTCCCTCTTTTATGGCTAGTGCTTTTCATGTCGTGTACAAGATATTTTCCTGTATTGTCTTGTTGAAGTTTTATTTGCTTGGCCTTTCACATTTGGGTCTACGGTCCGCCTGGAATTGCTTTTTATGTCTTTGCAGGATGTGAGGTGGGAGTCAGGTTTCATCTCCTTCCATATGGTATGCGATTGACCCAGTGCCATTTATTGAAAATATATGCCCTGCATTGCCACCTTTGTCTTAAATCGAGTGTCCATTCCTGGACCTTCTAGTCAGCTCCGTTGGTCTCGTTATCTGTCATTGTACCAGCACCATACTGTCTTCATCACCGTACCTTTATCGTCAAGTCCTGGTATCAGGTGGAGGAAGCCTTCCCACGTTCTGCTTCAAGATTGCTCTGGCTGTTCTGGCCTTTCTGAGACGCCTTTTAGAGCCAAGTTATCCATTTCCAGGAAAAAAACCCCAAAACCTATTGGGATTGGGATTGGAATTGCATTGCATCTCTAAATCAATTTCTAAAGAATTGACATTGGTACAGTATTTAGTTTTCTCATCCTTCCATTCTTAAAGATTTTCCTCAAGTTTTCTCCCTGTGTGTATATGTATGTACATACATCAGTACCTGTATAGCCATACTACACAGTTTTCTGCCATAGAGATCTGTATCTTGTTAGGTTTAGTTCTAGGTATTTGATCTTTTATGCTTCTGTAAATTGAATCATTTCTTGAAATTTATATTCTAATTGTTGCTGTTATATGAAAATGAAATTGATTTTTACAGTTTGATTTTTGTCTCTATTGATTAGCTAAGTTTATTCGTTAATTTTGATTACTTTCCTGTGGATTCGTATGTTTTCTGCATGCTACAATGGTATCTGAAAAATCATAGTTTTATTTCTTCCTTTGCTATCTTGTTTTATATTTTTAGTAGCTACCTCTTACCAGCTTAAGAGACTTTATATTTCTGGTTTATATTTCCTTGTATTTCTTATTTGCTAAGAGATTATTTTTAAATTTTTAGAAATAATTTCACACAGAAAGTTCTCAAGAGTAGAAAGAATTCTTATGTATCTTTTATTCAGATTCATCAATTGTTAATATTTTACCACATTTATCATTCTGTCTTTATTTGTATGGTTTTTTTCCTGAACCATTTGAGAGTAGTTGTAGACATTGTGTTCCTTTCCTGTAAATACTTCAGTGTGCGTTTTTCTAAGAGCAGAGACATTCACCATTCACTTGTATAATCACAGTACAATGATCACAATCAGGGAATTTCACTTGATACAATACTGTTATCTAATATATAGTTTATAATCAAATTTTTCCACTTCTCCTGCTAGTGTCCTTTGTATCAGGTTTTTGGTTGGTTGGTTATTTAGGTCCAGAATCCAATCCAGCATTTACTTTTTGTGTTTCATTAGTCTTCTTTCATCTCTTAACAGTTTCTCAATGTTTCTTTGCCTTTCATGATATTTTTTGTTGACATTTTTGAAGAGTAAAGGTCATTTATTTTATAGAATAAACTTACAAAGAGTTTTTTAAAAATCCTCAGTGAGCTCTGAATTTTATAGAATGCTCTTTAAACATCTATTGCAATTATCCGATGCTTTTTCTTCTTTAATCTCTCCTTTTGTTCAGCTTTTTGTAAAACTTCTTTCATTGTGAGACATAGCACATACAGATAGTTAGATGAAGGAAATTGTATGAAGTAGATGCCCACATAGCCATCAGTCGAGTCCTCCGGAAGTCAGCCCTCCCCCACCTTCCTGCTCACCACTTCCTCCCCACCAAGAGGGAGCCACTGCCTGATTTTTATGGTCACCACATCCTTAATTTTCCTTTTCCTTTTAGCACCTAAGTATCTGTTTCCAATAATATTATTTTATTGTTTCTGAACCCGAAATGTATGCAATCATACAGGATATGTTACTGTGTGGTTTTGCACATAGTTGGAGTTTGTTGTTTTGTAACAGTGTTCTGCTGTTCCAGCGTATGGACATTTATCCATCTCCTACTGTCAGCGTGGCTCTGGTGTTGTCCCTGTGAGCAGGTTTTGCTGGGAACCATCTCGTGTTTGTGTCTGGTTGCACAGAAGTGTGCATCTCTGTGGGGCACACACCCAGGTGACAGTTGCTGTGATGCAGTGTGCTCACCTTGACTCAGGGATGGTGCCACTTTTCCCATATGGGTGCCTCAGCTTACAGTCCTCTCTTTGTCCTACGATTGATCTGCTAATTGGCATTGTCAGCTTTAAAATTTTTAGCCAGTCTGGTAGTGTGGTCATTATAGAACGATGTTGCTTTGTGATTTTAATTTACATTTTCCTGACTTTTCATGTTTGAGACATCGGTGTTTCTTTTTTGTGTGTGCATGCATGTGTGTGCGCACGTGCGTGCATGTGTGTGCGTGCGTGCGTGCACGTGTGTGTGCGCACGTGTGTGCGTGTGTGCGTGCCTGTGCGTGTGTGTGCGTGCGTGTGTGTGTGTGTGTGTGTGTGTGTGTGAAGTGCCTGTTTAAATCTTTGGTTGGGAGGGGGCGTTAGATGGTGTTTTTCCTCTTCATTTGTAGGAGTTCTTTGTACATTCTCAATTTCAGACCTTTGCTGGTTGTGTATGGTAAACACCTTCCCTCACAGTGTGGCCTGCGCCACCGCCGTCCTTACTGGGTTCCTTTGGTGACCAGAAGCTATTCATTTTCATCAAGTTAAATTTATCAGCACTTTCCTTTAGAAGCTTTTTAAAAATGTCTCCCTGTACCCCAAGATCATAAACACATTCTTTTATATTGCCTTAAAGTCTTTAGTTTTCATTTTTCTTTCACTCTTAGGCCTGTCATCCATTTGACTTTAATTTTGGCTCATTTCTGAGTGTGGCAGTAGCGCCTCCGGAAAGCGCATGCTCGGGGCGTGCCCGTTCCCGTCCGGCCTGTTTACGACAGCCTGTGGCGGGGAGCCCTCCGCTTCCCCTGGCCCGTCTGCCTCCCTGCCGGTGCCACACTGCCTTGGTTGCTAATACTTTAGAGCAGTGACTAAGGCTCAGTGTTTGATCCAGCAAGCCTTCCCAGCTTGTTTCCCTCCTTGGTTTTCTTCTCTGACGCGCCTTGTTATTCTGTTATTCATGGTCCTTTATGTTTCCATATACATTTCAGATCAGCTCATCAGATCCTCCTAAAACAAGACAAAGCAAAAACACCTGTTAGGATCTTGGTTAGGTTTGCCTCGAATCTACAGGTTAGCTTGGAGAGGACTGCCCTCTTTCCGATATTTAGATTTCCAACCCATAAACATGATGTGCCCTTCCATTTATTTAGGTTTCCTTAATGCCCCAATAAAATGTGATCATTTTGTCTGTCCACGTTTTGTGCTTTTCTGCTGGTGTATTTTTAAGGAAATCAGAGACATCAAATCAGCTAAAGACTTGACTCCAACTGCAGTATCATTGTCATATTCAACAATATTAGCAATGGTGCCTTCTGGGTGACCAGTCTGTGCTCACTTCTCCCTGACTGTCCCGGAAATGCCTTTGTAGGGCTGGCTGCTTTGAGTCACGATCCCAGTAAGGCCCACACGTTTCATTAGGTAGATGTGTCTCTTAAGTCTTCTCTGTTTGCAGTTTTTTCCCTTTTGATCTTAAACCTCTTTAAATCTCTAATTGATTTTCCCTCTCCTCTTCCCCTTCCATCATTTATTTGTTGAAGGGGTCATTAGTCTTGTAGAATTTTCCACAGTCGAGATTTGGTGGTCATTATTCTCACAGTGTAATTTAACATGTTCCTTTGTTTTCTGTATTTTCAGTAAATTGAAAATTACACTTGGAGACTTGATTAAATTGCGTCACATTTTTTTAAAAGCAATACTTCCTATGTTGTTTTATGTACTTCTTATTGCAAACCATCAGGAAACAATAACTGGTCCTCCCACTTTTGGGGATGTTAATTGTGAGCTGTGGGCGCAGGTGTGCAATGCTCTCATTATCAAATGCCTCACCGGTCTTTCTCCTGATGATTTTAATGGTCACAAATAGTCATTGCTTAGATCTGTTATTTCATTAAGTGTTGGAAAATGGTAATTTTCTTTTTATTGTCTGTGAAATCTGTAGTATGGCCCCATTTTGCATCCTGTTATTTATGATTGTTGCCTTTTCTCTTTTTTTCCCCTAGATAATTCTTTCCAAAATTTTATTAGTTATTTCAGAGAATCAGGTTTTGGCTTTGATATTTTCTACTATATGTTTATTTTCTAGTTCAATAATTTGAGCTCTAACCTGCATTGTTTTCTTCCTTGGGGATTTTTTGGGGGAATTTAATGGTGTTCTTTTTCTTACTTGTGAGGGATAGATATTTAACTCTATTTTTTTGGCCTTTCCTTTATAACATCTGCATTTTACATTGTAAGATGGCTATTAAGTACTATATTAAGTACTGTAAGTACTATATGAACTGCATCCTCAAGTTCTGATGTGTCATATTTTCATTACCTTTCAGTATAAAATATTCTTAATATTCCTTTGTAATTTCCAGTAATTTTTCCTTTGACCAATGAGTTATTTTAGAATTGTGTTGTTTAATTTCCAAATATTCAAGGAATTTTCCATGTATCTTTCTATTAGTTGATTCTTTGTTTAAGTCTTTTTTGTTGTTAGAGAACATTCTTTATGTTATTTCTCCCTTTTAAATTTGTTGAGATTTGTTTTATGGCTCAGAATCTGTTCTCATTTGGTGAATGTTCCATGTGCACTTGAAAAGAGTGTGAACTCCAATGTTTCGGGGTGAGTGTCTTATAAATGTCAGTTAGGACAAGGTGGTTGAAAACAACTCTTCAGGACTTGTGTGCTGTTATTTAGGTTCTGTCCACGAACTGAGGAGAACCTTGGAATCGCGAACTATGATTATGGATATATCTATTTTTCAGTTTGAATAGTTTTATTTTGTGTATTTTTGTTATAAACCCTATAATACTTTGTTACCACATTTGCTTTAGATAGTCAACTATCTTTTAAAGAAATTAAAATGAGAAAAATGTGGGGTTTTTTTTGCCATTATTTTTACCATTTTTGTGCCTTTTATTTCTTTTTGTAAAATGCCCATTTCCATAAGGTATCCTTTTGCCTTAAAAACTTCCTTTAACAATTATGGTTAGTACAAGGCTCCCGACAACGAATACTCACAGCTTTTGAGTGTCCGAAGAAGTCCTTGTCTCCTTTCACTTTTTTTCTCTCATTAAGACTATTTCTGTGAGCAGCCTCAGGCTTTCAGAAAAGTTGAGTGGGGAGCACGGCGTTCTGGTGTTCCTTAACTGTCCAAGCACGTCCCACTCCTGCGGAGGGCCTCTGTCAAGTCTGTCTGACTGTCCCACCCCTGGGCCCCACGGCCTCCCGCGCTGGCCGGTCGCTGCCTGGCCCCCAGCTCATCCTCACACTCCTCTCCCCGGCTCTCTCCCCGCTGCTCTCCTCTGTCTGCAGCTTGCTTTCTTGCATATCATGGGCCTATGAGCTCCCTGAGGGCAGGGCCTGGAACTTGCTCATCTCTGTACCCACGGCCTCTTGCCCTGAGTCTAGGTCTAGTTGAGCTAAACTCCTGATTGTAACTGCACGTCTGGGAGGGGGACAGAAGGGACAAAGATAGGAAGGGTTACTTCCATGGTACATTTCCAGGGAACATTGCTGTGTGACGTTGAGCCATCCTCTTTATAGTTTAGAAAATCCACAAAAAAACAGTACTGGCTTGTTGAAACAATTTTAGGGGTTAAATAGTGAGAGTCCCCACTCACTGCAATTTGAGGTAAAGATTATGAATGGATTCATTGTATATCCTTCCAGCCTTTTCCCTACGTAAATGAGTATATGTGGGTAAGTGTGTTTATGTGTACATGTACTGCACATATGTGAGTATACCTAAACATAATTTATATTAAGAAATGGGTTCATGCTATATGTAATATTCTTCACCTTGTTTTTTTTCATGTGATGTGTCATGGGGACCTTTCTAACTCAGTGCCTATCTACAGGAACCTTTAAAAACGGGTGTGTAGTACCACAGTGCATGGCTGCACCATGATTCGTTTATGCCTCCCTCTTTTATTGCAAGTCTTTGCTTCTATTGTAATCCATACACAGCTGACACGCTAGAGGACTCACCCTGTGCCAAGTCCCCTGCTTGGAGCTTCCTATCGTGATCTCATTTGCTCCGCATGGCCCTCTGCTGAGGCACGCATGGCGTCCTCTCTTTCCCACGTCGTTAGCATAGCCGACAGTAGGAAGTATCGCGGCTGATGCTGCGGGACTCCGCTCACCCACTCTGACCTCTCTGGGTCACTGAGATGTGAAGAAGCCAGGTCTTCCATGGTGTCGGTACCAGAGCTCCAATTTGTTTGCATCTGCAGCTCGCTCCTGTCTGATTCACTGCAGTGGACTTTTCCCTGCTTCAGGGCCTCTCTTACTCCTCTCCTTATTGTCCTTAAGAGGGCAGGTCCCTTGTGACCACTTGAGGCTGGATGCAGATCTATCTGTCGGCTCTATGGCCCTCGAAGCAGATTGGGGATCTTAGTTGCTTGATTTCCCAGGGGAGGCTGACGTGAATGTTGTCCAGTGAAATGTAATCAGGGACTTTATAGTGTCTGTTTCGACTTTCCCAAACCTCTTGCTGCCATATCTCGACCTTTCATCCCAGGGGTGGTGTAAGTCTCACTGTGGACGGGCCTGAGTTGATGGATTTCTTCCTGGAGTGTTCTGGGCCCAAAGGCTGCCTCTTTGAATTCCACAGTCTGGTCTGCTTTTGCTGATATCAAGGTGGATTTTTGCCTTCAGCTAATTCTCCAGGCGCATGGCCAGACATGACGTGTGCTGTTCCCAGGTTGTCAGACACTCAGGGGACCAGGCAGACGCAGGCAGGACCTCCTTTCCATGTGCTCGAGGAAAACTTTCTGGGGTGCCACTCCCTGTTCTCACACACTGAGGCCTCCAGGCCATGTAAGGCACTGCCCATCGCACTGAATGTCCCCTCATCAATGTCGTTTAAAATAGCATCATCGATGTACAGCATAGTGATTAGACGTCTATGTAACTTACAAAGTGATCCCCCATTAGTCTAGTACCCCCCATACACAGTTACCACAACAGTATTGACAACATTCCCTGTGCTGTATCCCCGTGATGACCTTGAAACTACCAATTGTACTTCTTACTCCCGTCCCCCACTCCCTCCCATCTGGCAACCATCAGTTTGTTCTCTGCATCTTTGAGTCTGTTTCTGTTTTGTTTGTTAATTTATATCATTTTTTAGATTCAACACTTACGTGTGATCATATGGTATTTGTCTCAGTCTGACTTATTTCACTCGGCATAAAGCCCTCTGGATCCATCCATGCTATCACAAAGGGAAGATCTCATTCAATTTTATGGCCAAGCAATAGTCCGTGGTATGTAGGTACTGGAAGTGCCATGGTACATCATTCATTGATGCACACCTAGGTCGCCTCCATATCTTGCCTATTGCAAATAATGCTGCAGTGAACATAGGGCTGCACATATCTATGCTGTATACCTGACACTAATGTAAGATAATATTTAGTGTCAACTGCAATTGGAAAAAAAAAAACAACAAACAGCTTTACTGAGGCACACTTTTCATGCATAAAATTCACCCACTGAAAGCGTCCAGTGAGATGAGTTTGGGTAAATGTACACGGTCACGCATGCCATCGCCGCAATCAAGTTTGAACATCTCCATCACCCGCTTGTTGCCCTGTTTGCCCCTTTGCAGTCAGTCCCTCCCTCCCTCACCACCTCTGGCCCAGGCAACCACTGATGAGGTTTCTGATGCTAAGGTTTTGCCTTTTTTAGAATCTCATCTAAATGAAATCGTGTGGTCTGTACTCTTTCTGTTTGGCTGCTTGCATTTAGCAAAATTGATTTGAAATTTTTGCCTGTGGTTGCCAGTAGTTCGTTCCTTTGTACTGCTGAGTCACACTCCATTGGGTGGCTAGCCTGTGTTTTGCATACGTTTTCTCTAGTTGACAAACATTGGGATTTTTTTTTTCATTTTTGTGGCCATTACAAATAGTGCTAATATGAACATTTGTGTCCAAGTCTTTAGGTGGACATACATTTTTCATGTCATTTGGGTAACTACCCAAGAGAGAGTTGTGGGGTTGAATGATAAGTGTATGTTTAACTGTTTCAGAAACTGTCCAATTGGTTCCCAAACCGCCGGTGCCTTTTGGCCTCGCCACCCACCGTGTCTTTATATTTTTGTCACTAGATGCTCTTTTTGTAATCTTCATTGTTACCTCATTGTGTGTGTGTGTGTGTGTGTGTGTGTGTGTGTGTGTGTGTTTTAATCTTTGTGTTTTGTTTTGTTTCTAAATTTTATTTTGAAATAATTTTAGATTTACAGAAGAGCTGCGAAGACGGTACAGTCAGTTCCCTTACAGCTTTGGCCCAGCTTCCTCTGATGTAGTGGTTCTCAACCAGGGGTGATTCTGTCCCCCGGGGACATTTGTTAGTGTCTGGAGATAGTTTTGGTTGAGAACCAAAACTATTGTCATGGGGTGGGGGCAACCAGGGGATGCTGCTGGCACCAAGTGGGTAGAGGCCATTTGAGGTTGAGATGGCTATTGTTGCCTTTTGGGCCTTTTCAGTCTGTATTTATGGGTCACTTAATTCCCTCCCACTGTCATGGGACCTCTCTTCCAGGTCTTTCTAGGCCTGAAAACCAGTCAGAAAAGGAGAAAAGGGTTTTCCTTATCCCAAGCAGACATTTGGCCTCCAGTGACCTCTAGACTGGAGGATACAGTCCCATGCCTGTAGGATGTTGACCCCCATTGCAGGGATCACCTTAGCCATTGCTGGACAGCCTCTTCTCCTTCCGGACGTAGGTCGTGGATTTTTCTCTGCTCCCTGACTGTACTACCTGCTCAGAGTCCGCACCCGGGCAGTCAGTGTTGCCCTTCTGACTGGGTGGATCATTTCTTGTCTCTACAGTCAGATTATCGCCAGAGGGCTACTCGACATCTTCCGAGACTTCAGTAATGATGAAGAGGACTTCTTAACAGTGCTAGCAATCGTGGTCAGATTGTCCGAAGATGCAGGTTTGTACGAGGGGTGTATACCAGGCTGGACAATTACGTTTGTAAATTCACCCTAGAAAAAGTGCTACATAACTTATTGCTGTACATTAGTACAGTCACCTTTGAAGGACTCCCCTGAGGAAGCCTTGCACCAACACCAGCACCTAGCCCACCCTTTAAAGCAATTTTGGAACTCTCTCTGGAATGGTCATCAGAGCTGTCATTGTACCCAAAATCTGACAATTAAGCTCCTGAACTTGCCACCATGTGCTTACGTTGCCAGCACTGTAAAAACTGCTTCGTAAGGTGTCATAACCTTGGCAAGGTGACTTGGAAGGTGACCGTAGTGACATTCAGCAGTGAGGTATGTAGCACTTTTTCTAGGATGAGTTCACGAAATTAATTGTCTGACCTTGTACTTTTACTTTTTATTTGTGTGTTTCCAAGAAATCGTCTGTAACCAGTGATAGCTAGTATCAAACAATTATTAATCTGTACATTTTAAGCAACGTCTAACCATACATGGGCTTTGTCACGAAGGATGGGTGTCTTGTTCGGCATCAAATTCTCCTTATTTTTGAGAATTAGCGTGACTACTGGTTGGTTGTTCTGCTCTTCGCCCTGGCAGTTAGGCCTTTTGTGTTCTGTGGGTTTTGCCACACTACGGGCTGCTAAGAAATACCAAATCAGGAGTCCCTCGGATGAGAACAATCGCAGTTAACACTTCCCCTCACCTGTGATCTTTGTGGACTCATCCTGATTTTTCTTTCTCCCTCTGCCCCTCCATGGTGCTGTCCTAGAAGGCACACGTACTGCGTTCCAGCAGACACTGAGACACTGACCCCCTCCCCCGCCCTGTCCCCCTGCCAGGAAAGATGATGGGGAGTGAGTGGTGGGGGTTGCCGGTACTGACAGTTGCTCTGCACCCCCTTCCCCTCCCCCCCACCTTTATAATTACTGGTGAACAACTTCAGAAAGTTTCAGAAACCTTAGGCTTGCTTTAGATTTTGATCATTTTAACTGAAAATTGAAAAGTAAGTCCTCCATATAGCTCCCATATGAGTTTAAAATATTCATAAGGATGTGACACAACACTTTTAAAAAGGCCCAAGTGGATGTTTTGAGTCCTTAAATGGATTCTCTTTATAAATGAGTCACCACTCACAGTGCTGAAACAATTATATATTTGTGTTAAATTTAATGTGGTATATTGGCGCTAGAACCACTCTTTTGTTTAATGCTTTGCCTGAGAAATAATTGGGATGCGTGGATTGTTGGGGAGTGCATTTATGAAAGAATTACTTATAATGTATACATTCTGGCTGGAATTTAAATAAGCACAAGCCATAGGTCTGGCATAGATGCCATTAGTGGTAATGGCTTTTGGACGCTGGCCCAGCATGCAGAGCTCTCACTCCCGCCTCAATTTATATATGGCTTGTTAGAATAGAGTTGTCATTCTCTCTTCTTTTTATGTTTTTATATTGCTGTACAGCTTATTAGCTTTTTAAGCCTGTCTGTAGCATAAATACTCTAAATGGGAAATTATTTTTAAACTGCATTTGTCTAATATTTTTGATGGAGTATTTTAGTAAGAAAAGCTAGAAACTATCCGTATAAACTATATAAGATGCTTGGCTGATTCTTATATAATTCTTTCTCTTTTTTCTTCTTTCTATTGCTGCAGAGCCCACAGTGCGGACAGAGCTGATGGAACAGATCCCTCCCATCGCCATTTTTTTACAAGACCACAGATCACATTTTCCCATGGTGCTCTCTGAATATCTCGTACCTATTGTAGTGAGGTACCTCACAGATCCAAACAATCAGGTGTGAAAAATTGTAACCTTTGAGCCCTCTGTAGCAAAGCCTCTGTAGTCGTATTTCACTGGCATTCATGATTCAGAAAACAGCTTTGATGTAGGTGATTCGAGCACAAAAGGTCTGTTTATGCCCAGTCCCTCTAATCACGTAGGAAGATGGACAGCACTCGTTCTTATTGTCATGAGGTAGTTCTTTTTTTTTTTTTTTTAACTTTTTATTATGGAAATTTTCATACACACATAGCAGCAGAGAGAATATTAAAATGAATGCTCACGTACTCTTCACCCAGCTCCCGCCACCACTGGGCCAGTCTTTTTTCATTTCTTTCTCTGAGATCAACCTGGATAAAAGCACTTCCCAGACACCGGATCATTGCAGCTGTGAATGCGTTAGCACTGCACTGTGAGAAATAGACACTTTAAGAGACATAATGACGGTACCATTATCACAAGTGTCAAAATTATCTGTAGTTCCTTAATATCATCTAATATCTAGTCATTATTCAGATTTTCCCAGTTTTCTCATAAATCTGTTTTTTTCCAGATAGCCTGTTCAAATCAGAACACACACAGGGTCCATACATTGCATTTTATTGACATGTCTTGAAATCTCTTCATTTATAAAGTACTCCCTCCCTTTCCCCCTGCTATTTATTTGTTGAGGAAACGAGGTCATTGGTCCTATCACATTTCCTGCATTTAGGATCTGGCTGACTACGTCCCCACAGTGGTCTTTGAGAGGCCCCTCTGTTCTCAGGATTTCCTGCAGGCCGGTGGGGAGTTGAGAGGCTCCGCCAGACTCAGATTTTTTGCGTAGTTCGTCAGAGCACATTCTAGCTGTGTTGCTTCAGGTCGGGAAGCACACAGCTGTGTAGTCACTGGGCCCAGGTTCAGTCAGCCTTGTCTGTTCTTCACGAAGTTCCCCATCAGCCAGTGGCAATCATTGCCGTGACCCAGGAAGGCATCAGAGGCCGCAGAATTGGGGTGCTCTGATCCTGTGGTTCCTTCTTCATTTCACATCTAGGATTCTTCTGTGAAGAGCTTCCCCCTCAGCTATTGGTAACCCTGAAAAGCTGTTCATCTAGGGGAGACAGGATAAATGCTCCCCCCTCCCCCACTTTATTTACCTGTTTCTAAAATAATTAGCTGGTGTCCTTATATTCTACAAATGTTACCAGTTAGGTTTTAAAAATTTGTTTGAGTTTTAGTATGAACTTGTCAATTTTAAACATGTTAGATGTTTCCATCCATTGTAGTCATCCTTTTTGTTGATCGAATTATTCTAGCTCTGATCAGTCGGAACCCTTCAGGTTGGCTCCTAAGTCTTCTTGCCATGACCCAGGGGGCTTGGACAGCCCACTGCTGCCTGAAATTGGCCATTTCTCCAAGGGGCCCTGGCTTCTTTAAGAGGGAAATGACAATGGGAAATCAGAGTGTGGGTACTGGCGGGTGCTCATTGCTATGAGATGAGTCATCGCTTCTGGTGACAGAGCAATTTATTTTCTTAAAAAACAAACATTCCTCATGAGTGTATATTGACATTTCCAACTCAAATTTAGGATTATAGTGCTTTTACTTATTTGATTTATATATATATATATATATATATATATATATATATATATATATATATATATATATATTATATATACACTTTTCCATAGTACAAATCTTGCGTCTTAATGGCACGAATGCGCGTGCCCATGTGCGTTAAGAGTGGCAGCGGCACTGCCAGCAACGTGGCAGCGTTCCTGAGCGCAGTTCCTTTGGGTCTGAGGCCGTCTTCCTGGGGCGCCTGGGTGTGTTACTGACTTTACCACGTTTTGAAGTCCCTTGCATTAACCTCCTCTTTGTGGCTCAGTTCACAACTTGATATGTAGTTAGGCTCATTTGTTTTCATTTACTTTTTATTTTTAAGAATGACTTTAGCTTTCCCATTTCATTTCATTTAGACCTGTAATTGTTTACAGTGTTTTAACAGGATTCCATAGCCAAGCTGTGAAACAGTCGATTCAGAGAAACTTCACTTCCTTCTCCATCCTCTCCTGTCTCTCTCTCCCCTGTAGATTTTTCAGGGGTGCCTAATAAACCATTTTTATTGTTACCTTTAAAAAACACACACACGCACATGACTCTTAGCAAACGTTCCTTTCGCAGATGTGAGGTGGCCACTGTGCCTCGTGGCACGTCCCTTGCTTTCCCGACGGTCTCAGGTGTCCTGAAGATCATCAGTCCATATCAAGCTAGGGAAAGCTTCTGCTGTCCTTTTCCTTGACAATATGGCATTCCACTGGGCACATGTAGCCTAGTTTATCCCTAGACATTTGGGTTGTCACTGCTATTTTTGCCATGTTGAAATTGTTGGAACAAATAGCCTTGCATCATTTCTGCCCGTGTCAGTTTATTTGAGGGGTAGATTTCCACAAAAAAAGGCTAAACATGTTTTTAATTTTTTATGATATGGCAGTTTTTCATTATTGTTATTTTCAAGAAATTCTACAGTTTTAAGGTGTATATCCAAGCATGTTTAAAAGAGCAAATACTCACCCTTGACTGTTAAACAATGTGACAGGATTAAAAGTAGTTTTCATATAAGGAAAAACTCATCCCATTTCCACTCTCCTAACATTAGTATTTTGATTATTCTTACATTCGCTTCTCTAAGTGCTTACGCTTTCCCCGCAGAAGTCGACTCGTAATGCGATGCCATTTCTTCCGTCCGTTCCTTTATTCAGGCAGGTTCTGAGCGCCCAGCAGGAGCCAAGCACGGAGCTTCGTGCTGGAGATCAGGAGATGAGGACAGACTTTTCTACCCCAGGAAGCTCATCTACGTGTCTTAGATGTTGTGCATCCTCCTCATCTTCTTTTTAACTTGTTGGATGCGTGGATTTCATTCATCCCTTTGCTACCGCGGATGCAGGGAGCACTGTGCAGGCCGTGCTTTCGTTCTCCTGTGGGCTTTTCTTTTTCCTTTGGACACAGTCTTGAAAATGAGATTATACTGGGTCAAGGGATTTGACACTTCCTTGGCCTTTGTCATGTATCACTGCCACGTATTTGATTCCAGAGGGGCAGGAGCAGGACTGCGGCTCCAGCCTGCTGCCTGAGACTCAGCTTGTGTTCACTGAAGAGCTGTGTCCGTGGCCAAGTGCAGACCCCCTTCCTGTCAGCTCTGCTGCTCCTGCCACCCCCACTGCCCGCACCTGCCGTCACTCTCCCCCGTCGTCTCCAGACCTGCCTTCCCTCTGAAGTCCCAAAGGTGGACTTCATGTCACCGCGGCTTGCCCGCTTTTCTTCTGTCCCAGCACCTGGAGGCCTCTGGTCCCCTGACTACCATTGTCCTCCTGCCTTTACTCCCTGCTCCCACGCTCCTCCCGCCCTTTCAGGCCTGTGCCCAGCATCACCTCCATTTCTCGTCCTTTTGACGGTGCTCCCGCCACCTGTCTGCACCCATCCACAGCCCACAGGCCTCCTGCGGCCCCGGTTGCCAAGCCTGGGGTCCCCTCCTGCATGGATTGGTGCCGTTGCAAATTTATGGGTTCCAGTCACAGCTGGACTCGCCACGCTGCCTGACAGTCCTTTCACTTGTCCCCCATCAGCTGCTTTTCTCATTATCCCTGGCAGCTCTTTTAGACCTTTGCCACTTTCATCAAGCCTCTTCACCTTGCCCTGCCTGGCGCCAAACAGGTGACCTTGCCTTTTACTCTGCCGAGAAAATAGAAGCCTTCAATCTTCATCCTGTCTCAGTGAATGGGACCAGCGTCTGCATTTGTCAGGTCCCCTGCGCCACAGCCTGGGGACCCCCGCAGCCCGCCCTTCTCTGACCTCCTGCCTTCAGTTAGACCCGTGCCAAGGCTCCTTTCTCTCCAGAATAAACACAGAACCCCCACGTGCCTCCCTCCCTCCGTTTCTGTAGGAAACCGCCATCCTGAGCTTGGTGTGCCCTTTCCCACCCAGGGTTTTGTAGTCACACCACTTATTTTGGGGTGCCATAAAGCCTCCCCTAAACGGCCTCTTGCTTTTATTCCTCCGTTTGCCGCTCTACCCACCTTGCCCCAGAGAACTTGCGGTCATTTATTTGAACTGTTTCATGGTCTTGCTTTTCTGTTTTCCCACCGTTTCATCTACCCAGTGACTTCTTGTTCCCTTGCCTTGATCCTTTTGCACCGTTTGTCACTGTTAACTACCTGTGGGTTTTTGAAGACCCCTTGCTTGGGTGCCCACCTGGCAGTTCGTGCAGCCCTGATGGTGGGCAGGTGGCCGGCAGGTCGGGGCCCTCTGCTCTGTGGTCCTCGCATGTTCTGTGCTCTTAGCACGTGCCGACGCTACGTAAGTGTGGGACACCTCAGAGGTACTGGGGGCTTTGGCTGCCTCTGACTTGACACCCGGTCCTGTCACCCATGCCTGGCGATTCTGCCTTCTGCTCCCGCCGCCCCCGCCGGCATTGCTGCAGTCGCTGACTTGCTGACCTCTCTGCCCTGAGTCTCACATCGCCTCGTTTCCTCCAGACACCAGTGCCAGCACGATCTTTCTCACGTCCTGTTGTCATCCTGTCACCTGTTCGGGAATGTTAACGTCGGACTGCCTCCATGGCCTCCGTCTCCCCTGCTCTCGCGCTCCTCTGCGACGCCCCCTGCACACTTCTGGTCCCAGTGCTGTTTTCCTCCCATAACGTCACTGTGATGAGCTGCATATTTCATGAGCTGCCCTATAAATGAGAATTTCCTGTGCTTTCATCTCCCCCAAAATGTTCTTTGCCCAGTGCCCTAGGATCCCCCCGAGTTTGCTTGCTTGCTGGCCCCATGCAGACTATGGAGAGCAACGAGCCCTGCCCTGTGCTTGCCTCAGGACCGAGGGCTCCTTGTCCGTGTCCTGCCATGGAGGGCTCTTCTCTCCGTCCCTGCCCTGTGGCCTCCTGTCGCAGCAGACGTATCTCACGCCCCGGGCATGGTGTGCTAGGGTTTTACAATACGCTGGGAGGATAGTGCCATGTTTCCTGTCCCTTTACCCATGGAGGAGAAAATGCACTCTGTGTTATCAACATGCTTCTAGGTCTAAGGGTGCACTGGTGGATGATAGAAGACAAGTCAGCATGGTACCCACCCTCCATGTTCACTCTGCAGCAGGAAAGACAGCAGCAATGTGTAATCGTACAGAAAAAAATGAGTGTGTGTGCACGTGTGTGCGTGTGCACATGTGCATGCATGTGTATATAGAGATCTGGGCTCGAGTTGTGGCAGGAAAGTGCAGGGCACTGTTAGGGTGCAGACAAGGCACAGCCTGGTGGGGTTCTGGGGGCAGAGCCGTTGGTCTGAGAGCAGAGGGAGTACACTGTGGAGGTGCCCTGAAGCCCAGTCTCACCTCATCACTCCTCTGCCAACCTGTGGGGCCCCCCGCGGCACTGAGGGCCTCAGGAAGGAGGTGTGACCGAAGGGCCTGCCGCCCTCTGTGGTCCACGCCACAGGGAAGGCGGCTCGGCCGCCAGGTGCTCTGCTGCGGGTGTTTGGTCTTGACTCTGAGAGCAGCGCGGCCTGCTCTGTTTCACCTTTTGCCTTTTTTTCTCTTCTAGGTTAGAAAATCAAGTCAGGAAGTTCTCTTGATTCTTACGGAACAAGATCTAGTTTTCCAGCTTGACATTGAAAACAAAGTGTGTCCAATCCTGCTGGCGCTCTCTGACCCAGACAGTGACGACGAATACAAGGCAGAAGCCGTGAGCGTAAGTCCGTCTCGGGAAGGGCAGCCTACACCTTGGTGGACTGCCCCGGAGCTGGGTGAATGCACGACTCAAGTGTCAGCTGAGCTCCATGTTGGCCGCACTGTTCTCATCAACAAGGTGGCTGGTGATTCGGCCCCCGTCACAGGGGGTTCGCAGTTCAGACCTGAGCATGTTTTGAAAGTCATGATCCAATTCACCAGTTGTAAGAAGGCAACGCTTGGGAAATCAGTGACTTAGGCAGAGCTGGGGCTGCCGGCTGGGAATTCTGCTGGGCAAGATGCTGAGGGCTGTAGGTGAACCCTCAGCCTATGTGGCTTACGGACCTTGTTTCCCCAAGTAAGGAACCCCATGTGGTATGCAAGAGGACTTTAGGTGGTGCCAGGCCGACTAAAGTGAATGCAATAGACGTGTGCGTCTGTTTTGGAGACCAGGACTAAAGTGTCTGCAAGTCTGAAAGGTTGAGGAATGCAGATGTGGCCAAATGTTTACAGCAGTTTGGGAAATGCTGTGTTAAGTATTTGTACTCATTATCAGTTAAAGGTATACCATTGAAGGAGTAGTCTAAATACTAATTTCTTGGGCTTTTAATAGGTAACTCTGTGGTACCCTTGGTTTTGTAGGATCTAATCAGGGACTTTCTCTTTGCTTCTTAGGCCTGGTTCACCGACTAGCTCTCGAGAGCCGGTGCTGGCTTTCACGAATCGCCCTTAGACCAGACCTCCCGGTCGGTCTTCCTGCCTTGTCCTTTGTGGCTCCAGGAAGGTCACGCAAGGCCGTTGTGTGTCCTGCAGCTGTTGTTCTCCCCGGGCTCCGCTGACCTCGCGGGTCCTGCGGTGCCGGCAGCCCGTTCTGTTTGTGTGTCGGAAGTGAACAGCTCCGGGCTTATTCCCGCGTTCTAGGAAAGACTGTACCTACGGTTCTAAAACACCAGCAGCCTTGGTGATGACTACAGTCCGATATAGAAGGTGGTTGGAAAAGAGTGACGATACAGAAAGGAATTTTTTTCCCCAAACGTTATATATACACCATGGAGCAAAAAAATTGTATTACAGCATCAGGACATTTGGCAATTACTCTTTGTTTATATAAAAGTTTCCTCAACTGCGAGTTAGAGCTCTGGCTTTTTAAACTAATTGAATATTTTGCATACCCCATATGTTTATAAGATGAAGCAGGCTGAAGAATAATTATTAAAATTCAAATTCTCCAGGGTTCTTTTATAAATTCCAAGTTTCTCTGTAAGAGATTAAATTTATTTTGCGAAATGAACCTGGATAATATCATTTAGTTGGGGCGTTTGGCAGTGGAGCAGTGAACTTTGCCAACTAGATCTTTTCTGTTTGAAAGTTGGTCAGGCAGATTTCCAAGGTTACAACTGACAACCAAGTATCTTATCCCTAAAGACTGATGGTACCATGAAAATCATGCTAAAGGCATTTCTGCATGACTTCTATTTTCTTTTGTTTCCAACCACTCCATTCTTGTCAGCAGAATTGTTCTTCCTTCTTTTTTTTTTTTTTTTCTGGTGGTGAAAATATTTGGAAAATCTTAACAAGCCTTCAAAAAGCGATCTCCACAAATCACTCGCAGAGCAAATGAGTTCACATAAATTGTGTTCTTCTTTCAAAGTGAGTTGCTGACATCATTCTTCGAATGCATAAGCTCTTGAATGTGGCGGCAGAGCACGAAGCAGCCTTGATCCCTCCCCGGGCCAAGGCACATCTGTGATTTGGGATGTTTCTGGAGGAGCCCCCCTTCTCTTCCCAGATCTGGGGTGCCTTGTCTGGCCCGTGCCTGCTGTGGTCACATTCGGGTACTGTTGCATCTTCCTTCTGTGGAGCCCCAAGGCCCAGGGGTCTTGGAGGGGACTCACTCGCTCCATGGGCACCGAGTTGTGGAGCCTGTCGGACACTGTTTTCTCTTTAGCTAGGAAAGGACACTATTGAAATCAAAGTGTGTCCCATCTTTGGATGTGTGGATAGAGAACAGATATTATTCTTCAAGGAAGAGAAGGTCACGTGTGATTCACAGAGCCCCCAAGGAGGGCAGGGCTCTCATTGAGCTTGGTCTGTGAGTGATACCCCAAAGACTGGGGACCCTGACGTGTACGTGTACCTGTGAGGCAATGATATGTGACAGAAGCAGCACATAGGCAACTCTGTGGTCCTTGTGTTTGGGCCTCTCTTTTCCCCAAAATATGGTGTGAATGTTGCGTCCATATGTACATAAACGCAGTCTCAGGACAGTGCCGTATCGAAGGGATTGCTTCTCGCTGCAAGACAGCAGCAGGGTCAAGACAAAACGTGCGTCTGTCCAGTAGCCTCTTCATCCTTGTTGGAAGTTACAGTCAGCTGCTTCTGACGCCAGCAACCCTGGTGCCTCCATGGTTAGGGACGTCAGAGCCAGCGAGACACGTCCTGGGCGTTTTTACGTTGCAATGTGCTGACAAAATTGCACCCTGGTTTCTTGCATATGTACTCACTTTGTTTTCTGAAGTCTTTCTGGAGGTGCCAGGCAATGTTAGTGACTCCCGCTTCATGCCTTCAGGAGGCTTGGTTCATAGCTGCCTTCTGCCACATCACAGCTGACGTGTGAACTTCATTCGTTGGTTTATTTCTCCTTCGAAATGGAGAGCTTCTTAAACACACGAGTCTTCCCACCACGGGCACCCAAGCACAGTGCCAGGCCCAGAGTCAGCACTGAGTAAATGCTCGTTGTTGATGGAATGGATCGACAAAAACGGGGGGCGCTGTGTTCTATAATTATAGCGTGGCGGTGCAAACAGGCCCTCGGGGACCAATTAGAACCCCCGCTGCTCGCAGGAAGGCAGTTAGCTTCTTAAGATTGTAAGTGATCTCCCAACACGTTTTCACATTAAGGCTCCCTCATTGTCAGCATTCCTGTTTCTATTTGTGTGTTCATTTAAAAAGCACGTTGTGGTTATGTGCTCTAAAGAACAGTCAGCTCCGGGAAACTGAGTGAAGACTGTCGTTCGTTCCAGGTGGTTCCCGGGGCCTCGGGAATGCCATGGGTTGTCACGTGGTGAGCTGACTTTTAATGCTTCTGGGTCTGTTCCGAACAGGTGGTAGTCCTGAGGCCACCTGGGCGAGGCAGCCAGCCAGGGCTGAATGGAGACGCTGGGTCCTCGCTAGTGAGTTGCCCATCACTCTGGGCACAGAAGTCTGGCATCCTCTTCATTGTGGCTGTCACTCTGCAGCTCTGTCGGTGATCAGAGATGTGTGTCCTCTGAGTCTGAGTGACACGAGCCTGCTCCTCCTTCATGCGGTGGGGATAGTCCCCCTTCCCCCTTCTCCGTGCTGGGTATGGGCTCCAAATCAGATGCATAGCAGGCGGACTGCTGCCCTGGGACCTGCTTCTGCCCTCCCAGGGCAGTGCCCCGAAGCAGGGAGAGGGGACTGCAGAGACAAGAGGTCCCCCCCCACCCCTTCCTTCTTTCCTTCCTTCTTCTTTTTCTTCTTCATTTGGGGGGAGTGGGGGAGTTCTTAAACATTTGGATGCAGAAATTTTTCACTTTGTTTTTGTTTCAAACTTGTTTCAAACTTGCAAGAATGAACTCCTGTGTACTGTTTCTCCTTAGTTTACGTTTACTGGTGTTTGCTTTATCATGTTTTCTCACTACACATGTAGGCATGTGCGTGCACACGGGGGTATGTATATACATACACTTAGTATATAATTTTTTCTGAGCCATTCGACAACAAATTGGAGACATTGTGCCCCTTGTGCCCCTTTACTGCTAAATACTTAAGTGCATTTTTCCTAAAAACAAGGAAATTCTCTCCTAAACAACCATAGGCATTGATCAAAACCAGGATATTTGACACTGATGCAATGCTACTGTCTCATCCGTATTTCATGTTCCAATGTTGTCATTTGTCCACGACCCAGTCCAGGATCACACAGTGCACTGAGCTGTCACATTTCTTTGGTCCCCTTTCATCTGGAACAGAACCTGAGTGTGCCTTTGAATTTCGTAACATTAACGTGCTTCAGAGTGCAGGCCAGTTCTTTGATAGACTGTCTCCCAGTTTGGGTTTGTCTGTGTCCTCATGATTAGATCCAGGCCCCATATTTCTGTCATGGAAGTGACGAGTGTTCTCATATGTCATGTCAGGAGGCTCAAGACTTCGGTGTGACCTGATATCGATGATGTTAACTGTGGTGACTTTGTAGATAGAGGTGATGTCTGCCAGGTTTTCCCACTGTACAGCTTTCCACTCCAGCAGTAATGGGGGAGTTACTTGGAAACTGTGTAAGTATGCTTCCATCACACTTGTCCCCACTGGTATTAGCATCTGCGGACGGCTCTAGTTGACACCCTACTGTGAAGAGTGTTCCCCTCTCCATTATTTGCAGACGTTTTGTTGAGGATTTTCACATCTATATTCAAGAGGACTAGTGGAGGCAATTTTCTTTTCCTATTATGTTTTTGTCAGGTTTTAGAATCAGGGTTATTATGGCCTCAAAAATTGAGTTGGGAAGTATTGCTTGTTCTTCTGTTTTCTGAAAGATTTTGTTTAAGATTGATGTTTTTTCCCCCTTAGATATTCGTTAGAATTCACCAGTAAAACCTCTGATCCTAGGGTTTTCTTTGGGAGATGGTTTTTGATAACAGAGTCAATTCACATATGGGACTATTGAGATTGGTTATTTCACGTGTGTATTGGGTAGGTTGTGTATTTTTAGGGAACTTACTAATTTCATCTAAGTTGTTAAATTTATTGGGATGAAGTTAGTAATCCTCCCTTATACCTAAATGCCTAAAGATCTTTCGTGTTACTCCTTTCATTTATGGTGTTGGTAATTTGTGTGTTTTCTCTCTCTCTCTCTCTCTCTCTCTCTCTTTTAATTCATCAGTCTTGCTAGGGATTTATCAATTTTATTAATATTATCAAGGAACAAATTTTGGGCTTTGTCAATTTTTTTATTGCTAGTTTTCCTTTCAGTTGATTTCTACTGTTAATTATTTCCTCTGTTCTAATTACTGAGTTCGCTTTGCTTGTATTTTTCTAGATTCTTAAGGAGCAAACAGTATTTTTAAGCCTACCTTCTTTTCCATTCGAAGCATTTAAAGCTACGCATTTGATGTTTATACTTTTGTAATGTATTGGCCCTGTTATTAAGAAGTGATGTCTTTGAAATCTCTCACAGTAATCTGTATCGTGTAGCCCACTGTGATGTTATTCTTATAGCTCCAGCTTTGTTACGCTGACTGTGGGTCCCGGTACATTCGTTTGTGTTGTTTTGCTCTTGACTTTACATCTAAAGTATCCCTGCTTTCGTTAGCATTTGTTACGTCTTGCTTTTATATCCAGTCTGGCAGTTTCTGCCTTTTCACTGGAGTGTTTAGTCCATTTATGTTTAATGTCATTATTGATTATAGTTGGATTTAATTCCGCAATTTGTTATTTGTTTTCTAGTTATCGCATCTGTTTTTGTTCCTCTGCTCATTCTTTCCTGCCTTCTTTTGGGCTGAGTATTTTTGTAGTACTGCCTTTTAATTCTTCCTCTGAGCATCTTGAACAGATACAGCCCCTTGTAATAATGCAGTTCCTTCCTCCCCGGGACTCCTCCCCGGACTTGTCAGCTGCTCTGGCAACCCCCGTCACTAAACCAGTAACTGTAGGTGGCTTTTGCTGCCGACCAGCCACCCTGCATGCCCGTGTGGCATCGGGGGTGCCCCTGGGCAAAAAACCACAGCCACACAGTACAGTTCCCTCCTCTCAAGGGTCCGCTGTCCTTTAGTTTCCACCACATTCCGTCACTCTCCAGGGCCTGCAAGTCGCTTTTTCTCCTTTGTCTGACGGTCATTGTGTGTCCCACCTCACCATTCGGTTTTGGCCACATTACAACCTCTTTGAGTATTAGTTTCCTTGTCTGGAAAAATGAGGGTAAGTAATACCCATGTCACAGCGTTTTGGGAAGGTGTTGCAGAATGAGTCAGTGCACGTGAATTGCTCATTTGTGAGTTGGGCACACAGTTGGCACTTGGCAAATGGTGACCCTTGAGCTTCAGACAAACCCTTATCTGAGTAAAACCTGAGAAATATTTGGCCTTCTCTTGATCATATAGCTGGACAAAACACAAAAGAAAGCGTTTTCTACTTGTACTTCTTGGGTATTTTGGCACTATTTTGAACATTAGCGTTTGGAATCTGGTTAATATATGTGAGATGCATGTGTGCGGGCGTTCCGAGTGACTGTACCTCCTCGTTCTTTACAGATAATCTGCAGACTGGCTTCAGTGCTGAGCAAGAGCACAGTTGAACGCCTGCTGCTCCCTCGATTCTGTGAACTGTGTGGTGATCGGAAGCTCTTTCAAGTCCGGAAGGTGGGAACATAGAGTTGCAAAACTCAAAAAATTCAAAAAGTTAAAAATTCAGAATCAATTTCTGTCAAGTTTCTGGACTTCCTCAGTAGACACAGTGTGGAAGACAAATGTGGCCAGTGTCAACTGTGTAAGGAAAACATCTGAATAGTGTGGCCCGTTTTTGCTGCACTTAGGGAATGCAGAGTGACCTGGAGGTGAGATGGTGTGAGTAAGCCCGCAGCTTTCGGGCGGACGCGTGAGGGGGCCCGGCTGGCTGTGGTTAGATCCTGTCGCCCAGACGTGCAAGGTCTTTCATTATCTGGGGTGATCTGCTCCAGAACCCTCTTATCTTCCTGCGCCTCCTAACTCCGTCCACACCCTGTTTCCCATTCGAACTTGTCACTCATTCGAATGCCGTTGCTGCCCCTTCCTGAACAGCCTCACCTGCCACCTTGCTGCGTCACGGGCCATCTTCCCTCTGGTCTTTCCTCCTGGTGCCTCAGCAGGAAGAGAGGTCTCATTTTCCAAGGGTCTCTTACACCCTGTCACTGCCCACACGCATTATGAGGTCGCACAGTTAATTTCTTGAACTCGTCCTAGAACGAGTGCTGCGTACTTCATTGCCAGCTATTGCTACGGTCACCTCCGGAGGACTCTCCTAGGGCCGCTACATGCTGATGCCAGTGCCCAGCCCACCCTTCCAAGCAGTTTTGGAACTCTTTTTCTGGAATGGCCATCAGAGCTGTCATTGTACTCCAAATCTAACAATTAAGTTCACGAACTTGCCACCATGCACTTACGTTAGCAGCACCGTCCAAATAACATAGTAAGGGGTCATGACCTTGGCAAATTTATGAGTTCGCAAACTTAATTGTCAGATTTTAGGTATGACGACAGCTCTGATGGCCATTCCAGAAAAGAGTTCCAAAACTGCTCTGAAGGGAGGGCTAGGCGCTGGCCTCGGTGCACAGCTTCCCCAGGGGAGTCCTTCGAAGGGGACCGTAGTTGATACTCAGCAGTGAGGTACGTAGCACTTGTTCTGGGGTGAGTTTGTGAAATTAATCGTCCACCCTCATATGTATTAAGATCAGTTAGGAGCCAGAAAGTCCTGGAATTGGTGCTCTATTGTAAATCTTCTGTTTCCGATGCACCGGAGCCAGCTGGGCAGTGCCGTGTGGGTGCGGCGCGGTGTGCTCGTTCGCTGCCTGACCACAGGAGTGACTGCTCTCACGGTTCCTGCTCGTTAGTGTTCACAACTTATCAAGATGAAAAAGCTGAGAATAATGGGTTTGCCTTTTGCTTTTTTTAAGGTATGTGCTACAAATTTTGGTGATATCTGTCACGCTGTTGGACAAGAAGCCACCGAGAAGTTTTTGGTATGTGGCATTTTGCCAGTTGTCATGCGGATGCACTCGTTAGGGCGCTTTAAAATCATTTGTAAAGTTTTGCGTTTCCAGGTCTGTTACTCTGGAATGGGGCCTCAGTTTTGCGTTTCTCAGTTTCAAATCCCTTGACTTTCCTGAGCGTGAGGCTGCCGGTCTGTGGAACGGAGCAGAAGCAGCCCCAGCCCTCCTTCCCGTGACTTCTGCTGTCACTTCCCCACTGGTCCCTTTCGCCCCGTCTCTTCTGTCTAAGCCACTCTCTGTCCCTTCTCGACTGCTCTTTCTAGAACATGGCTCTCCCAGGCTTCAGAACTAGTGGGGTTGTCTCTTGGTTTCCAGGTTAACCTCTTGGTCCCTTCAGAAGTAGCCTTCCTGCCTCCTCTCAGTCACCTCCCTCCGGTCTGAGCGCTGCCCTGGCCCGGGTGGTCTACCCTTAACCAGGCCTCTGAGTCATGGGGAGAGCGGCAGCGGGTGGGGCCCAGGAGCCTGTCTGACTCTGAGGCCCGGGAGGGCCCAGCCGCTTCCCTAGCCCCGGAGTGGGGGCCCCTCGGCTCCCCAGCCTCTCTCCCAGCTCTGCGCCCCTGCGGCCCTCAGACCCACGTCGCGCTGGGCCAGTGAGAACTCAGTGCCTGTTTGCAGAACCCAGTAACAGCCTGTGGAGGGGGCGCGTGCGTGCCCTCGCACACCTCATTCTGTCTGGCGGGTGCGGGACCTTCACGCCATCATGCTCGCCACTGAGCCTGCCTGGTGCCCAGCACTGAGGGCACGACGCACTGTCTGAGCTTGTTGCTCTGCTTAGATAGCACATGCAAGCTCAGTGGTTGGAATGGACCCTCACGAAGTAGAATCTTCACATTGATTTTTAAATTTAACTCTAGAA
Organism: Lyroderma lyra; assembly: GCA_004026885.1. Lineage (NCBI taxonomy): Eukaryota > Metazoa > Chordata > Mammalia > Chiroptera > Megadermatidae > Lyroderma > Lyroderma lyra. Next base: position 189,760 of record PVJL010001889.1, read on the forward strand.
GCTCATTCTATTTTATTTAAAGTATAAGCTATGTCAACCTAGTTCTAACCCAAAAATAATTTTTAGTGGGCTATTGCTTGGCATATACAGTTAGTGTTATCTTCCACTGAGTGTGTCTGAATGGTGACCAGTAGTGACCAACACACTAATCTCTCTATAGGTGGGTCGTTCCGTGATCACATATCTCCATTCGTGCAGCACTTAGGCTGGTTTTTTACATTAGGATATAAAAAACAAAGCCTAATTTTTAAAGGATAAAATTTAAAAGCAGATATAATCATTATCTTTATATAGACATAAAATGAAGATGTGTGAATGATTTTATTTAACTCATTTCTTAATGAGGGAACTAGTAAGATGTGACAGTTGGTTTGATGGAGAAATCCAAGTATCGCATTTATGGGCAGACCAGGAACCCCTGAAGTGAGCTCACAAGCAGGTTCCCAGCTCCTGGCATCCAGGGTGGTGATGTTTGCTTTGCTATAGACAGGAATCACCTGCATTACTGTCAGCTTTTAACAGTTTACTTTCTGTCACTAAAATACCCCAGTCAGAGACTCTGATACCTGGATGGCCGAGCTCGTTGGGATAGTCACTAAATTTTAGTCATTCATGCTGTTTCTCTATAGTCAGGGTAAGAGGATCAGTCATTCTGACGTTTGGGTTCTTTTCTCTGTTATCTTGTTCAATTTCACCAAGTCATTTACTAGAATTAAGGTAAAGGAAGTGTTGCCTTATTCTACTTGTCATAATTTCTGTTTGTTTCAAATGATTCCTTTTAGAGTAGTGTATGTTTCCCTTTTCTTGGTTATTGGTGGGTTTGCGCTCACTACACCCCTAACCCGGGTCTGCCCTTCCTCGGGGTAACCAGATTTGAGTAGCACTGTTCTGTTTGCTTTGGTAGATTCCCAGGTTTTTTGAGCTTTGCTCGGATGACGTTTGGGGGATGCGGAAAGCCTGTGCGGAGTGCTTCATGGCCGTGTCCTACAACACGTCCCCCGAGGTCCGCAGGGGCAAGCTCTCCCCACTCTTCATCCGGCTCGTCAGTGACCCCTGCCGATGGGTGAGTGCGGGCTCACGGGTGCGTGTTGGCGTCTGGATTTGTGACTTTGTCTTGTCTTTCTCCATCTTGTCTCTTCAGTCCCTGGCTGGCATGTTTAGAGCTGGTGAGGATTAGGGCAGCTGAAATCTCAGTGGCGTTGTCGCCTGTAAGGCAGTGGCACGCAAGTTAACGTTTGTAGTGAATGACAGTCACGGAAATGTGAACTGAGGAGGAAAAAGTATAACTGAATCATTACCTTTTCTGTTATTATTGCAGCCATGCCAGTAATGGTCAGTGAGGCCTGTTCAGATGCTTTGTAAAGTCTGGAATTATTTGATGTGGAATTAATGTTAGTATTTTGGACAAATAAAACCTATATGATGGTGCTAAATTTTTCCTTACTGTCTGTTGAAAATAGTGTTTTTGGAACTTAGGGATTACTTGAGGGAGCAGTAAACCTGCATAGACGTAACGTGGCGGAAATGAAATGCATGGGGACCTGCCGCCTGTTTAGCCTGGGGTCGGACCTGGCGGACGCTGTGTTCACGGCACTGTTCTCTCCGGTTCCAGGTGCGCCAGGCCGCCTTCCAGTCCCTGGGCCCCTTTATCTCCACCTTTGCAAACCCCTCCAGGGTGGGCCTCTCCATCCGAGAAGACAGCACCCTGAGCATCGGGCCTCCGGCCCAGGACGAGGACCCCGAATCCACCCACAGGGCACCCGGTATAAGCGGCTGTGGTGGTGCTTCCTCGGTGGGGTAAGGCCGACCAGGGTCATTACCAGGGTCCCTGCTTCACCCGCGCGTCCACCTGGAATCCTAGCAATTATCTTGTCTGGAGCTTGAGTAGCAGTGACCTTCTGGGCAAGATGGAATATTAGAGCTTTAATTACGTAAAGAAGCAAAAAGTAATTGCAATGATGATTTTGAAACACGACTACTGGGTTATAAATAATGAAGCTACTGTGTCCCCTAAATGTAGATAAAATATTCATTGAGAGCAGTGCTTAAATAACCTATAAAGAAAATTTTCTCTTACTTTTTGATTAATGAAGTTCTTTGGAGAATTTATCTCAGGAAAACGTGAAGTCTCCCAAGTATACGTTTGTGCCATAGGATGTTACATGCACATAAGGGTGACATTACTGACCTACCATGAGTAGACCCTACACTATTTTTCTAGTAAATTCTAATGATTGATCTTGGATTTTTGAGTCCCTTTTCTCTGAGGATGATGAGTACATACCTGTCTCTCTATTGTTAATGTTCTGGGGGACTGTGGGACTTGGCCATTTACATCCCAGACAGTACCAGTCCTTTTGAAGGTTGGTTGGCTGGGACATTCTTCTCACCGTGACTCACCGCGTCCCTACTAGATGTCAGGCGCATCTGCCGCGTCCTCCCTATCAGGACTTTGCAGCTGGCTAGCGACCAGCCGGCACCTGCCAGCTTCAGCCCCTTTCATTTTCCGAGGCCTGCCCGCGTGCTGTGAAGGTGTGCCAGCAGGAGCTAGGGCTCACTCACCGCTGAGCGTCATGGAGGCATTGGCTGGACTTGCACGTGGCATGTTCAAGGCACATCTTGCTCCCAGTGGGGCCAGGTGGCTGATGGGGCCTCTTCTACTCTTGGGAGGTTATTGTCTTCTGCTATTAGAGACACAGCAGGCCGGGCGGCCAGGCGGGGAGGAGGACCGGGCTTGTAGGACGCGGATGTTGTGTTTTCCCATTTGACTTTCAGCCTGTTGTCTGGCGCTCAAAGTCTGCTTCGCTCCATCTCACCTAGTTCAACAAAGCCGCTGCAGCGAGAGCCAGCTCCGCCCGGGGAGACCAGCCACCTCCTGTGCGTCGGGAGCGCCTCTCACGGCCCCGTGGAGAGCCCAGTGCGAGGCTCCGTCTTGGCTGGAGCTCAGCTGACCAGGCTTTCCGCAGCGACCACCACCTTCTCGAAGCACCCCGATACTCACAGCCCCCTGGCCAGCAGCCACCCTGGCCCCGATCCCCGAGCCTGCTCGGGGAGTCCTGAGGACGCATTCAGCGGTTTCCTTTATTGGCGAACTCCCCTCCCCGACATAAGCAAGGACTTGGAGCGGCTCCTGAGTGACGCTGGGCCTCAGGAAGAAGGCGGCGGCAGACCTGAGACGGAGCGCGGCAGCCGTGCGGCCCGGAGCAAGATTCAGGAAGTCCTGGACAGTCTGCAGGAGCGTGTGATGAGTGACCCAGATGTCCAGGGTGAGTGCTGTCCCTGGTAACCACAGCGAACACGGGATACCGCGTGTGCCTGACCCGGGCTGGGCCTTGCTGCGTGTGTGCGCGCGCTTCCCCTCGCTGGCCTCCTGCGCGCGCCCCGGCCACGTCCTCAGGAGCTGTCTGTGCAGCTTCCTCCGGGGTTTGCCTCCTGTTTTGCAGCCGTGCAGGTGTGACGTCTGTTCTCGTGCAGACGTGAGCGGCTTCTGGTCTTCTCTGTAGCGGTGGGAATTGCATTAGCTCCTCGGATCACTGCGTGCCCTCTGCCACGCCATCACGCCTCGCTGGCTGGGGACCGCTGAGGCTGCTGTTCCTTTTGGTGCCTAATAACTCAGCCCTTCCTAAACTCTACGGGTTTTTGTTGTTGTCGTTTCGTTTTTTGTCTTTCCATAGCAAGGAAAAGTACAACATCTTCTCGGGGTATTTTTCCTTTTATGACTCATGCGCCCACTGAGCGTCTGATGTGGGAGCAGGCAGGCCCTGCAGTCCGCACCCAGGACGACGCCTCCTCTTCTGTACGCAGTGCCGTTTGTACTCTTCCTCGGGAGGCAGGGGATTGCTTCTGTGGCCAGGCAGACATTTGTGAAGCTTCCGGGAAAGGAGATGGGACAATCCACTTAGCCCTGTGATTACTCATTGTCTTTACATTTATAAAGGAAATCAAGTCAGTGTTTGCTGAAGGAATGAGCACATGCTCCATATCACATCTAATAGCCGTAGACAGAGGTCTGCTTGTGGAAAACGTATTTCTAAAGCAGCATTCATCTCCGTGCCGGGGCCCAGGCTGGGTGCTGGCACAGCAGGGACCGAGCCCGTGAGGCCATCGTGGTCTGGTGCAGGGGACTGTGTGAACAGCACCCCAACACAGAGTGTGGCAGGGGCTGGGACAGGAGTGGCCATGACGTGTGTGGAAGCACAGGGCAGGAAGCTGGTCATTCCTGCGGACAGAGGAAATGTCTGGGAGGAGGCCTCACAGAGGTGACATTTAATGTGGGCCTAAAGGACAGCTAGGAAGCCACTGTCTAGAGAAGCTGAGGGACGAGTCTCAGAGGTTCTTTCAGCTCTTTGTAAAACCTTGCGTGGATCTGCTTACTTCGTTTTGTAAGAAAGAACCCACAGCTTCCTTTAGTGCTCGGAGGGATCTGTGACCCCAAGAGATCCAGAAGTCAGTGACACCTTAGGTATTTGTGAGATGGAAATGTTGAGGAAGGACTAGAGGCCTGCACTAAGGACCTTGCCCTGGGCATAGTGGGGCCAGCCACAAGCTGTCAGCATTGTAATGAATCTTGGGGGGTCTCTCGAATTTAACCGATAGAAAAATAGAATGCGGGAATTATTGTGGGTGTGTGTGTGTGTGTTGGAAGTGGAGGACATGGAGACATCTGTTGGTTTTTGCAGAAAGGTATGTGAAGCGTGTCATCATTACTGTTTGGAGGGTCCCGCTGTGGACAGACAGCATGAGCGGCCCTGGGAGCGTGGTGAGCAAGCCCTTGACTCGCTTGTGTGCACAGCAGGGTTGATTTTTGCACGTGCATGCGTGCTTGTGTGCGTGCGTGTATGTGGTAGAGATGGCAGCCACCCCGCTTTATGAATGAGGGAGCAGCACCGCCGTCGCTGAGTCCGTCGGTGGAGCTCCCAGACATTGGCGTGTAGTAACAGTGCGTGTGTTGTTTTTCCGTGGGGTTGAACTCTGATTTTCCCACTAGAGGCATTTCGAGCTCAGTCTCGATGCTCTGGGCATGGCTGGCATTCTGTTGGAACGCTCAAGGTTAATGGCTTGTGAACATCACCACCTCACCGAGCGCTCGCTCTAGAACCCCAGAGCACGGGTGCTGTAGGGACAGGCGTGGGCAGTGCACCCACATGCAAACGATCTCATGAAGACTCCTCTGGAGTGAACCCTACACACCACGCAATGATTCAAGTGCTCGAACTTCTCTTCCCGCAGCTCAAGTTCAGGTGTTGTCAGCTGCACTGAGAGCGGCACAGCTCGACTCCGTGAATGAACCTGAGCCCAGGCCCACCGAGGGCCTGGACAGAGTGGCCGGCTCGGACCCAGGCCCAGCCCGGGACAGTCAGCCGGCTCTGTTGGCCTCGCCCCGGCGCAGCGAGCTCTCGGCGGCCAGGACGTTACAAAGCACAGTGAGTATCTGCCCTCTGCCTCCGCCCCCGAGGATGTGCAGAAGTCACATAGCTGCGTTCTCCTGCATTGGATCCGGGCAGAGATGATAAATGGCAAATTTAATTTTATTCTTAAGGTTATGTTTTGGTACCTAGACAACCAATCAATCAGGTGATTGATAACCCTGACTGTCCTGCACGAAAACAAGGGTGGGAGACCGAAAGGCACCATCCCTCTTCTCCGGGGATGACGAGACCTGCTTCTTTGAGGGGCTCCCCAGAAGAATGCTCTTTCACTGCCAGCTGAGTAACAGTGGAAGGCAGGTTCATGTAGCTCCCAGGGCTCAGAGTTTACAGAGGCCTTAGACACTGACCGCCACCTCCGGCCCTCGTGTTCCAGGCACTCTTCTAACCATCAGTCGCTCTGGTAGTGGCACCGGCACTGTTTCTTTGGGGAGAGGTGACAGCCGACAGCTCTCTACTTCCCCCCCGCCGGGAGGCAACAGCCTGAACCAGCCCTGTGAGGCGGGGACTTGGATCCTGGGTGCGAGGAGCCCATGGCTTGTTCTTACTTCATGTCTCTCCAGAGCTTTCTACCTTGCTGGGGTCAGAGGCTCCTAGTTCCCACTGAACTTGCACTTGGACCACTTTGAGCTGGGGTCCTTCATGGTTCCCGTGGTAAAGACTAGAGAAGTAAAGTCAGGGTGGGGCCCATGATCAAAGTCATGGGTGTGTTGGCACCCTCTCATTTCTCTGTGTGGTGACAGATCAGCTCTTTGAACTCATGGTCTCCTGGGGCCAGAATACCAGCTGGTTCCCCATTCATGCAATTTAGAATTTGATTTTAGTGATTCAGCTAACTTACCTCCCTTAACCCCTAGGCCCACTCCAATAAAGCAGAACAAAAGATGCACTTAAAAAGCCTGAATATGAAATATTTAAGGGTTTATTAAGGTTACCTTTGATTAGTAAGAAATGAGGCAATACCCTATTTTGCTGATTTGTTTTGGAAAGCAGGCTAGAAAACTCATGTTGTTACCCCCGTTAAAATCCCAGGTATTAAGTAGAAAGCTGTGTCCACGTTCACCTCCTTGGGAGGTATGAGAGCACTCAAGCTTCTCTGTCAAATACAGAAGTGAAGAAAGAAAAGAACAGGTCCCCCAAGCTGGCCCTGTTGAGGGGAGGGTTTTCAAGGGCTTATATAATTGCATCTCGGGTTGTGGTGTGAGGCGTGAGGCTCTTGAATTTGCAGCTTGACTCTTAGGTTCCAGTGGGATCTGTTTGGGATGTTGCCAGATGCAAAAGAAGGAAAAGGAGATAAAAATCCTGAAAACTTGAACAGTGAGGACAGTGTCGCCCTGCACAGAGGACACGAGGAGCCGAGGCTGGGGGCTGGCCACCTCATCTCCTTGACGCCGACCCACTGCCTACGTCCACTCTGCCCTCTTAGCTCACCACCTCAGTCCTAGCATGCCCAGTGGGAGGAGGGGCCTCGCTTTGTTCACTGTCTGTTTGGATGGCCAGGTGGTTTTCTGGGGAGATGAGCTCACAGGACCTTTGCGGGGGTTGCCTTGAGTTGTGGTGGTTATTGAAACCTTAGCTTGGCTCCCGGATTAAGTGCTGGACATAACAATTGCAATGAAGACTTTGGAGTATAATTAATTCCTGAAAGAAGAATAATGATTTATTATTTATTAATATAGGTGAATGTGTGAACTTGGAGAAATTGAGGTCTTAGGTTATCATGCCATAATGTTTCCATTTCATCGTGTCCGCTAATAAAGTGAGCAGTGCATTTCAGGGGAAACCTTGGGAATCGTAGGGTCTGGGAGCGTGCCTGAGAGCCTGCGAAGTGTCTATCAGTGTATTAATCGACTTTCCTGGATCATATATTGAGCTGATTTGTCAGAATCCATTAAGCTTGTAGACAGTATGACATTTCAGGTACAGGTAGGAAATCCATGTTACGGTTGAAGGAGAAGGTCAGGTCCATCTCAGATAATGTTAATCAATGATCAGAGACCAATATGTCACTGTTGAATGTTCTTGCTCATTTTAATTGTTAACCTAATGCAAAGCTTCGTCAGCAAACATTAGAAGTGTTTGTACATGGGAAAATTGAGAACACCTTTCTGAGTAAACACTCCTTTATCAGCCACATCTTGTCACCCGAATGCAGTGACTCTTGCCCTCCCCTCTCCGTCCTCGCTCTCCGTCTGGCATCGCTGCACGCCCCAGTTCCCCGGGAAATGCTGCATGTGCTCGCATCACCACTTTTTGACAGCCTCACCCTGCCTCATGGAGTGGCCCATGCCTTCCACATGTGACTGTTGTGAGGGGCCTCGGTGAACCACACTGGGGACCCCCCAGGCTTGAAGGATGGTAAACGCAGACTCGGGTTGTCGGTTCTCACCAGCATTAGCCTGTCTCTTGTAAGGACCTCAAGTCTTGAAATCTGCGAAACCTGTTTGCCTCGGCACTTAAAAATGACTGACCAATACAGTATCACGTAAAGCTGTGCAAATGTGTTCCGTGACATCTGGACAGGTACCAGTGACTTAAAGACAAGCTTGGGTCTTGGTTTGCAGAAGTCATTTCTGGCATGGAAAGAGGATTCTTTGTTTTGTTTTGTTTTGTTTATGTGGGTAGTTCCCTGGCTGGGAGCCCAGGCCGCAGCGTTGGCAGTGCCGAAGCCTTAGCCACTGCACCACCAGGGAGCTCCCCGAAAGAGGATTCTTTGAAGGGGGAGCGATAGGCCAGCTTCCTCCTTTGGAGAAGTTGGTAATGTGCCCAATCCACTCTGCAGAATCCCGGCGAACCCTGCCGCAGAACCGGTGACCCTCCGGAGACCCAGTGGAGGTGGGACCCCATGCCACTTGAGGAGAATAAATCTAAGTTACAGGTGTGTTCCTTGAAAAGAAAAGCGACTCAAAACTGTACGTTTTCTGGAAGTCAGATTTATGAATGGCCACTGGAAGCGACTATTTTTCTTCCATCAATATTAACAACATTGTCTTGGTTTACAATCTGTGCTGCTAATGTCTCCTCTCTAAATTACAAACAGGTGAATTCTAAAATCGCCTTTAAAGTCTTCTGAACAATCTAGAATAGTATTTTAATAAAGCCAATTAAATATGAGAAAAAAATGGACATCTACACACTAATATGTAGTGTTGACTTGTACAAGTCGTTTAGCTTTCTTCTTTTCATCTGAGAAGCTGGTGGTGGCTTCCTTGGTTGGGCCATGTTTGGCTTTTCGTTCTGTCTTGTGACTTGGCTTCTCGTGCTGTGTAAGTTCTCCTAAATGGCTCCGACGTTTGCGTCGCGTAGCCCTTAGAGAGAGGAGGGTACGTGGGCGATGCCTCACGCGGGCAGTGCCCCGTCAGCTGGAAGAAGTTAGGGGCTCGGCCCTAGGTGCCGGGGCAGTCAGAGGGGAAGAGAAGAGGGTGTCTGTGTTCCGGAGCCCCACGCCCCACACGAACCGAACACGGACGTCGACATCAAATGGTGGACGGATCTGCCAGTCCAAAGCCAGTCCAGGGCTTTAGGAGGGCCGCTGTGCCTCTCACACTTGTGCTTGTTCATTTCCACCTCCAGATTCCAGACTCCTTGTCTTTCATGAGTTTTCTCCTTCCCTCTCAGGATATAATACCTCAGCCCCTGCTGGATGAGTATGTGTCGATGACCGACCCAGCTCGAGCCCAGACCGTAGATGCCGACATCGCCAAGCACTGTGCCTACAGCCTCCCGGGGGTAGCGCTCGCCCTGGGCAGGCAGAACTGGCACTGCCTGAAGGACACGTACGAAACACTGGCTTCCGACGTGCAGGTAAAGGGCGCCCTTTCAGAGGCACATGTGAAAGTGGGGTGGGTGTGGGGACTCATCTAATGAGGAAGAAAAGGGGCAACTCCAGGGGGCTCACGGCCCTGTATTTACACAGCTGTGGTTGGCATGTGTACTGGTCTCTGATGACAAAAGCTTTGAGTGGCCAGCACCTGGCAGAATCGGTTTTGCTGCAGAAATGTCACTTCGGCTCTTGATAACGTGGGATTGTGCTTGCTTTGTGGTTTGCATGTCTGCTTGCACCCCCAGTGGAAGGTCCGTCGGACCCTGGCCTTCTCCATCCATGAGCTGGCCGTGATTCTTGGGGACCAGTTAACTGCAGCTGACCTGGTGCCCGTCTTCAATGGATTTTTAAAAGACCTGGATGAAGTACGAATAGGAGTTCTTAAACACCTGTATGATTTTCTGAAGGTAGGAAGGAGGGTTAAAACAGAAGAGAAACCATTTCCCCTCCTCATGACAGTCTTTAAACTTCGTGCACGTTAAGTGTCCGTGAACACACAAGGCAGCTGTGCAGGTTTCGTTCTGTTGGACCATGCCTTCCACAGTCTTACAGAGGGCGTTGTCTCAGTGATGGGTAAATGTTCCCATCCCTTTCTCCTCATCTCCTGTCCCTTGGAGGTCTCATTCTGGGAGGATGGTAGCCCTGCAGCCCAGCGTGCTCCCTGAGCAGAACGGCCCCGGGTAGGGCGGGACGGGCTGGCTCTGAGCCCAGCCAGAACCCGGTCTCACTTCTGCACGAAGGGCTTCTCCAGCAAGACGTTGCTGCTTCCCTTCTTGCCTAAGGAGTGATGACTAGAAACAAGAGTTTAAAAATGAGCTGGAGAAGCGAACCACCCACGTCCACGTGGGCGCGGGCCGACGCCCCCGGGCTGGGTCCCCCCGTCATGCGGGAGCAGCACGCGTCACTTTCAGAACACACGCCAGCTTCCCTAGGCAGGACAGCACGACAGGAGGAGGAGCAGGGGCCTTGCGGACCACACGAGCGCGTCCGCTGGCCCGGGGGAGGCTGGGAGCGGGCAGGGCTGTGGGTCTGAGTCTGTTCACAGCAACACCGGGCCTCAGAGGTGGCAGGGGGGCACAGTTCTTGTCCGTGACAAATGTATAACCTGAAGGGTAACGAAACAGTACATTTGGGGCCATTTGGAGGGATTATATATTTTTATTTATATATACATTTTCAAAAAATAGTTGCTTCATGAAGACAAGAGGAGAGAATATCTTTATCAGCTTCAAGAATTTGTAGTGACCAATAACGGCAGGAATTGGAGGTTTCGATATGAACTAGCAGAGTAAGTAAAACCTGTGTGGGGATGTGAGGCGGCAAATTAGATGGAATAATTCTTAATTTTGCTACCTGATAATTGATTTCAAAACTAGCAGTATGAACGTTCTTTTGGATAAAGAGATTATGTTTCTATTAAGGGATAAACTGAACTCCGGAGCTCCAAGTTACAAATACCAGTCTCCGGGGAGACATTCATTTTCAGAGGAAGACAGGGCTCGAGTCACTTTGGAATTAGAGTGTTCTGCTGTTCCATAAAGCAATTTATTCGAACCACATAAAAGATGAATCACCCTCTCTTCAATATTTTCCTATTAATCGGAGCAGGTTTTTTGCCAGAGCTTTCTTGAACATTCTGAGTGTAGCTCTCTTTGTAGAGCACAGTGTGGTCTGCGCACTTCAGCTGCTGAAGAAAATCATGCGGCGGTGACAGAGATGAAAAGGTCTAACCCAGATGAGACGATTAGTAAATAAAAAACGTCCCCCAGGGTGGCTCATAGCTGCACATACTTTCACGTGTGAAGGAGTTATTTAATTCCATCCGTGCAGACAAGAGCAGTGGTGGAGGTTTTAGTGGTTCTGGAAGTGGAAGCATTGCTTGAAACAGCTCTCCTGTCTCTCCAAGGTGTCTGATGGGCCCTCCGCAGTACCGACTGGGTTTGTTGGTGGCGGTGGTTGTTTGGGTTTTAGTTTTCACCTTGGCGAGATTTATTTTGGTATCTTTCGTTTTCATTTTTCTTACCCTCAACTGGAAATCTCAAGTAATTGTCTTCCCTATAGACATTCATCAAGCTTTTGCAGCTATTCAGGATATGATTTGGCCGATGCCAGGGGCAAACTAAAAGATTTTCTCTTTGCTGTGATCTTTAATCATTATGCTTAATTTGAGAGATGAGGTTTTAGTCATTACGCCAAGTTCCCATATTCTAAAGAGAGCAGAGAAAAACAGGCCCACGTTTTCCATGAAAGCATTGCGCCCTCTGGCGGCAGTGTGCGGGCACTCGGCCCGGTCCGCCTCCGGGCGGCGGGGATCTGCTTCCCAGGGCCAGGGCCGGGGCCGGGGATGGAGAGGGGGACGCGCCCTAGGCTGAGAACGGGACTAGGGGTGGGAGTGGAGACGGGGACAGGACGATCCGCCTGCCGGGGACGGAGCCGGCGTCAAGGAACCTGGGTCCAGCTGACCAGTTTCCCCGGGACCGGGGCCGGGACCAGCGTGGGGACAGAGCCGAGACAAGCCGGCTCGGCTAGCATCGCCCGACAGCGTTATCTCGGAGCGCCGGCTATCTCCCATCTCTGCCCTTGTTATTGAAGCCAAAGCCACTGATATGAATTCTGTGCTTCCGTGCCCATGATATTGGTATCATTTTTCTGAAAACAGTGCTTTTTGATAGGAAAGCATTCACCGGCACTCCTGGCTTCTGGTTCTAACTTGCTTCCAATCTCTTTTTCATTTCCTCTCGTTGCCAGTGTGGAAATAATGCCATTTATTTTCATTCCCTTCTCCGCGTCCCCGCTCAGTGGTGGCTTCGGCGCACCAGCCGGCGATGGAGGTGTCCCCCTCGGAGCGGAGAACCACTTCTCTCCGAGCGGACGGGCTGGGTTTGCCAGGCCCCCGTGCGAGGTGCCCCGAGCGCCCGCGGCGGCGGAGAGTTTAATTCGCAGCGTCGGGCGCAGGGCAAGGGCCCTGAAGTCCCGTTGAGCGCTCCCTTGATCTGTAGATCTTTGGGAACTTCAGCGTTCTGGCTATTTTTGTGTTATCTGATTTTTGAAGTTTTATGTGCTTTCTAACTGATAACCTGAAATTGAAATATTAAGTCCTAATTCATAAATTTCTCAGCCTCTGTTTTACAAAGTTTAATTTATTTCCGTTTTGCTTGACTTGTTTGTGTGTGGGATGAAGAGTTGAGGTTTATCCGCCCTCCCACCCCCGCTTTTCTTGGCGTGGCCACTCCATTCAGCTGTGTGCTGTTGGCTCTCCCCCACCCCAAGCCTCCCTGGGTCTCCTAGCCTGGCTGTTTCCATGTATGAGATGAAATGAGAGTAAAGAGAAATGAAGAAGGTCTTTTCCGCCCCCCAAAACAATTTTTCTTTCTTTCTTTTTAAATTTCAGACAGCTGATACTGATTCTGGAGCTCTACAGTCCCAGCGATGTGTACGACTATTTAACGCACATCGCCTTAAAGCTGTGTGAGGACAGAATCTCCGAGGTTCGCTGGGTCTCCTTCAAACTAGTAAGGAGTCGTGACCTTTCTCCTTGGAAACTTTGGAAATAGGGATGTTTATGTTTCTTCCATTTTTAACCCTTTTTTTTCTTTTCTGGTCTTAATTCATCAGTTTACCTATGAAACCAGCTTTTATATTTTGGAATTGGGACCTGTAGTTTTACTAGCATGTCAGACAGCTTCCTTGTTAAGCTCTCGGCTTCGGTGAAGGAAATCGTGGTAGATGGTTTTACAGGTGAAACCTTTTAAACAAGTGGCTCAGTGCTTCTTTTAAACGTGGGTTGGGCTTGCTCTGTGTAGCATGGGTTTGGAGAAAAGCAGTAGGTGAGGAAAAACTCCAGCTTAGAAAAACCGGACCTCTTTCATGTGGGCTCATACCAGCTGAATACTGAAGGGGAAAAAATCTCATTTGAAAATATAGATGTACTAAGGTACTCTGATGGTATTAAAATTTTATAAAAATGTCATGTTCTGAAAGGTAATGATTTAGTTATTATGCAAGGGACATTTCCTCAAATTTGGAATCTTAAGATTAATAATGTATTTTTTCAGTGCCAGTCCCTTGTTAAATTTCATTTTAATGAAGGATTTTATGTATGTGTGTATGTGTTTTGCCATGTATTTAAACATCTCTTTCCCTCTGTTCTAATGATTACCATGATAAAAATTACTTTCTCCTGTGCTTATAAATTCACGTTAACCGTGGGAGGGTGCATAAAAATGTCTAGTTTCCATGTGGCGTGGTATTCATAATTCAAATAGATGACAGCATTTTAAATGTGCTCTTATGGTATTTTTCACAGGTTGTGGCAATTCTGCAAAAGTTCTATTCAAGCAGTGAAAGTGCACTGGGGTTACATTTTATCAATGAGCTCATCATGCGGTTCCGGCACTGTGCGAAGTGGGTTGGAAGGCAGGCTTTCGCCTTCATTTGTCAGGTTAGCATGACCCAAGGGGTGTCGCCTTGTGCATGCACGTGCCATGTGTTCACATCAGGTGCCCTCCTACTCTGGAGGATTAGCCTGGCACTTGAGGGCCAGTGGACCAAATCCCCTGATCCCACAGGAGATTGTGACCAACACTGTCCAGAAGAGTGGCTTGCCCCGGGGTTTCCCAACTTGTCCGTGCATTTGTCCCCTATTGACCGAGCACCTACTGTGTGCCAGGCATCTGGAAGCTGACGGGGACAGAGGGTCAGCAAGCTCCTGTTGTCCCAGCACCTCCCACGTATGAGGTGGGGGCCAGGCCCAGGGCCCCGTGCCTGTCACGTCCAGTCCGGGCTGTGCTTGTCACTGCTCCTCCCCTCAGCCAGCTGCGGCGGAGGGACTGTGGGTTGAAGGATGGAGCAACAGGTCACAGCAGAGACTTAAAGTGAAGTCATGTCAGCCTGTGCAGCGCCCCAGGCCACTCTCTCCACTTAGTGTCATGGAACTGAAGGTGTGACATGTGTTTGGCTTGGGGGGATAGCTGCCGTTTCTTAAGCACCTGTGTGTGTCAGCCACCTCGTCATCCGTGCGGTCCTCGGTGATAAGGTCTACTGTGCGTCCAGCATGGTGCGCCCCTACACCTTCAGACCAGCTTTTCTTAGAGGCAGCAGTTGAAGCCCAGAGAGGTTAAGTAACTTGCTCAAGATCACACAGTAAGCATAAAGGCACACTTTTTTCCTGCTGAAGTGTTATTTTATGCCTTAACTTTACTTCACTCACATTTTCAAGTGCATGCAAAGGCAGAGGGAGCCGTGTAGTGGGTCTCCTGAATCCCTTCCCCAACTTTGTCTGTAGCAAAGCCCTGATTAGCCTCTACCTGCCCCCCAGACCCCAAAGCCCCTCTTCTCCCCCTGATACCTCCCCGCCCCTCACCCTGAAGGGCTCACCAGGGCCCCCTGTTGGGCCAGAGGGGCGTCACGGGGCACTTTGGCTCTCCGCTCTGACAAGCGCAGTGGGTGGGTGGGTTTGTCCAACTCACAAACCACAGGTCTGACCCCAGGCTTTCTCAGAGAAGTCCATGCAAAGAAGGTCGTTTTGTGAAGAAAGGGTAAATGAGATCATTTTGCTTTTATTTTTAAATTCTTGATCTCAGGTTTAGAAAATACACGATGAAGCAAAAGGAAAAGACACCAACCACTTTGGTTCAATTTTGTGCTCTCGCTACTTAATTATTAATGATTCGGAAAGCCCACAGTAACACCAAGAAAGGGAAGGACTCTCAGCCAGGACTGCCCCTCGGGTCTTGTTGATTATGCCATCGCTGCAGCGGCCTCCGGGCACTCAGTCAGGAGGCTCCAGTGAGCAGGCGCTTCTGCGTGGGGCTGGCACCTGGGGACACTCCGGAAGTGTCAGCTGCGGGAGTCAGTCCATGGTCGGAGGAGCCGTGGGATTTGGAATCCACGCGCCTGACTTGCAGTCTCTACCCTGAGACCTTTGGGTGTCAGCACCACCATGGACCTGGATTTTCTCCCGTCAGACCGGGCTGGCTGTGGTTCCCATGGCTGGCTATGAGACTTAACTGAGGCTGTATCTGTAGGGCTGGAAGTAGCGAAGCAGTGTGCAGGTCCAGGGGGTCAGTTACCCCGGGAGCTGTTGTTCACGGGGGTTGGGCCTGGACTGGGTGCCGAGTCCTGACAGAGGTCAGGGGTCTTGACCCGTGTTGGTGGGTGCTGTGCTAGACTCTTTGCAAAAAGGATCTGCCCCCCTCCCCCATTGTACAGATGAGGAAACCGAGGCTTAGGAGGGTGACGCCACCTACTCCAGGCCACAAAGCTAGTAAGTGAGCAAGTCAGGTTTTGAACGCAGATCCGACTTCCTTCACCAAACATGGCACCACTTGTGACCCAGTGCCTGGGTAGGGGTGTGAAATGTTCACTGGGATTGCAGCCACAGTCAGCGGTAGAGCCGTTTAAATTCAGACCACACGCCCCGCTCCGACCAACAGACCCCGAAATCACTCTGTGGGATCACGGAAGCCTCCGTTTGTGCAGGGGCCGTGCCGGGCAGGACTGACACGTGGCCGCCCTCCGGCCGGGCTTTCTTTCATCACAGGCGGTGGCGAGTGAGGAGTGTATCCCCGTGGACCAGTTTGTGGAGCACTTGCTCCCCAGCCTTCTAAGCCTCTCGTCGGACCCGGTGCCCAACGTGAGGGTTTTGTTAGCCAAAACGCTGAGACAGACGCTGTTGGAAAAGGGTACGTGCACCGTGTTCCTGAACTTGGACGTGTTCACCTTCATTGGACAGCAGCTGGATTTCCACTTAGGAGATTGTAGCAAGTTATGTGACAGCATGCTTCAGGTTTATTATATAAGTCGATATATTTTATGTATAGTTTATGGTATTTATAAAATGAGGAAGTGAATGTGATTGAGTTTTGACATTTGACAAACGTTATGCCGAAATGCAAAATATTACATCGTCTTCCAGAAATGAGGAAAACTCTTGCAAACTTGGAGTTAGGACACGGAAATTATGGCGGGTAGCACACGTAAACCTTAACTATAGTTAGGGTTTAATGCTATGGTTTTGTAGTCAGTAAGAAAACATACACTGCCCAACCTAGTCAGTGGTTTTCAGCCTGAACAGGACTTGATGTGAGACGGGTCCGTGGGGAGCTCACTGCTACCACACACACACACACACACACACACACACACACACACACAGGGGAGCAGCTCCGACCTGGCCCGCCACTTCCCTCCCATCCCCCACCCCTCCCTGCCAGCCACCTGCTCCCCCTCCTGCATTCCATACGCTGCTCATGCTCTTGTGGAGGGAAGGAAAGGCAATATAGTAAAAGGTTTTTAGTTAAAATTTTAAAAGTATTCCCACCTATTCTTGGGAGTCCATCTTCAAAATTTAGGAAATAGTCACTTGCCACTCACTGATAGGGTTTTGATATGAGGGGGAAAAATTTTAGGAAATACTCTTTGACTAAAGTAATTTTATCATTTTAAAGGATTTATGCATATGGTGACTCTTTGATAAACGATTTATTGTCCTGAGATGTGGTTTAAAAAAAAACCAACCCCAAACTAGAGTATATTTTAGAACACAGTTCATGGCGCGCACGATTCGAACTCACGTTCTTTCTCTTGCACCCTAGCATACTTTAGAAATGCCGGTCACCCTCATCTTGAAGTCGTCAAAGAGACAGTCGCAGCTTTGCAGTCAGACCAGGACCAAGACGTCTCCTTCTTTGCCACCCTCGAACCAAAGCGGCGGAGCCTTACAGACACCACCGAGCTGGAGAAACAGAATTAAGCACTGTGGTCCCTCACAGTCTGGTCATTTCATGCTGGACACATACCGTTCGCCGTGATCGTGCCTGCTGCGGCGGAGATGGGTCTCGGGCCTTGCGCTCACGTGGCCCTGTTCCCACCTGCGGTCACAGGGACTCCCCTGGGACGGACGCTTGTTCTGGGAGTCCTGGCCCATGCCCTGCCTCTACGCCCGGCCCGCCTGGTGTGGAGTCTGGAAAGGTTGTGGCAGCGGGTGGCTGGCTGGGTGTGGGGGCGCCCACAGCATCAGGGTACCTGCCAGTGGTCTGTTTTCTCTGCTGCAGACTGTGTCCCTGAAAGCCCCCCAAGCAGTTACTAGAAGCTTCCCAGTCATTAGTGGATTTGCTCATTTGGCTTCCCTTATGCTTTCCTCTAAAATATAGTTTATGGTATTTTATTTTATTTTTAACTGACATACTGTACATATGTAAATAACTCCTGACAGGAAGAAAATATATGGATGTCATATTAGCCTCCTATCAGTGAACCGAACAAATACATCATTTAAATTTATGCTCCACTTTGAGTTGCTGCAAATATAGCCCAATTTGCTTGCTTTTGAAAAATGTGGTCAGGAAACCTACTAGCTAGTGATTTACAGCGGTCCCGCTCCTGTCGTCCGTTTGTCATAGCCCCCGCCCCCTTGGCCCTTTGCCTCCAGCGCTCATCCCCTCCCCTTCCTGCAGGAACTGGAGCCTCAAGCTGTGTGTTGGCCTTTGATGGAGGCCGGCAGCGGCCAGAGGCTCATCTTACACAGACACGTCCAGGGCGCACAGGCATGGGTATCAGCTTTCCATCTGATGCTTTAGAGTCTTAATGAAACAACAGGAAACCGTAGTTCTGATCAGTCCATACACTTGCCCACCAATACCAGTGATTCGGAGCATTAAGTTATGATACTCTCCAAACTGACTTAAGTGCACAGAACTTAAATTTCATGCTTTTAAAATTTAGACTTAGGAGAAAGATGCTCTAGAACTTAAACGGGTTTTTCATGAATAATTCGGGGTCCTCACACACTCGCTGAGCTTCCACATGCACGAACGCCCGTGTGACTTTTCCTGCTTCTGTGCGCAGCGTGGCAAAGGGAAGCACGGGGAGGGAGGGGTGGAGGCCGGCGGCGGCAGCCAAGGCGCACCAGCTGTTGCCACACCTCCCTTGGGCCTCTTGCTTGCTTGTCTCTTCTGTCTTTCTGTTTTAAATAAAATTTCTGGTGCTATATATTGAATTTCCTGGTCTGCAGGACGCTCCCTCCCTCCCCCAGTTCCCCGCACCTGATTCTTTCAGCAGAAAGGAAGGCCGTCTGTACGGTGCCAAAGAAAATAAGGTGGGCGCGTGAGCGTCTCCACGTGTAGCCCAGGGTCGCCTTTTCCCAACGTCAGCACAGAGCGAGTTAATAAATCGGAGGCTACATATTCAGAAAAAAGGGAAACAGGCCACCTTGTGTTCAGTACTTGCCTCAGTGAACTAGATGGAGGAAGTGTTTTGCCTCAGTAACAAGCAATTAAAAGAATTTTAATTGCCTGGAAATTGAGATTGTCATGTTGTTAAACTCTGTTGATCTAGCAGCATAAGTAGGATTATTCAGCTGGAATCTGTATTCTGTGCAAAGCTTAATTTTCCATTAAGAAAAACAGATTAGCTTTAGTTTGTGTTGTGATGCGTAGAAATTGCATGCTGAAGAAATCAGACGTGCTTGTAGTCAGGCTAGCGGCTCTTTGGTAGATAATCCAACCTTTAAAATGACAGTTTACGCGTTAAAAGCTTTCTATAACATGAATGCCTTTCCAATGCAAAGGTGATTGGTTTGTTTTTTTTACGACTAATTTGCCTGCAAAAATTATGTTTAATGCTCACATTTTATTCTCTTTTTTTGGTAACAACTGAGATTCCTCTAAGATTGTTGTTGCCCATCCCTCCAGCTTTTTATATTAACTGTTCGCGGGCCCCAGGGTGAGTGTTGGTGATTGGACCGTCACACAGGGCTTCCTATTTTTCGAACACCTTCCTCTCCGGTGGGCTAATGCAGAAGCGCCCAGGAGCGGCATCCTAACCATAGAACAAACCATCCCATCCCAGCCTTTGACCAGGGGACAGTCCCCC
Organism: Lyroderma lyra; assembly: GCA_004026885.1. Classification (NCBI taxonomy): domain Eukaryota; kingdom Metazoa; phylum Chordata; class Mammalia; order Chiroptera; family Megadermatidae; genus Lyroderma; species Lyroderma lyra. The sequence goes on from PVJL010001889.1 coordinate 208,882, forward strand.
TTGTTAAGGGTCTTTATTGGCACCTTTCTCACCCCAAGAATTCGAGAGCATTTTCAAAATCGATGGATTTTGATGCAGCTTTGCAAATTCCCATGAATGTCCGTCTCCCACTTCGGGAGTGGCCGGGTGCCCGGCTTTTTCTCACCTAGTCGGGCCCACGTCTGCTGAAAGGAGCCAACGTTGGTTTTTTTCATTCATGCCAGAAATACGAGTTTTAAGCAGGACTAAAGACCGCACTTTACAGCGCTCTGTAGACACTACATGTAGTGATGGGGGTTGTTCACGCATAATTCCTGCAGGGAGAGGGCCCCGAATTATGCAAAGGTTGTATTTTAAACAGACAGGGAGAAGGGGTCAGAGTTACCTACAGTGGCCAGAGGCCGCCTCGCTTCGCCAGGTTAAAGGAACTGACATTAAGAACAGCTTGGAAGCTTGGAGGAGCTGGGACGTGGTGGGAGCCGGGTCTGCGGGGCGACGCGGGGGGCAGGGAGCAGGACGGGGCCGGGGGTGGGGGGGGGAGGGGCGGAGCGCGCGGCCTCTAAGCGATGTTTCCATTGATCTTAATAAAGCTTTCCGGTGGTTTTAGGAAACGCCTGAGCCCTGTCCCCTAATGTAAGGCCGTCGGCCCCACGGTGGGGGTTCGGCCTCGTCGGAGGGGGCGCTGAGGGCGGGGGCGGCGATGACGCACGACCAATGCGTGCGTGCAGCCAGGGGGACGCGGCGAGGCCTGGGCGGAGGAGCATGCGGCGGGCGGCGGGGGGCGCCCTTCGTCTGGACCCCGCGGCGGGGCGGCGGGGCTGTTGTGGGGTGGGCTGGGCGGGCCGGATGCCGCTGGCCGCGCCGCCGCTGGGCCTCACCCACAGCAGGAGCCGCGTCGGGGACCTGCAGGCCGCGAGCCTAGCGCTCGACTTGGCCCCAGACGTCTTCGTCGTACGGGTGTTGCTGGAGGAGACCAGGGAGATGTTCCGAGTGACAAACTGCTGCGGCGACACGACCGTTCGGGAGCTCAAAGAGGAGCTGGACCTGCTAGTCGGCATCCCCTTGAACCTCCAGCGCCTCCAGTACCTGGATCAAGGTGGCCCACCCCCAACCCTTCCATCGCCATGTGTCCTCCCTCTCCCCGGGGTGCCTGGTCCCCTTCGGAGCCTGCAGCCCCTGAGGGGAACTTGCTCCATGAGGACCCCAAGGGTCACAACCCCCTCACCCCATCCCTGGTAGCCCCCAATGGAAAAGCAAACCCTGACCACATAGGGACCTCCTAGTCCCAGAGGGGCAGGCTCACACTGGACTTCAAGTCTGAAGGTAAAAACCCCAGGCCACAAACCAGCCCCCATCCTGGAGCAGGCTGCCTAGTCTGACCCACCCACCTGAGCAAATCCCCCCCGGTGTCAGGACCTCAGATCCCCAAACAGATGCTTCCGCAGAGGAACCCCTGAAGGAGCCCAGACCCTCAGGGACCCAGGAACCAAAGCCAACAGTGTCCATATGAGACTACAAGTCTGAAACAGGACCTGTCCTCAGTGGGACCCCACAACCCAGGGCAAACCTGCTCCCATCAGGACCCCAAACTCAAAGCAAACTTCAAGTCCCCATGCTGGACATGTGGATGTCAGAACCCCTAGTCCTCCAGCCAGCCACGTCCGCATAGGACCCAAAGACCGAAACAAACCTGCCCACGTCAGAACCCCCAAACCCAGAACCAACCCACCCGAGACTGAACTCCAGATCTCCAGGGTAACCATGACTACGTCAGAACCCCCAATCCTCCGGTAATTGTGTCCACACAAGGACGCTAAAGCTCAGAACAAACCTTGCCCACTTTAGGACCCCAAAACCAAGAACAAATGTGGCCAAGACTGAACCCCAGATCCCTAGGCTGTCCATATGGTCATCAGAATCCAGCAACCACGTCCACTGGTGAAAGCTAAAACCTAAAACAAACTCTGCCCACCTGAGGACCCCCTATCTCTACGCAAACTATACTCGCGTTTTGAACCTCCAAGTCCCCAAGCTACCCGGGAAACCTGAATCCCAGAGCAGACTCTACCTAGATCATGGCCCCCTAAACCCTATAGCCGACATGCCCATGCTGAGCCCTCCAATCGCTACCTAACCACTTGTGCATCCAAACCCCAATCCATCAGCCATCTCTGTGTATGTAAGGATTCCAGAGCCCAAACAGTTCTTCCCCCATCTGGACCCCAAAATTCAAAGCCAACTCTACCTACACATCTGCAAGCCAGATTGCAAGCTCACCATGACTAGTTACACCAGAACCCCAATCCCCAGCAGAGTGTCCTCAGAAGGGCTCCAAAGCATGAGACAAACTCGGCCCACATAGGACCCCAAAATTCAAGTCAAACCTACCCATATCTGCACCCTAAATCTCCATGGAAACCATATCTATATCAGCACTCCAAGGTTTAAACCAACCGTATCCATGTAAGGAAGACAAAGTTCAAAGCAAGTCTTGCCTACCTTAGGACCCCAAAACTCAGAGCAAACTCTGCTTGCATTTGAAACCCAAATCCCTCAGCCAACCGTATCCACATCAGAACCCCAAATTCTAGACCAAACTCTGTCTACATCAGGATCCCAAATCTCAGAGCAGAACCTGTCGCCATCAAGACCCCAAATCCCGGGGGCAGACCTGTCCAATACTTCACCCCAACTGCCACCCTATTCAGAACTACATCAGAACCCCAAATCCCCAAAGGAGTCCTGCCCACTCAAGGATTCCACATCCTGAACAGACCTTTCCCATGCCGGGACCTCCAAACAGAAAGTAAACCTTGCCTTCGACAGAACCCCAAATCCACAGCAAACGCTGCCCTCGCCAGGACCCCAAATTCCAAAGCAAACTCTGTCCATGTTTGAATCCCGAATACTGGCACTAACCCAGTCCGTATCCAGAACCCCGAATCTCAAGCTGTGTCCTTGTCTACATCAGGAGCTCAAAGCCAGCCCAGCCGGAATCGGAACCCAGCACCCCAAGCTCACTACTGTTAAAGCAGGACCCCCACACCCCTTATCCAGACAAATCCCCCGTGGGAGCCACCCAGTGGAGGGCAAGGACCCTAGAGCCCAGTTTCTCCCTTCTTCAATCTTCGTCCATCAGCCTGAGGATGTGGCCGTCCCTGTCCGGACCGCTACGATATTTAGGATACGAGAACAGGATCGAATGCCCTGGGCTCCCCCGTCCCCCCGCCCGATTGAAATCAACGCACAAAACTTCAAGAAAACGAAGATAGAAAAACCTGCGCGCGCTGCTGCAAGTGAGCGGCCGCTACTGCAGACACACTGCAGCGCGACTGCAGGGCCGGAGCGCTGGGGGCGGCCGGCTCTGGGGGCAGCCTGCGTCCTCAGCGCCACGCTCCCACACGCTGCCCTTCGGGGCTCGGTTCCTGCTCCGCAAGGCTGAGCCCTTCTAGTTGGAGACCTCCCAGCGCCATGGCCCTCCCAAACAGGAGTAACCGGGGCAACGGCAAACGTGCGCGCAAGGCCGGGGCGCCTTCCTTTGCCGTTTGGAACAGCTGAAGTGGTTTTCACGATGGAGTTACTGTGCTAGAGGATTATTTGGAAAACGTTTTTTTTGGGGGGCGGTGGGGCATGTCTGAGGCTTTGGAAAGATGTCGATCTCGAACCCAGTCTGTGTTTAATATGTTCAAAGAGCTGTTGAAGACGTAGGGTCCCAAAACAAGTCATTCGAGAGTGACGTATCCTGAGTTATGTCTGGCACCCCTTCGGTTCATTTGGTCTCGCTGATGAGCTATGAGAAGCTAGAAACTCAAGAAAGCTGAGAGGGAATGACAGAGATGGAGTGACTTAACACTGATGTCACAAACCTGTCACTCATCAAGCACTTAGCAACTGTTAGAAATTGGACCGCTCCCGCTGTTGGAATCCATACCGTTGACGGCCAACAGGAGGGGGACAGGTGCGACTAAGGACCGAAGGAGTCTGGGCTCCGGCCTCTGAGTGATGAGCTGACACCCCCTCCCCCCACCCACCTCAGAGGTTGTCGGCAAAGATCAAGTGAGAGAATGTGTGTGAAAACTTGGAGAGACACAAACCCAAACGGGTGAGCAGATCCCGGGTGAGGGTCGCCTTCTCACACCTGCGGCCGGCTCCGGCCGTCTGTTTAGCTGGTGACAATGACATCGCGTCGAAGCCACAGGCAGCTGCCGCCTGCCTGCGAAACGAGGGGCGCTCCGATTTCCGAAGGAGGCGTTCGGCCTGTGTGAGTCACGCTCTTGGCTTCCAGGGCACCGCAGCGTTACTCACTGTTTTCCGAGGTGGATGAGCTGTCTTGCTCACACTAACTCCTGATTGTGCGCTGTGTTGGAGCCGCAGAGAAGACCCTCCTGAACAGAGTTGTTAGTCACTATTTTCTGTGTACATCCACCATCCAGACTCCCTGGGAACAAAGGTGCCAACAGAGCCTAGAGGGACAGGTGACTAGTCCTGGAGGACAGGCAGGTCTGGCTGGAGTCCTGGCTTTGCCATGGGGGTCCGGGGAAGAGGGTGTCTCAGTTTGCCCATCAGCAAATGAAAACAACAGACTGAGCTTGTCATGAGGATTAAAGAACGTGGGTGCTCAGGGTAGGCGTTTAGCGATCAGTTGCTCATGGAACCCAAAAACTCATTAATTCCACTCAGAATCAATGATCCGCTAACCTGGACAGAGTTGAGGCTTCACAGTTGTGGCATTGCTTAATGAAGAAGCAAGTTATTCTCGTGAGCGAGGTTACAGGTGGGCATGGAAGGAAGCGTGTGTGTATTAAAGGGGTGAACGAGATACCCTTCGCTTTCTGCCCAGGTTCTGTTTCCCAGTTTCTGACGCCCCCGCCCCCCGGAGCCCGAGTTTGTGACGTGGGGGTCCATTACCCCGTTCTTTCCTGAGGAAGGGGCTGCTCTGGGAGATGCCAAAGACAAAGGAGCGCCAACAGCTCCAATCCAAGTGATGGTCAATGTCAACACCACGTGGTCCCAGCTGGGGCTGTTGTGTCCCCCAGGGGCCACTTGGCAATGTCTGGAGACAGTTTCGATGGTCACAACTAGGGGACTGCGCTACTGGCATCTTGTGGGGAGAGCCCAGGGATGCTGCTAAACACCCTAAAATGCACAGAGGGCCCCCAATAGGGGCTGCTTTACTCCACCCTGTCAGTAGCCTGAGGTTGGGAACTGCTGCGGGAGACTAATTTGAAAGATCCAACCAATTTTTGTCAGTGCTACTTAAGTCAACTGCTGCTGTGAACCGGAGTGTTTTAGCTTAACATATATCACTCGTATAACCGTATCGTGCTGTGTCTGTAATATATGTAATAATTATATAATAGTTACTTCAATTTTAAGTCATTCTATTTGTAGAGTTTGCCTCATAAAATGACTTTTACTGACTCATGGGTTTTTTTTTTTCGCAATAGGATGACTTATATAATTACGGGATTTTTATAATAAATCGTCGCCGTTTTTTATTTTTTATTTTTTGGTTTGGCTTCTTGTCGAGCTGAGCCAAATTAATTTCCTAAAAGCATTAACGACCACAAACAGATTCCTGCGGAGTCATCAAATGAGATTAGTGCTCGAGGCTCTAAAACGATCTTGGTGATACCCGAGGTCAGATAACGTCTCAACTTAACCCACGTCACAGTTTATTTTTAATACCCAATTTCTTTTTAAAAAGAAAACGAAAATATTCCCCATAGGCATTTTGATGGATGACACGACACTGAAGTTCCATGATGTCGTCCCTGGTGGTGTTGTTTCATTATGTGTCTGGCGTTATGATGGATGGATGGAGCTGGTCCTGGCGGCTGCAGAAGGGGACCCCAGTAAGGTGTTTTCACGGCTCTTTAACTGGATATCATACCGCACGCAGCAACTGTACGTCGGGGGTGGGGGTGGGGTGGGGGTCACTTGGTCGTTAATGTGAATATTTGAGTAAACGTTGCCGAGTCGGGGGGGGGGAAAGGCCTCGGGGACTTACGTCACGGTGACCCAGCGCTGCATCGCGTGCGACCCCACCGCGCCCACCTATTGCGATGGGCACCCGCTCCCGCTCCCCAGAGGCATCGGGGCAGCGTGCGTCCTGGTCACGTGCGTCTGGGAAAGTTGGACACCTGATTGAACCGCGAGGGAAGCGCGTCAGGTGAACTCGGAGACGCGGGGCCCCGCGACCGGCTGCTGCGGCCGTCCTGGGGGGTGTCTGCCCCCACCCGGGAGCAAGACCGTGCGCGGCTGGGGTGCACGCAGGCCTTGCGCCCGGGGCGGGCGGGGCGGGCAGCGAGGAGGAAGCCAGGCTGTCTGCCCGGGCGGGAAGATGAATCGCTCAGACACGAGGGGGCAAGTGTCCGCTCTTTCTGGAAAGTAAATTCGGATGAAAATGGATGAGCTTGTGGAGAAGACCAGACGGCGTACTTCCAGCTGGGCACGGGGCCCGGGCAGCCTGGGTCCGGGAGGCGTGGTGGGCTGAGGTTCGGGGGCGGGGGCAGGCCTGGGTGCACGGCCCCATCCAGGGCCCCACCTCGCCTCCCCCGCCCCCACCGGTCAGGTCCAGGCTGCCTCTTGCTCTGGCCCCGCGGCCGTCCTCTCCTGTCATGAGCAGAGCTGCCCCCACCCCACCCACCCCGCCTTGTACACTGTCACATGCGGCCCCTCCCGCAGCCCCACGGTGGGCGCTGGCCTCCGGGCCAGCGTCCCTCCCGCAGCGATTGCCTCCCAGGGCTGCTCGCACGGAGCGCCAAGTTCAGTGTGCTCCCGAAGTTGACAGACAATGGGCCCCAAAATAGAGCGGAAGGTCAGAGTTCATTGCATCTCGGGAGAAGTTTGTTCCCCTCTGGGGAGGCCCCTCCGTGTTGGCTGGGGTCTTCCTTAACGGGCATAAGCACCGTCCTCTGGACACCCAGAAAAACCTAGTTTTCTCCCTTGAAAACAGCGGCCGGAAGAGCTTCCTGCCCCCACGCCGGCCGACGAGACTCTGTTTCCTGGACACGCGGCGCGCAGCCGGCAATGCCCTCCTCTGCCTGTTTCCCAGCCTCTGCGTTAGGGTCTGCCCCTCCCCGTCCCTCCCGGGAGCCTGAACGTGGCCTTTGCCCAAACCGTCCGTCAGGAGTGTCCCGTCCCCCACGCAGCCGGGGGCATCGGCACGTCGGAGGGGAGGGGACCGGCCTCACCGCGTGCCCCTCTGTGTCTTGCTCAGCTGTCTTGCCTGGGGGTCACGGAAGACTCCTTCTACCAAACCGCCAACTCACAACGTTTGGACGCGGAGCAGAAGCGGAGATGGGTGTCGCAGCGGGCGTTCGTGGCGCTGTACGTAGCCTCCCACAGAGGTCACCTGGCTGCCGTGAAGTACCTTCTAGAACATGGTAATTCCGGCGGACGTCGGAGTATGGTCACCAGGTGGGGTCTTTGGCAGGTAGAGAGGACAGAGTGGCTTGTTTTCCTGGTCCCTTCAGCAATGGTTCCAGGACCTGGTCCCATCCACCACCCATCATGGCCTGCTACCCCCAGGCCACTCGGTCCCTGACTGAGGTGTCTTAGGACTTGCCAATCAGAGGCTGTGTCCCCTGCGTGTCCCCCAAATGCCTGCATGGCGTCTACCCCAGCTGATGGTGGGTTTGTTTCTACAATGGGCCAAGGGACTAAAGGCGACTTCATTGTCTTGGTGATTGGGGGGCCAGCCAGCCTCCTTTCTCTAATCTCGAATGACTTCCCTCGGGGGACCGGCATCCCAAATCCTCTTTTTATCTTTCCTGTAGCAAAGGGCAAGTCCGCCCCCAACCCCCGTCTCTCCGTCTGTCTCTCTCTGCCTTAGCCTTGCGTTGTCTGAATTAAAGGTCTTTACGAGAGGTTCTGCAGGGGTGCACCCTATCTTCCCTGGCCGTAGGCTGTTTGGGGGCGAAGACCATGCTTGGCCCTGGCCACCGGCTTCTTCGGGAAAGGGAAGAACACGTGACGGGGTTGGCCCGTGGTTCAAGGCTCAGTAAGGGCCCCCTCCGATGCTCTCCCGTGTCCACTCGCCTCCGAATCAGCCCCCTCTCTGTCCTGCCTCTGTGTCCTTGACCCCAGCCTCTCTCGTCTGCTTTCACTTTCTTTCCCACGTCCGCCAGGCAAGATGGGGCGGGCCGACCAGGCCGCGTCGGTGATGGACACAGGGACGCCCCTCCTCCCCGCCCCCTGCACGGCGCCTGCTGTTCGGGGAAATGTGGGCTTTTCACAGCTCAGCAGTCCTCTGAGCTCATGCAAAGTCCTTGTCACTCCAATGGACCTGCGGCGTTTTTGGAAGCAGCCATTAAGAAATCACAGCCCGCTCTGCGCAGTTTTCTGTCCACCCGGGCAGACAGCGGGCGGGCAGAGGCGCCGGGGCCGAGGCTGGGCGTGCCGAGGGCCTGCTTAACGCTCCACCCATCGCCCGGCCGCTGCGCCCAACGGCGGCTCCCGGAACGCCAGCGGCGTGTAATGGCATCGCCCGGTTTCCCCGTCAGGTATCGGTCACCCAGACTTTGACTCGATGCAACACGTCCACACCGGACACCTGTCATATCCATCTGCGGGAGGCAGTGCGGGATCCAGGGGAAGGGAAGCCGGTCCCGGGGTCCGGCCGCGTGCCGCCCGTCCTGTCCCGAGCCCCTGCCCTCCCTGGGCATCGCGCTGCGTGCTGGGGGCGATGGGCCATGCGCTCTGCCCTTGTGCAGTCCGTGAGGGCGCGTCAGCCCATGGCCGCAAACCGGCCAGCCCGTGGCCAGTCCTAGTCACGCGCGCCATGTTCCGAGGACGCAGGGTGCCTCCCGAGCGTGCACAGAGGAGCTCGTGGCCGGGGTGAGCGATGTGGCCATTTTAGAAAGACCATCGGCTGCCATGGAGGGGCAGCCTGGAGGCCGGGCAGTGCTGGGTGTGGGGGGACGCAATGCCCCCTCCCTCCCACTCGGTGCTGAGGGTGGGAGCAGTTCTTGGCCCCCCCAAGCTTCCCTGTCACGGCCTTTCCGAAGGTGCAGCTTGTGGCCGGGGGGTGGCCTCCCTCAGCCACCTTTCTTCTTTTGCAGGTGCCGACTGTCTGAGCAGGTCCCCCATGGGCAGGACACCCCTGCACGTGGCTGCAGCCATGGGCCGGACCGACTGTGTAAGCCTCCTGCTCAAGTTCGGGGCATCCATCAACGCCAAAGACGCCAAGGGGGTGACCCCTGTGGCCCTGGCCCGCCACCTGAACCACAAGCACAGCACACAGCAAATGCTCCTCCACCACTGGGCGGTCAAGTCCGGGACGGAGCGCGCGACGGGCACCCCCACACCCAAGGCTTTCCCAAGAGCGAGGTCTGGGTCTGGCTCCAAGAACAGAGGGGAGGTCCCACGGGGACCGTCTGCTCACGTGGGTAACCTCTCTGGAGTTCAGGCCCGTGGTGGCCCAGGGTGAGCGGAAGGGCAGGAAAACAGCAATGAACGGGCAGCGGTTCGGAGTGACCTGTCCTGTGTGGGTGACGTGCGGTGAGCTGTGCTCGTCTGTAATCCATTATGGAACGAACAGGCCTGGCGCCGGCCTTCAATTTGAAGCTCTTTGTACACGGCCTCCGACAGCATGGCCTGGGGTGACGGGAGCCAATTACTCCTCCTCTGGCTGGGGACCGGCTAATGCATGGCCATAATAGGTGTAATGATGGTGATGACAATGGCCCTGTGCTTATTGGACAGGAACTCCAGGGCTGGCAAGCGTCGGCAGGCTGTGTGCCGTGTGGGCGAGGAGTTTTGGTTTGCAGAAGTCGGGGGACTAAACGCTCCCACAGCTGGCAGCGTTCCAGAGGTTTCCCTGAGCCACCTTTGAGGGGTCTGCTGCTTGCATTGGGGTGGAGGTGGGGGTCGGGGAGAGGCAAAGCTGGCGAGGGGCAGCCGAGAACGTGGCCCTCCAGGCACACTCCTGGGGTGCCTGACGGCGCTTGTTGCGAGGTGACAAGCGGGCACTGAACTTGGAAGAGGTGCTGTGAAGGCTGAGGGCACGCTCTCGGGGAGCTGGTACCTTCCTTCCTCCTGTCACGTCCCAGTGGTCCAAGCACCCCCCGCCGGCCCCCCAGCTCTCTGCTCTTCTGCTGGACCTGACGTAGCTCCCTCCCGGGCTGGCCTTCACTCTCGGCTCCAAACCTCGCAGGAGTGACAGACCCGCAGGGGCCCCGACAGCCACGCGGAGGAGTGAGGGAAAGGCGTGCATGCCCCTGTCTGCAGAGGGCACTGTGACTCAAGCCAAAGGCTGCTAGATCTTTCCAGAACTTTCTAGAACTGGAATCTGTTTTGTTTTGATGTGATGAAGTCCTGATCTTAAGCGGCAGGTTTGAAAAGGTTTAAGATGACGGGATGCTACAAAAGGAGCAGAAGAGTTGGGGCGCACCTCTAGGGCTGCCGCCATCACCAAACTGTAACTTTTTTTCACAGAGGACAGCGGTAGCAACACCCTTAGGCTCACTGGAACATTCCTTGGCTCCGGGGCGGGAATGGCCACGGGCCCTGCCCTGCATGTTTCTCTAAAGCCCTGTATTGTGCCGGGCCTCCCAGAACAGGGCTGTGCGGGAGCCGTCCCTCATGGCTGGACGTGGTTCTGACATGGACGTGACTAGCAAGTGCATCCCGGTGCCCTGCTTCCTGACTTGGGTCCCAATAACCGATTCAAACTAATTGGCTGCACGTCCTGCTGTTACAGCAAGAGAGACCTGCGCCCCCGCTCCGTAGACGTGGCCATGCGCAGTCAGCGATCCTCGCGACAGACGGCGGCCACGAGGGAGGGAGGGTCAGCGTCAGCGATGTCCCAGCTGCACTCCTGGGTCTGGCAGGCGTCCTCCACGGCCAGTGGGCAGGTCAATTCATTTAGCTAATGAGGTGTGTTGGCGGGGGGCGTGGGCACCCTTTTAACTTAACAAGTGCCGTTACTCAAAGTCAGGTGTCTGCCTGGAGCTGCGCTCTGCTGCCTTCGTTGTTAGAGCCACGACCACTGGACGCTTGTCCCCAGGACTCGGGAGGCAAGCACTTGATCTTCCTCTGCTCTCAAGGCAATTAAACCCTGGGCCAGAAATTGGGCCAATTCCAAACTCTCTGTAGTGACATTTTGCTCAGTCTGTGGCAGGGTCAGCTGAACACTCCTGTAGGTCCCAGGGGCTCTTCATTCTGGACCGTCCCACGTCCTACCGGTCAGGTTCCGACAAGCTGCATCCCATCCTCAGCTTACCCACAGCCATAGAAGGTGATTTGCAATTGGTTGCAATCCTGCTACAGTTGGTAGGTATTTCATTAAACATTTATTCTGAAGCAATGGGGTTTTGCTAGGATTTAATAGCGTTGTCGTAGTCAGGATATTTGTGGGCCAGGATTCTATTCCTGCCTGCACTCCTAACTAGTGTGTGACCTTGGGGGCAAATGGGCCCCTTCCAAGGGCCTTAGCTTCCTCATCTATCATGGGGCCCCAGCATCTCCATCTCAACCTGATCGCATTGACAAAAATGAGACAACCGACGTGAACTGTCCTCTCAGGATCCGGAGCCCTGTCCGTGTGGCCCTGCCGGGCGGGGGGAAGGGTCTGGACCCGCCGTCTGGCCGATCTGATTTAGGACTTCTCTTTGTGCCTGGCCATGTGGCATTGGGCCAAGCCCTCGCCTGTCTCAGGGCCTCAGTTTCTTCATCTGTAACATCCAGGTAATAAAACCTGCCCCAGCCGTCACCAGAGGGACGACATACCTGGCACAGAGCAGACACTTGACAAATAGTAGCCATTATTATTATCATGATTACTACCACCACTTAATTTGCTTAAAATGTTTACTCACCAGGAATCAATAGTTTCCCGGTTCCCAGGGAGCCTCATAAATTTTCAGCAAACCTTATACAATCAGGGTCTCCATCCAGAACTAATAATCCCCGAAGTGGGAGATAAATAATTGGCCTGAAACCTGCTGATGGGGGTATTAAGCACAGGGCTTCCTCAGCAACTTCCAGAACATCATTCTGAACTTCAAACTCCAGGGCCAGTTCTGCAGGAGAGGGGAAAAAAAAAAAGAAAAAAGAAAAACCAGCTCTGAGGACAGAGGAAAATTCCAGCCGCCGGCTCTGCCTCCGCAGTGCGCACTGACGGCGCAAGCAGCCACCAGAGGGCCCAGAAACCCATTAACATTTAGCAAAACGCCGGTGTTTGTGTTCATCAGAAATGTCAGGGATGCTGCAGTCTGCACCACTTCCAACTCTCAAGGGCAGGGCTCTGCGACTGGGGCCACAGGCAGCCTGAACCCCGCAAATGGTCCACAAAACATGCAGGTCTGCACACAGACCTATTCTGGGAGGACGTTCATAGCTCTTGTCCCGAGAGGGTCTGTGGACCCCCTGCCCAGATATTCCAAAACCTGGAAACAAAGCAAAGAGGCCCACCCCACCAGGGATCAGATCAAATCAGTACATCCGTATGATGCCACCCGCCCATTTGGTTGGTGTGCACTCTAGCTTTGCAATTGGAAAAATGGTAAATGCTGATAAACTCCGGTGCTGTGATGTGCGCGTGTGCCCGTGTGTGCGCGTATGGGCACACGGGAGTCCGGGAAGGGGCTCTCTCTCATGCACCGCCGAGGGACATGTAGATTCCTGGAGCCAGGCAGGGTGACAACCCCACAACAGGCATTCAGAATGTCCAGGACTTGGCTCAGTGACCCCACGTTGTAAATTCATACTACAGAGACGAAACCCCAGGACATAATGAGATGTGTAGGTGACGTTCACGACAGCCGTTTATGGCGGCGAGTGGCTGGGAATGCTCCAAATGCCCACCACTGGGAATGATGGTGGCACATTTTGCAGCTATTCTAAATGACTTGATTTCTATGTACAGGCCAAGGGACGGCCACGAGGGGTGTCTGTGATGCGTCATTAAAAGTGCCAAACAGCAAGTTGCCCAGGAAATGGGGATGAGCTCACTGAATCACAATTTTAAAGAGGAGGCAAACCCAGTAAATGTGCATCAGTGTTTATTTGAGCAGAGAATGTTGTCATACATCCTCAAACGCAGCATTGCTGACGTCAGGGTGACGAGTTGCTTCAGGCAGCTCCGAACGCCACCGCCCGGATGCCTTCGTGTTTTTACTGGGCAAAATATACGTAACACGACATTTGCCGTGAATGACATTTATTACATTCTGTGCAGCCATCATCGCTATCTAGTTCCAGGGGATTTCATCACCCTAAAAAGAAACCCCGGACCCAATAACACTCTGCCTCCCCAACGCCGGATAGCCACTAACCTACTTTCTGTCTCTGTGGATCTGCCCGTTCCGGGCATTTCATAGAAACAGAGTCACACAGTGTGCGGCCTTTTGTATCGGCTTCTTAGCACAATGTTTTCAGGGTTCATCGTGTTGCAGCACATAGCTGGACTCCATTTCTTCTCACAGCTGAATATCCATTCATCAGCTGGGAGATGTGTGGATTGTCTCCACCTGTTGACTATTGTGAATAATGCTGCTAAGACCATGGATTTCTTTCTTTTTTTTTTTTTTTGAATACCTGTTTTCAGTCTTTTGTGTATATACCAAGGGGGGGGGCATTGCTGGGGCATAAGTGACCCTACGTTTAACATCACGAATTATATCTGTAATTAAAATATACAAAAAAGAAAAGGGTAACCCCTCACCTAACTTTGGAGAATGATGTCATTTATATAGTATGTATCCCGGGTCAGACGTGTTGCAACATTACTTGATTTAGTGCGGTGACCCTGAGAGTTCGAGGTTTCCACCTGGACCGTGCACCTGTGCAGGGGGGGACTTGTTAAAACACGCTGGGCTTCACCTCCCTGGGGTCACTAGGTTCTGGGCAGAGCCCGAGATTTCTCAGTAACTCTCTTGAGTGCTGGTGTCCACTTTTCACGGAGGAAACTGAGGCTCAAAGACCTCGGCAACTTGCCTAGCGTCACACAGCACATAAATGGGTGCGCGAGGCTGCCTAGCCCCAGCCCATGGTTCTAACAAGCATGCGACAGTATTAAGCTTGTCCGATCCCAGACCATGCTCCTTCTCCAGGGGTGACCCAGGGGGACTTCCTGGTGGCCAAGACCACCATTACTCTCTCTGAAGCCCCCTTTCCCTGCTGGTACTCATCTTGGGTGCTCTCTCACCCAGAGCCCGGCTGCGACAGGCAGTGCAAAACGCAGGATGCAGGGGCAGGTCACCTGACACCACCTCTTCTGCTCCTACCAGGTCCTGAGCAATTTCTTCCTGGCTCAGCCTCTGCTTCAAGAGGGAAGACCCTCCCCCAAACCCTCCCCAGGCCTCGCAGGGTCGGTCCGGCGGCTCCCGCCAGGTGGCGCTGCGGCGCGCTGCTGAGTCAGGCGGCAGGGAGGGCGGCCACCAGGGGTCGCAGTGAGACCGCGGATCAAGTCCCGGCGCCTGCACCTGCCGTCCCTGCAGACCTGGGGACACCCGGGCCCCTGTGCTAATTGTAGGTCCCGTTGCTTTTGTTCATTTTGTCCTCTCCTTTAGCCCCTTCTTCTCCCAGCACTTTCCACACTTGATCCTTTTATGCTGGTTTGATCTTTGCATAGAGCACAGAATATCTTTTTTTTTTTTTTTTTTTTTATTGTTTGACTGGGGTGACATCGGTTCAGAATATCTTTGAAAACGTCTAACTTTATGTGTTTAGTATTTTCACATCAAGTTGGTAGCGTAAGAACTCAACCAGGAAGACGGGCCTCCAATTCCACGATCCCTCCTCCAGGCGCTCACGAATTAGGGCCTGAGGATCAGGCATAAGAGCCAGCGGCTTGAAATAAATTCCTTTTTTTGTTTTGTTTTTTATCATCCTCCCAAGGGACGGAAAGTCTAGGACCTTCCTTGCAACTTTAATGAACATTTTCATTAATACCTCATCACCCAGGAGGGCCTGCAATATGAAAAGCAAGAAGGAAATTTGCTAATTTGGGTATTTGGAAATGCAACATCCTCCACGTTCTTGTCCTTGAGCAAAGGACACCCCACAGGCCAGGGAAGAGGAGGGACTTAGAGTGGGCACACGTGGGGTTTCCCACGTTCACCATGTCACCCCTTCAGAGGACATCATGCCTCATCGCCGCCATCCAGCAAACTGCAGTGTGTTTTCGAAAACACCTGTCTCGTCTAACACCTGACTTGGACATTAATTTGAATAATGAAAATTGTGTCGGATCTGGTTTGCCCGGCGCCGTAAAGGACCTTCTTTATAGTCCCCCGGGGCTGCTTGGAAGGTCCCAGTAAGGTGATATTGTCCTCCCCCCGCAGAGACAGAGCCAACATCACTTGCTTTGAAAACAAATGAATCGGTAGGTAGCCTCCAGCGTGGAGCGTCCTTAACTTCAGGCAGACGCAGGGGGTGGCAGTGAGACACGCCACGGAGCAAACCCAGTGACTGAGCACTTGGGCTAGGAAGGTCCTCTGCGCCCTGGGCCACTGCAGTTGGGGGCCATCAGGGGTGGTTTCGTTACTGCCCCACCATTGCCCTGCACCCCCCACCCCCCGCCATGCTGTTGGCTTTCCCTCCCTGCCCCGGTGGTCCCTGGGACCTCGGCCATGCACTGCTATGACTCATCTGCAAATCTTCGCCAGTGCAGCCTGGCCCCAATGCAAGCTGTGCGGCCCTTCCACGGTCACCGCTCCCCCAGCTCAGGGCCCACCCGGGCTGGCAGGAGGCTGGGGGGCCTGTGGCGCCTCTCCTCTCTGTCCCCCTCCTCTCCATTGGCCCAGCTGTTTCTGTTGTCTTGGGGCGGGGGATGCAGACGGGGAGGTAGTGGGGTGCAGACGGGGAGGTAGTGGGGTGCATGCGGCTCTCCCCAGCTGCCAAAGGGCCTCTGTTGGGGGGCGCACCAAGTACTTAGTGGGTGTTTGGAGGCTCCCACTTGGGTCCCTCCCATTGGTGATTCCCCGCTGACCCCCTAAGACCCGCCTCCTCCCTCCGACTGTCCATCACTGGCCTGGGTGTGTCGCAGGGCTGCGCGGTTCCCTGGGGCTTCTTCGCGGCCTGTCACAAACACGGTGCCAATTATCTGACTTCCACGAGGTATGACCCAAAGAGATGTCAGTGTTTAAATAAATAAATTTATTACTGTAGAAGACGCATGGCCATGAACCCCGCTTCAGAACACCCCCCCGCCTCGAACACACGGATGCCACCATTCTTGCTACTTTCTGCAAGTCCCGCGTGGGTGTCCGTGGCTGCCCCGATGTCCTGAATCGATTCAGGTCACACATCGCTTCTGGTACAGCGATTTTTGTCCCATAAAACATGACGGTGTGTCCTCGTCCTCCTTATTCACTGGATCTGGCACCGGGCGACTCCTGGCTTCTCCCCAAAGTCATACTGACCACGGAAGGCCAACGTCCTGGACCGGTGTGCAGTGTCCAGTGTGGGTGGCACTGAAACAGGAGGCTCAGGCCACAGGGAGGGCGAGTGGGAGTCCTGCACAGGCCATGTGGGGGCAGCGAACATGCACTGGGGGGGAGGGAGGGGGAGGGGGGCAGCTGTGGTCCTAGCAACTTGGCGGCCCTGCAAGCTCTAACACCCCACCCTGCGACCCTGGCGGGGGTCGCTCTGCCATTCTTCCTTCTTACCACAGCCACTCCCGGAGGCTGTCCCCTCTGTCCTATCTGCCTGGAGGCTCTGGGCAGCCATCCCCTCAAGGGGGTCTTGTCCCCTCCCATGGGGGCTCTTCCTGGAAGGAAGCCTCCGCTCCGTCAGACCTGCTCCCAGCCCTGCTCGCCCCACGTCGCCCCCACTCCTTGAAGCACGGGACTTTGAACCCCAAAAGCCGAGAAGCAGCCCTGGCTTCCCTCTGCCCCCTGGAGCAGGCCCCCTCCTGGGACGCAGCGCCACCAAGTGCTCGGCCCCACGTGAGACAGTCACGAGGGAGAAGCAGGAGGGACCAACGCCCTGGCGGTGAGCCGAGCTTGGGCGAGTCCCACGGACTCTGTCGCTCTGGGAGGTGGCGGCGCTGTCATTGATCAGGTACCGAAGGTCTTCGCGTGGCCTGATGGCGCGGGGTGCCGGTGCCTGTTGTGGCTGTCACCAGAGTCTCTGGCAAAGCCAAGCATAGCAGCCGCCTCTTCCTCCGTTTGTCCCGGGCCACAGCCGTCCCTGCTGCCTCCGGCAGGCAGCCCTGCCACCCGTCCGCAGGACGTGCCGGTTCCCCGAGGGCATTTGGCACGAGACCCTCCCCCCTCCCTCGGAAGGCATTTCCAGCCGTCGGAAGGGTGAGGGCCGGGGGGCGTGCGGACGCCGGGATTTATTTGAGGGGGGCTGCAGACTGAGCAGCCCCCGCCGCGCCGCCTCCGGGAGCTTGAGAATTAGAACCAGGGGACGCGAGTCTATTGAACTTTTGCCAGAGCAAGTTCAAGAGGGAAGACCTTGACCTCCTATATTCGGCTTCAGACGCCATGGTCCTCCTTTTGGGGGGACAAATCTTTCTGGCATGTTTTTCTTTTCTTTTCTTTAGCCGGCGCTTTGCTAAATCCTTGGGAACGAGAAACCCTAACATCCTGTTTTGATGTGTCCAGAGCGCGAGATAAGGCTCTGAGTCCAACCCCGACCCCAGGGCAGTAGGAAACGATTTATACGGGGCAGGCAGGCCTGCCCCCTTCCCACAGCCCGCGCCTGCCCAGCTGGACGCAGAGCCCTCGCCCTTGCCGGAACTGCCCTTTCCCAGGGAGTCCTGGGGTCAGGGCCAGCCCGGGGCGGGCCGGGAGCCGGGCCTGCGAGCCCCCTGGGGACGGGAGCGGTGCCGCGAGCATCCAGCCGGTCTGGCCGGTCTTGGCTTGGTCACTCAGAGGCTGACGCTGGTTTGCCCTGCTGTGGGGCAGGCCCATTAAATTTGGGGGGTGGGGGCCCCCCGTGCAGGAGAGCTATCGCCAGTCAGCCCAGGAGCGTCTACGTGCACATGCCAACCGCTTCGCGGGCTGAACCCGGCCTATATTGACCGAATCGATCCCTGCTCATCAGCTGGGAATCAAGGCGGGCGCGGGCGCTGCCCACGGAAAACGGTGAAGTTCAATGCCGTGACCGGGGGTGGAGCCTAATGCACAACGGCGGTGGCTCGCTGATGACATGAGACAGTGAGGCGGCAGCTGCATTCTAGATCGCCGGCGTGGCCGGCACGATGAGCGCTCGGGGCAAGTTCAGGGCCAGGCTGGGCTAGGTCATGGGGTTGGCGCCCAAAAGCCACTGGCCGCTCTCGCCAAAGACTGTGCCGAGTGCCGAGGAGATGGTACCCGGCCCCGGCGGCCCCCGGCTGCCACGGCCCCGCCCCGCCGCCTCTCCAAACGCAACCCCGTTCACCCCTCTTCTCTCTCACCCCTACTTCCAACCCGCCCCCCAGCACCACCTGTCCCGCCGGGCTCCCTGCTGCCCTCCACTCCCCACCGTCTTTCAGAACGCAGCTGGGGTGACGTATGTCCTCTGTTGGACACTTTCGGTGGCTCCCCATGACTCTTTGGATAAAGTCAAAACTGACCCAAGGCTTTGGGGCGCCCGAAGCCCCCCTGACTTCCTGGGGGTCCATTCCGGGCCACGCTCCTTCCTCCGGGTCTCGGGCGTGTGGCCTCCTGTTTCCTTCCTGCCGCAGGCCCTTTGCACAGCCGTTCCCGCTGCCGGGGGCGCCCTTCCGGCCCCTCCTCGTCGGGCTACCCCTCACCCCCCGCCGCGGCCTCACGGCCCGTCCCCCGCCCTGCGCCTGGCACCTTCCTCGGGGCGCCCTTCTCCTTACTGACGTCACCATGAACCCCCCGTGGTGGCCTGTTGTTCCGCGTCTGCCTCACTCACCGTGGGGACCTGCGCCCGGGCGTGCGGGGGACAAAGCCTCGTCCGGCTTGACACTGTGCCTTCACGGGCGGCAGCGAAAGGGCGGGACCTCAGCAACAGGGCGCCCGCTGAGGGGAGCCCGTCACCAAGGGCCCCTGACTGTGGGTTCCCTTACCCCGAGGGGGACCCGGGGGCGGGTCCCGAGGCAGGAGCAGGCCAGCGGTGGGGGGGCTGGGGTCCCTTCTCGGGGCGAAGCCAGCGCTCTGACGCGTGACTGCGGTGACGGCAGCGCGGGCCGGTGACGGTCACCGCCGCCGGGTTGTGTGCTTTGTGCGGTGACCCTGGTGCTCGGTGAGTTGCCCCTCAGCGAAGCTGTTAGCAAGGCGCTCGGCAGGCGTGGGGGTGGTGGGGCTCCCCAGGAAGGGCGAGCCGCCTCTGAGGACAGGCGGCGAGTCGATCTGTGAGTGCGACTCACACCAGGCCGGCGGGAGCAGGTCCGCAAGGTCGCGGCCGGCTGTGTCCTCGCCGACCAGCCCACCCGGCAGTGGAGAAGCAAAGACCATGGAGCGGGGTGGCCGCTAGGGCCTGGCTGGG